>OZ012737.1:16181927-16336012 GCA_963859935.3 Lathyrus sativus
GTACACCAATCTCCTGGTTTTGAAAATCATAAAAATCCAGATTTCGTTTTCAAACTTAAGAAATCTTTGTATGGTCTAAAATAAGCTTTTAGAGCATGGTATGAAAGACTAAGCAATTTTATTTTAGAAAATGATTTTACTAGAGGGAAGGTTCATACAACTTTATTCAGTAAAACATTTAAAAATGATATTCTTGTTGTTCAAATTTATGTAGATGATATCATATTTGGTTCTGTTAATGATGATATGTGCAAGGAATTTGATAAGTCTATGTAGACAAAGTTTGAGATGAGTCTGATAGAAGAACTCAAGTTCTTTCTAAAAATTTAGATTAATCAAAGTCCAGAAGGAACATATATTCATCAGAGTAAATATGCCAAAGAACTTTTGAAGAAGTTTGACATATCAGAATGTAAGATAGCTAAAACTCATATGCATCCTATATATATTCTTGAGAAGGATGATGTAAGCGCTAAGGTAGAGCAAAAGGTATACAAAGGTATGATAGATTTTCTCTTATACTTAACTGCTTCTAGACCTGACATTTTATTTAGTGTCTATTTATGTTTTCGCTTTAAATCAGATCCTAGAGAATCCTACTTAACAATTGTTAAGAGGATCTTCAGGCATCTGAAAGGTACTAATAACCTTGACTTGTGTTATAGAAAATCTCAAGAGTACAAGCTAGTAGGTTAATGTGATGATTATTACGCTGGAGACAAACTTAAAAGGAAAAGCACTTTTGGAAGCTGCCAGTTTCTGGAGACAACTTGATTTCATGGTCTAGCAAGAGGCAATCAACTATAGTACTAACAAATGTATAAACTGAGTACATTGAAGCTTCTAGATGCAGCATAAAAATGGCATGGATGAAAAGTCAGCTTGAAGATTTTCAGATATATGAGAGTAACATTCATATTCTTTGTGATATTACTTTTTCTATTTGTTTATCTAAGAATCCCATTTTACATTCTAGAGCTAAACATATTGAGATTAAACATCATTTTATACGTGACTATGTTCATAAGGGAATTTTAAAATTTAAATTTATTGATACAAAGCATCAATGGGCTGACATCTTTACAAAACACCTTGCTGAAGATAGATTCGTTTTCATTTTGAAAATTTTGAAAATGGATTTATGTCCAGAATGAAAAAGATGATTATCTTAGAATGTTTACTTTCACACAATGATTTTAATGAGACTATGAAACCTACTAACTCTGAACATTGAGTCTTCTGAAGTGTGAATGATTTCGATGTTCAGAAGTATCCAATCAGAACTTCTTTATTGAACATTAGGTATTATGGGTATTAAATTGTTTTTGCATTAATTAGCTGTCAATCAGTTTTGGGTAGTGGATTAGTTTTAAAGACAATTGTCTCAAAAAATTGAGACGCTTATAATGGATGATTAAAGCATTGAGTAATGAGATTTCTTAGGAACAAGTAAAATATCTCTACGTGTTCCCCCTTGTTATATTTATTGCATAGATTCTTTCATGATTGCTAAAACCATTAGAAAACCCACTTCACACACTTACGCTACTTTTATTTCCTACACTTTCTCTCTTTCAAACCTTCAACGTTCTCTACAACCCTAAATTGTCGTCATCATCTTCAATGGCTCGATCTCAAGAACAAGCTCAGCAACAACAACAATCTACACAATAACAAGAACAAATGAAAGAAGGAATCCATAAAATCACGCTATCTACCCTGGTGGATCAGTTAGAATTTCTTTGTGAACTTATGGTAGATTTTTATAATTTGAAGGTAAATGGGTATGATTTAACTGAAAGAGTTAAATCTCAAGTCTGGGAAGGTTATTTTGATCGTCTCAAATGATCTGTCTAAACTAAATTAATTAAACAGTTTTGGATCTTTTCTTGTACCACAAGTCTTCTAATTCATTCTTATGTGTTAGGGAACAATATAACCATCATTGAGAAATCCATAGCAAAACTTCTAAACTGTGATGGCTCTGGGAATAGATGCTTTGAGATGCCTAGAAAGAAGGATATGATGAATACTATTGCTAAGGTTATTTTCCAGGATGAAAAGAACTCCTCTAATTCCAAGAACTTGCACAAACATCTGAGAGTTTAGCTTAAGATTCTTATGGGTTACATTCATCACAAGCCCTCAACAAACTCGTTTGATTATATCAACACTGACCAGAAGTATATGTTGTACTACCTTTCTTCTGGCACAATGAAGAATCTTCCTTCAATACTTTTCAAGTATCTGAGAAAGCTGGTCAAAGAAACAAGAGATGGTACTCCAAAACCTAGAAAGTGGAATCCTCTAGGAAGGTTTATTTCTGATATCCTTTTTAAAAGTAAACTTCTTCATACTCCGATGGATGTAGGATTGAAGAAGGAAGTGGAATATGAAGTTGGAAAGTCCTTCAATGGAAGGAATATGAAGAACATATCTCTGGTCACAAATGTCATTAACCCTTCAGAACGTCTAGACAAGAATATTGTTAGTTCTAGAAGAGTTCTTACTCATGACTATCCTCTATTCACTAAGGAAGGTCCTTATGAGGTTATGGAATTATACATTGTTGAGTGTGCAGTAAAATTTTCAACTTCATCTTTCTTTTCTTTTGATGAGTTGGAAGAAATAACTCCTTATGTTTACTCTTTAAGGAGGAAGAGGAAGTCCAAGTCTTTTGGTGATGGACCCTTTAGAACTATTCAGCCCCCAACCAAGATTTCTAGAACTTATGACATTTTGAAGGACACTATGGGATCTAGAGAAGCTGTTATTTATGGGAACTCAAGGCTTGACGAAGTTGTTACACCTCAGACCAAGCTTAATGGTAAGTCCCCTATGACTGAGACTTCTTTCCATTTTTCTGGTTTTGTTTTTACTACTTCAACTACTCCTCCTCAACCATCTTCTACTCCAACTCCAACACCATATAACACTCCCTTTGGAACTATCACAACTCCCATTTCAAAACAACCAACAATATCCATTACAATCATCATTCCAATACCAAATGTATTTGTTAGTATCCCAATACCAATTCCAACAACATTTGAATCAACCATTACTACTATCGTTCCAATTATTTATGAAACAACAACAACCACTAGTCTCGTAACCACAACAACTGTAGCACCACAAATTACACCAATTATTGACCAACCATCTGAACATCCCACTATAAACCACCGAGCAACCAACTGAATTAACACCACCACCATCCACTAAACCACTCCCCACTGATCCTCAACCAAATATTCCAGATAAACATCTTCTAAAACAATTATCTACTCCGCCCTTTATTCATATCAGCATACCAGAAGCCCATGCCTTTCTAGAAAACACCCTAACTCCACCCCTCAACCAAACCCACTTGATGAATATTTCATTGACCATTTCTGGGGACACCTTAGAAACTATGAACATCAACTTTTGAATCTTCTAACCAAACCATTCACATCTCCTCTGACCATGAAACTGAACCTGAACTAGAACCAATCATTGACCCTGAGGAAGTAGATAGAACCAATCATTGACCCTGAGGAAGTAGATGTTTTAGTTAGACAGTTTGAAGAAGAAGTGAATGAGCGTCTTCACTCTCTGATGGAAGAATGCACTGAGTGCTTCAACCTAGCTCACAGTAATTATGCATGGTCTGAGTTCAAAAGGTGGATAAATTCCAACTCTTGGAATTTGAAGGAACTCATCTACAGGGTTGCTGAGAAGATGTTCTATGATAAGCTGGTTGGAGTTATTGAGCCGCTTATTGAGATGTTCACTCTAAAGCCTCCTCCTACTCCTAAGCCTGAAATTGTAGAAGAAGTTGGTGCTGATATGGAAACTGCAGTTCCTCCTCCTCCTTCAAACACTAATATAGCAACCACTTCTGGGACAATGAATATTGTGGAAGCTGAAGACGCTGGTTCTAAATCTACATTGGTGTTGAAGACTCTAAAAGAGTTAAAGACTGAGAACCAAGCTGTTAGGTCACACTTGGGCAAGCAAGACAAAATATTCAAGGAAAAGGTTGAAACTAACACCAAGATTGAAGGGATGCTTTAAGTTGTTCTGTCAAGATTTCCACCCCCATCTTAGAAATCCTTATTTTTAAAACTTGTTGTTTTCTAATATTTACTAATTATTTTTATCATTTCTGCATTTGCTTATGTACTTTTTGCACTTTCAATTAAATGAGGTTTCTCTGTCTTTACTTTGTCTATTTTATTTATATCTTTTTTTAATGACAAATGGAGAGAAGAGTGGATATGATATTGATATACTTATTTCCCTTTTGACACCTAAACATTTGACTTTGAGTTTTAACTTTATCAATCAAGTTAATCAGCTTTTCTGGAAGCTAAGAACTACAGTCAAAAGATGTTAACCAAGTTCCTATGAGTTAACCAGGCATGTATATGAAGAATAGACACATTTTTTATAACCATACTTTCTAATACTTAAAGCCAAGACAATTCTAAAGACTTTTGCAACTATGCTTCTTTGTTTAAGGAAGTTATTTCTTTCATGCTGATTAAGACATTTTATGAGTTAAGATTATTTAAAGTCTTAAACTCAGGTGGAGCTTGCAAACTTAACTCTTAAGTTCTAAGATGTAAAATAATTTTAATAGCATAAGATTCAAGGGGAGCTTACAAACCTCGCTCTGATACTCTTATGTGATTAAACCATGTAAAAAAGTTTCATCAAAATGTACTATTTTGTCATCATGAAAAAGAGATAGATTGTTAGAACAAAATTTGGTTCTGCATCTGACCTTATATTTTAATGATAAAAATACACAGTGTTTTAAAGAATAATTTTATACCCTAATAATTTTGCTCAGTGTGCAGATTTTATATTCAAGTTCTGACTCTAACTAAATGACGTGTGATGTCATCATACTCTGAAACTATTGCACTCTGACTTTGAGTTATGTGTTTACAAAGTCTTTCAAGCTTTGGGTTATGTACTCAATGCTTTTCACATCTCTTTATCCAAGGATCTAATACTCTGAAGCTTCTAAAGTTGTTATGCTCTGAACCCATACACTCAAATTAACTCTGTATTATGTCAACAAACTCTAACGACCAGGTTTTAAAGAACTAGATCAAGACTCTGAAGACCAAGTTTCTGAAGTTTCTCTCAACCAGACTCTTACATTTCTCTAATGTATGCTTCATCACCAACTTATCAGAAGCCTTTGAATATTTAAGATAAGATCAAATGGTTTTATGTGAGAAAAATAGTACACAATACAAGATCAAATATTCCTTCCATTACACTGATTTTGTGGGCTAAGGTTAGTAGTACTATTGTACCATTTTGTCTCCCATTTTCATAAATCGTTATGCAAGGATACAACTGTATTTTGATATTCCAGTTCTACTCTCCAACAGATCTCTTTATTGCCCATATATAGAAGACTTGGAAGAATTGAAAATCACGAACTCTTACTACACTATTAGCATACATGAATAATTCTTTTGTGAATATTTTTGAGAGATAAGAAATACTCACACAAGAACTCTTGTTCAAACTCTTCAGTGTAAATCTTTTGTGTGATACTTGTACTTCATTTGTGTATTCTTCTTTCTTAGAAGCACCTTGTAAACACACTTTATATCAATCTATTTTATTGTATTTTTTTTTGTTCCTTGAGTGACTAAAGTTTAGTTTGTATACTCAAGAAGACATTGATTACTGGTTTTTATGTTGTAATCAAGTTGGATTATAGGGGATTAAGTCCTTGTTGATAAGGTAAAATCACCTTGGCGGGTGGACTGGAGGTAGCTTGTGTTATAGTGAACCAATATAAAAATATTTGTCTCATTATTTTTATTCCTTGTTTGTTATTTGTTGTGTTGGGTTAAAAAAATTTCATTTTTAGAAACCCACTTCAACCCCCCCCCCCTTTTTGTGTTTCCCTTCACCTTCATTTCCTTCTTGCTGGTTTCCTTTACTAGTCGAATTTTTTATCCTTGTCTACCTTTGTAATAGAACCACTTCCCTTTATCTTTCTTTTCTCTTGTTGATTGCACCTGCGAAGCCACATCACTCATCGTCTTGCTTGTAACTCTTTCAACCATTATTTGTTCATGAGAATCAATTGTTCCTTTAAGCTTTTCCTTTGTAAATGTCGACAAATCTTTTGATTCTTCTATGGCTACTACCATGTAATCGAATTTCGGAGCCAATGACCTCAAGATATTTGCAATAATTGATCTTTATGTCAACACTTCTCCACATACCTTGATTTGATTCACTAGTTTCGTAACCCTAGCAAAAACAACAGCTATGCATTCGTTTTCTTCAATCTGAAATAATTCATACGTTCTTTTGTGAGTTTCTAACCTAACCTCTTTCACATTCTCAGTGCCTCCAAACGATTTCTCTAAAAAAGTTCATGCTTCTTTTCCTGATTCTACATCACTATCCTTTTTGAAATTATTCACTATCCTTTTTGAAATTATCTAGATCAACGTATTGATGAATCATAAATAGAGCTTAATAATTTTTCTTCATTAATTCATTGTGTGTAGTCTTTCTTTAATTCGTCGCATTCTCTACAAACGACGTCACTCTCTCCTTCACAAGACCCCAAAGATCTTGATGGCAGAAAATAATCTTTATCCGCTTGCACCAATTTCCATAATTCTGATTCCCCATAATTGGGATACTCTCCAGAAAATATCCTTTCAGATGATTCATTGTGCTATGTTTCCCAAGAATCACACGACCAATGCTCTATATACCATATGTTGGGATTTTGACGAATCTCTAATGTTTGACTTTCACCAAAACTTGGAGAGTTCCGAATCGATCTTGTTGAACAAGAATCAATTCTCGCGATTGATTTCTCCTCTTGTTCTTCACTCTTCACTTGAGTGAATCAACCACACCTAAGTTGCAAGATGTTTCTGCTGCACATAAATTTGTGAAGAAAAAGAAAAGATGAATTTGTAAAAAGAAAAGGAGAGAAGTTAGGGTTTGAAAGAAAATTGGAAGAATAGGAAATATTCTGTAGAGTTTCTCTTTGCCTTCAAACTGAAGTTTATTTAATCTTTTTTCTATGCAACTGCATCATTACAACGATAGGGTACCTCCCTATTTATAGGCTAAAATTGATTGCACACCAAGCAATCTCCAACTAACCTAACTAGCTAAAAACACAAAATAAAGCTAAGTCTAAAATTTCTTTCGAAGACACACTTCTTCGACATTTCGACACATAAAGCATTTCTAAAACAACAGACTCCGTTGAAATGGTGTTTTGACACAGAGAACTATATTCTCAACAAACACCCATGGATGAGGAATCCCCCAACCTTATAATTCCGAAAAATTCAACAAATCAACCTTCAATTGATTTCTTCTCTTAAGCCCTAACACTCTCCCTTCCAAGCTTTTCACCCAATTCTCTTGATTTTCACGCACTGAAGAAAATAGTCTTTAAAAGCCTAATTTTTGTTTAACTTTAGAATATATACTATTTTATTTTAATTTCTCTAAATTTTACTTTTTATCCAACTAAAGTTCAACTTTTCTCCACAGACTTCATAATTGTTGTCCAATTTTATATATTCTCTTCAATTTTCACTTAATTAATTAATTTTCATTAATCCAATTAATTAACACAAACCACCTCAAAATAAAAATTTTAATTTAGCTAAAAATTACTTAAACTATCTCATTTCAAGTGCTATTATATAAAAGAGAAAAAAGGCACCCATCATATTTAGAAACTAATAAAAAGATCCTCATAAATCAAAACTTGGTATAGCACATAAGAGATGGACCACAATAAGAGTATATATCATTAATATAATATGAAGAATCTATATAATGATGTGCATTTATAATTGTAACTATGGTGCCTAAGGTCCCACTTTTGGTTTTTCTGAATTTAGATTGTAAGATATTATCAGATAAGGACTATGTCTATAATGGAAGTTTTTGTCATTTTTTGAGAATTTAAAGGTCAAGTTGAACACACTGCATTGTAATAGTATTGGCTGCTAATGTTTTTCTTTCCTCATAGTGGACTAATCCTTTGTATACATTCACATAAAATTTAATCAATTGTTCCAAAACATCAATCATGGTACTATGTCATTCCTTGCAAAATATTCCGTTGAATTGTTGATTCATAAATAATGTTATAATTATTTTGGTTATAGAATTCAAATAGGTTGGCCCATCTTTTGTTAGTACTTATTGTGATGTGATTTGTGTTTGATTCCATAGTTCTTTTTATAGATAAATAAATAACGTTATTGTAATTATATCTTAGGTCGATGTTTCTTTAAATTTTTAGAATATAAAATTTTAATGTGTTAATTTGTTAAGTTGTATTAGTTTAAATTTTGTTAAGTCATTAAAATTTTCAGAATATATGGTTTGGGTTCCAACTTGCAATATTTCATTTATTTAAATTTAAATGATAAAATTTTAGTCACTAAATTATTTGACAAAACAAAATTTGTAGTTTGTGGGTGTTTGTGATATTTTCTTTTATAAATAAGATTGTATTAGTATAATTGCAAAGGTCCTTTCAAGAGGGTGTCTGAAGTTTTTCAAGATAGGCGAGGTGGTGCATTGCCATATGAGACTCCTTGGTTGCCTATTTATCTAGAAGGGTGCCCATTTCTCAAATACTTTCCCAACCCCCTGAATGACTCGTCTGATTCGTGAGAACATATGAAATGATGTTTCCCAATCCACAATGGTGTGAAGAGGGAGTTAAAGGGTGGTTGATCACATTTTCTTGAATCGTAGAGGATTAATTGCCCCATTTACATGCTCCTTGAAGCGATCATTACTTCTTGGGAGCCTAAGATCCAGACCCGCAGATTTCTGTAAATACATTAACCCTAAGGTTGATAAGTGATTCATTTTGTTATGCAAAAATACTAAATACAGAGCTTCTAACATCTTTGTGTGAGCTAGCTTTAATACCACAACAACACCTAACAACCTATGAGAGTCTTTAACCACTGAGGATTGTCACGTATTATATTTTTAGCAAGTACAATTTGGACCCACCGTGGGCCCCCAGTAAAAATGACATGGACAACCATTACAACTTTCAGCTAGATATGGCGAGAAAAACAATATATAAAGGATAAGGAAAATAACACCGAAAAAAGGCAAGAAACGTCAAAGAGTGTACCACCAGTAAGCCTAACAGCTCACAGTAGTCACAGAAGAATCACTCCATCTCTCCCATCAGAGTAAGGACAAACGTTTAAGCAAAGAGGAAAAGTTGTATATAGCTTCACGCCTATGAACACTCATTGTGAGTAGATATGGCGAGATGTCCTCCATATGCACGACATTCCACAACCACGAACGCCAAAGTCAGATGTCCTGGGCTTAATCCTAGAAGATGGTGCAAGTTCCATAAAGTCAAGGGGAACCACATTGAGAATATTTATTAACTCCAAAAGAAGATATACACCTAATCCAAGAACGCAATATAAAGAAATATGTCATGGGAGACTAAGCCAAAATGCCAAGTGGATCTAGCTCTCAAGTGCGCAAGACACTTTTGGGAGTCCTGAGTCAAAAAAGGGTAAAGAACCAAGCAAAGGGAGACGTGACAAAAACTGTATGCACAAAACACTTTTGGAACCATGAACTTTTGAGAGTCATGGTGAAATGTATATGATATTTATGAGCACTATGGTAAAATGCATGATCAAATTGTAACTTGTACCTTAATGATGTGATCAATCTTCTAAGGTCCAAGATCATCTTGACGATGTTGCTTATGATACGAGTCTTGATACCATAGCTTTGAACATGGAGCTTTTTCTCATCCTTTAATAATGCACATGAACTTGAGAGATAATACTTGTCTTAATCAAAAACACAATGTTCGAAAAGCTTGTCTTCACAAAACCTACAAATATGCCAAGTTACTAAAATATAGTATGGTGTACATAAAAATAAAAAGGACTCTTGTAAACTCTAGCACTCTAAAATATTCAATGTGAACGCTTACTTTCCAATGTAGGTTTGAGCCTTTTATGTAGCATAATAAATCTAGGCTTTTCTCCTTGGATATTAGCTTTAATTTTATCCATAATTAATGCATACTCTATTGGATATTATATGTTCCATAAATCTCTCCAACAAGATATAATTTGTTTCAATTTAAATTCAAATTTAAATATTCATTTAAATCTGAATCAATCTTCGTCCAGCTGTCAAAAAAATCATTTAATCATATTGCTAAGCCAGTTAGCAATAAAATCTGATCTAATCTTTGACCAGAAAATCTTTCAAAATGCACTAGCAACGACTTGTTGCATAAGACTCAGATGTCGTACCAACATGTTGTGACACCGTGTCCAACATATGTCCCTTCTGCACCTCCATACATCTTAAGCAATCTAGATTAATCTTTAACACTTTGAATACTTCTCCATGTTGTTATTGTACAAGCAGTCAATCCAAAAGAAACAACATAAGCTTTAATATTGAAGACTCTTTAATCTTAATGCATGTTTTAAATTTTCTACTAAAACTTATTTACATGATATGACTTGACATTCAAAAGGTGCTTGTTATTACTAGATTCTTGATTATTATCTATTGAAGGCTAATGCTTAGACATATGGTTGGGTTCAATATCCGCATGTGCTGTAGTGGGATTGGTGTGGAGTCTTGCTGCTTTATAACTCTTGGAATGTAATAGTTTTTATTGGTAATAAATTGAGATATCACTACTAGATAATACACCAATCTCACAGTGTTGAGACGGACAAGAGATACAAATGAGAGAAACATGTGGTAATATTAATAGCTTAGTAGAAAAAACATATTAGTGACATATGGTTATGCATGATAAATACACAATGACAAAATATATCCCTAGCAAGCTTTCTTACTATTAAGACAAAAATATCCATTTTACTTTCTGTCATTTACTTTCACTTATCAAAACGAATATAAAACCTTTATCTATATAGAATCTTGCAAATTGTTTAATGGTCTTTGAAACTACAAGTCTATGTGGATATGGTAATTATAAAACTTACTTTTGTGCCCAACAATAAGCCGTCCTATCTACGTTGTTTCTATGCATGAAATACCTGCTCCCATATGGGTGAGTAGGGGGTTGTTAATGGAGATTAAGATTGTTGAAGTAAGCATTGTAGATGTAAAGACAAGAGCCAACTCACAAGAAGTATTGCCCAAGGATGAAGACCCGACCACACTGCTTCAGAAAGGCATGAAGGCGAAAGGTATTTTTTAAAAGCCTTTAATTGTTTAGGCGTCAAGCCATATTTAGTTTAATTTAATTTACTTGTTGGGTTTATTTAAGGCGAGACCATGTATCTGCCATTTGTATGGTTAATTCAGGACCTCCTTTGTTTGTGGGGGCATTTTTTTCCTACGTTAGCAATAAGTCGAATGGGTTTTTAAGGAGTCGCTTCACGTTTTATATATTCGAATTTGTTGTTAATTTTTTTTTTGTCGAAACATAAGAAAAAAGAATCCTATTGATGTTCCATAAAGGAAATGATACACATTAGATCCTCATGGAGAAATACTTGTCGCCCTTCGAGGAGTTTATCCATGGTGAATCCTCGTGGAGGAATTCTTTTCGCCTTTCATGGCGGTTGCATATGTTGGACCCTAATGAAGGAGTCTTTGTCACCCTTCAAGGTGATCACGTACATTGAATCCTCACAAAGGAATCCTTGTCCCCTAGGGGCGACATTATCACCTTCACAATGAGGGACTTGTCCCATACATGAGAGACTCGCCTTAGGCATACTTGAGGGACTCGTCAAGATAAGAAACGAAAATCAACTAAATCACTTCACCCTTTATAAAGACCTTGTGCTCGAGGGACTATATATTCGTATAAGTGAAAAGGTCTTTCTAGAAGGGCGACCAAAGTATCTCAAAATATGTGAGGTGGAACGTCACCCACATGAATTTATGTCCTCTTTTATTAGGATGGGATCCCATTTCTCAAATATGTTGCCCACTCCCTGAATGACGTGGTAATAGACGTGTCCTAGTGCAAAATGGTGTGAAAAGGGAGTCAATTGGGGATTGGTCAGGTTCTCATGATTTATATGGGATTAACTGCCTCATTCCCGCGCTCCTTGAAGCAGTTATTACTTGTTGAGAGCCTAAGATCCGTGCTTAGGAATTTTTTATAAATACTTGAACCCTGAGGTTGAGAAGGAAACCAATTTATTACGCAAAAATACTACGTACAAAGCTTCTCACGTCCATGTGTGAGCTAGCTCTAATACCACAATAAACTTAAAAAATCTCTGAAAACCCTTAATCAATAAGGGTTATCATATATTTTTACTTTTAACAAGTACAAGAATATTTCAACACATAACTATAAAAAATAATTCCTTAAATTATAAACAACCTCAAGCGAAATAGATAGAGATTTAAGTTTACTCTCTTAGTCAATGTATAAATTTTTCATTGCTTTTTATTCCTTACTTACAAATCTATTCTCCTTGTTCCTTATCATAAATAAATTTTACTTTTTAAATATTTTATATATATATATATATATATATATATATATATATATATATATATATATATATATATATATATATATATATATATATATATATATATATATATATATATATATATATATATATATATATATATATATATATATATATATATATATATATATATATATATATATATATATATATATATATATATATATATATATATATATATATATATATATATATATATATATATAAAAGTGGTGAAGAGAGTAACACTTATTACTTTCTATCTTTGTTATTTTATTTGATCTCAATAATTGTTTACAATTTGGAGGGTAAAATTTAAAATAATTTTTTTAAGAGTAAAAATATATATATTAATAAAAATAATATTAATTTTTATTTTCAAATAAAAAACCTTAGTTATTTTTTTTAATTTTACTTAAGTCTCTAAATAATATAATATTAAATATATTGATTTTATTAATTTAATTCTTAATTAATATTAAAAAATTCATGTTATTTTTTATTATCTTGAAAGTGTGAATTAAATTTACTAATTTTATGTACTTTTTGAGTTACATTATAGAAATAATTACTTATTATATTTATATAATTTAAGAAATAAATAAATATATAAGATATTAAAATCAAAATTACACATATTTTTTCAAATAAAAAATAAAATATAACTATATCTATTTACTATTAATTTTATTTATTAAAAAAGACATTTATCAAATTTTAAAATAAATGATTAATTATAAATGATAATTGTATGGTTAGATCAATGGCCTAGTTAAATGAAGCAAAATGCAACTACAAAATTTACATTACGAGGATTTGAAATGTTGCATTCAAAAAAATTGAAAGCTTCTTACCATTAAACTATTGTACATTTTACATTAAAATTATGCTTTCGTTGAAAATTATTTAATTTATTTGGAGGCCCGATATATTGTAAAAAAAAAATAAGACTTAAGGTGTTTAGAAAATTTAACTCGTTACCCTCAAATTTATATCTTGCACCTCCTAAATTTTTATAATTTCAAAATTTTCCTAAAAAATATTTGAATCAAGTAAAAAAATTTATATTATTAGATTTTTAAAATTTCTAATAAAAAAGAATAAAATATCAGAAATTTTAAAACTTTCAGAAGTATATTTCAAATTTTAAAATTTTCATTAGTGTATTTCCTACGTGCATATTGCACTTGACATCTTTTAATTAAATAGAATAATATTTTACTCACTATACTATATGTTTCTTTAAATTAAAGATATCTCATATTTTTATAAAGAAAAATACATATGTAAATAATTTAGCCAATACTTATATATTTTTTTATTATGACATTTGCTAAAATTTACTTTCTATTTATATTTTTAAATTCTTTTTTGCTAGATAACTTAATATTATTTTTACTAGTTGTTTGATAAATTAGATTTGTATCTCTCATCTTTTTGTTATTTTTATTCAATAATTAAAATTTATTAAAAATTTAAGAAAAATGAGAATAATTGTTATGTACTTGTTGACTTGGATTTCGACACTCATTAATATTGGAAAGTAAGTCATATGATTTAAAGGTATATTTTAAAGAAGAGCATAATGATTTCGACAATAAACAATTATAATGACGTTTCAACGTATGAGAAGATTTGAAGTGAGTCATGGGAGTTTGAAGAATAATTCTGAGAGAGAATATATTGTTTTTCGATAGAAAAATACTGAAAATTCGGTCAAAGAGACCTTTGCATGAAGGATGTTATGGTTTAAGATTTAAAAAGATTTTTAGTCTCGATTAGAGTTCGACGCAACTACCTGAAGAAGCGTTCGACAGGTGCCATTGAAATTTAAGGCTGATAAATATTTTTTGGCCTTATCCGTTTTTCAAGACACGTAGAGAGCTTTGAAGCGACGAAATGCATGCAGATTGAAGACGTGACGCTTCCTGGCAAGAAGACCATTAAATATCAGTTATTTTCGATTTAGTATAAATAAAAGTCTTAGCAGTTAATATTCGAGATGTCCAACCTGTACAAAAAACTCTAAATTTTCTCTAAGTACCTCTGTGTGAGAAAAAATTATTCCTTAGTGAAAATATATGTATGATCATCACATTTTACACTTTTACAAGATTATTTCGGATTTCCATTATAATTTACATTTAATACAATTTAAGATCTTGTCATTTACCCTAAAGCCTTTACTTTACAATCTTACTGCATTTCTTTAAAGAATTTACAATACTTCATTAACAACTTTAACAACATTGTCGAAATGTTTATCATTAATAAACCCAGAAACTAAATAACAACACATCTCCTAAGATCAATTTAGTCGATCCTGTAAGTGACTAAATATTTAACAACTTTGAAAGGCTAGCGGTTATTTACTAATTTTGACAGTAAACAACACTGTCAGTGTAAAATATTTACACGGTCGATGCATCACAATCATTCACAAATAATATTTTATATATAATTAAAAAAAAAGTCAAATATCTATAAAAATTTAATAGTTATAATTCACTGACAATGCATTTCAATTAAATTCTAGAAAAATATAAAAAAAACTATTTTTGATATTATATCACATTTGTGGAAATAGTGATGATGCACCTTAATTTCCCCAAAACCACATTTTGTACCATTCACAAAATCACCCTTATTTAGGTAAATATAGAATATTAGTCCCATAATACTAAACTAAAATGATAAACATATGTCCAAAACCAACTTGCATATTTGATGTAATAAAAAAACACACAAATGGTACTAAGTTTTTTCAATTTCCACAGCCTTCGGAGATTAGGAGAATGGAGAAACCAACAACCAAAGAATGGAACCATTGACCACAAATTTCCATTACTTTGAAAATTCCGAACTACCCTCGTTCCTTGTTCCTTTTCTCCCATATTAATATTCAATTATTGCTTTGCATTTCACAAACCAACTCAAACAAAAAACATTAAAAAAAAAAAAAACAAAGAAGAAGAAAAAGCACCCTCTTTCTCTTTTTCTTCTTCTTCATCTTCTTCCTCTTTCATCCATCTAGGTTTTTACAAAAACCAAATTCTCGTTAACTTCACTTGCATCCATACCCAACTCAGAAAAACCAAAAACAAAAACAAAAACAAAAAACATTAAACAAAAAACAAATCAAGTCCTTAAGGTTTGTTATGTTTTTTTGGGTGCATAACTGTTTGAATATTAGATCTGTTTTATGCACGTAAGGTGTGTGATAGTTTGTTTGAATCATGTTATGGTTTTTTTAATTTTTTATTTTATTTACATGTCTTATGATGTTTTCTTGTAAGAACATGCTGGGTTTCGATTATTAATTTCTCACGGTTCCTATGTTTTTTCTTGGCTAGATTTTGCAGTGAAGTATAAATTTTTTGAAACTTGTATGATTGATATGGTTTTGTTTAATAGATTCTGCATCTTGTTGGTTTTATATAAAATTTGTGTGTTTGATAACTCTTGGTTAAACTTTTGTTGGTGTGTTGTTTTTGCAGAAACTCGAGTGGTGATAAGTTGTAATTTACTATTTAGTAATTAAAGTGAGTTGAAGTGTTTCATAGGAAACCTGTCTCTGGTCTTTGGAATCTTTGCAAATTTCTTGGATCTCTGAGCATGACCGGGAACCAAGAGCAGTTTGAGATCAAGTTTAGGTTGACAGATGGTTCTGATATTGGCCCGAAAAGTTTTCCAGCTGCTACGAGTATTGCAACGTTGAAAGAAAGTATTCTTGCTCAATGGCCAAAAGGTTAATTGTGTTTTTATGATTTCTCTTTAGTTTTTTTCAGCTTAATAGCAAATTGTCTATGTCAGAATTGCGATGGAGCTTTGTTATTATTCTTGTTTTGGGTAAGAAACTTTGTGTTCATGCGTCAAGAGAGGAAGGTACTGCTGGGGTCTATGGCAAGTGGTTGGTGCATAGGGTGTTTGAGTATTGTAAACCCCTAGGGTTCCAAGTTCGATTCTTAAACAATAACAACAACAACAACAACCAAACCTTATCCTATTAAGTGGGGTCGGCTAGTCGGCTACATGAATCAACTCTCGCCATAATGTTTATCCAATATCATGTTTCAATCCAAATTGTTAATCTTAAGATCTTTCTTCATAACTTCTCTTATGGTTTTTATAGGTATGACACTACCTGTTTGATTCCTCTCCATCTGATATATTCTCTCTACATGCCCAAACCACCTAAGTCTATTTTCTACCATCTTTTCTATAGTTTCCACCTTCTTTTCTACTACTATAGGTGTTATCCCATCCCTCTTTAATATTGCCATTTCTATGTTTAACTTGCCACACGTCCAACGCAACACAGCATCCTGATTTTTGCTACACTTACTACTTACTTTATTCTGTTGATGATTCTTAACACCTCAACATCAGTCCTGTAGGACATCGCACGTCTTACTATAACTGATAAAATTTCCAGAGGTACCTTTGTGTCACATGAAACTCTTGAAGTCTTCCTCCATTTCAGCCACCCCGTTTGAATTCGATGATTTACATCCATTTCTATTTCTCTATTGTTTTGTATCACGGGTTCAAGATATTTAAACAACGTGATTTGTGAGATGATATAGTCTGCAAATTTCACCTCTATGTTAGAAACATTTTTCCTTTTGTTGAACTTTCATTCCAAAGTTCGATTCCTAAAGATAAAAAGAAAATAAAGAAAAACAGGTGGTTTGGTTGGATGGATTAAAAAACTGTGACAGAAGGTGCAGGGTTATTTGAGGCTTATGGGTTTTATGACTTCATTATTTTAGAGGATGTGTATTGAGGATGTATATAGTTATCACCTTTTTCAGTGTATCCATTGTGTAAATGACAGAATATCAAAACATTTCATGCTTGTGATATGATCATAGAAGAAAATGAATTGAAATATGTTTCCATTTAATATGACATTTTGAATTTTAATGTGTTAAAGACATGCGGTCCTTCATATGCTTGTGCAAAGCTATGTTGAATGCATTTATGTGGAGAAGACTTTGTTTGCTCAATTCTTTTAAGAAAGATTTCCTTCAAAATTAAGAATACTTTGCATATTTCATAGAAAAAAACTGTGTATGATTTCATTAATTGAAGTATATAAGGCGATATAAGTCTTGGAATAGGTCCTTAAACTTAAAATATGTAAAATACTAGTAATTTGTCCCTCATTTAGTAGTTTGTTTCTTAAAATTCATTTCCTGTCCGTCTTTTTGAAGGTTCAACTGGTTAAACCTTGAATATTGACCTTCCCCATGGTTCGGTTATCTTAGTAGTTCGACTGTGGTTTCATCTCGATTCAAGTGGTTTAACGCGGTTGGACCATAAATCACTAAAAAGTTTTGCCATTCGATGTTTGGTTCGGTTTTAAAATATTATTGATGTATTACTTGCGCACATCGTACTTTTTCCTGTAATTGTATTGATAAATGAGATGTGTAACTGTATGTTTGTGTTGTGTTTTGCAGATAAAGAGAATGGGCCGAAGACAATAAAAGATTTGAAGTTAATTAGCGCAGGAAAAATATTGGAGAACAACAGCACAGTTGGGGAATGCCAGAGCCAGAATCCTTTATGTGATACACCTGGTACAGTTACAACAATGCATGTGGTTGTGCAGCCACCTACTACAGACAAAGGTCTAGTTTTTATCTCCAATACTGCCAAAATCTTGTTCTAATTTTTCTGTGCGTGCTTGTGAATGCAGCTTAATAATGATAAACTATTCTTTTCAAAGTTTGACTGTGATTTGATTACCAAATAGTTTTATTGACTTTTGCATAACATTCTTTTACCATTTCTGTTCTTACTAGTAGAAATGGTTTATTTCCTTTCTATTATAACTAGCATATAGTCTCACGACTTTCATCGGTTGGGCGGGTAAATAAAAGGTCTGTTGACTGATACATCTGTATTGTCAAATTTCTGTCGGTTGGGCGGGTAAATAGAAGGCGTTATTTCATGGAGGATTTTATGCCAGTCGCCATAGGCCACGGCATAGGATGCAGCACCATGTATATATGAAGGATTTTTGGTCGGCCGCCGTAATCCACCATCCAATATCAGCAAAACTGTTATACTTATAGATTTAAGTTGATTCAAATACCTATGTATGCAGTCCTTTTTTATCAAGTGATTGTTGTTACGTTTTGACTTTGCTAGTAAAAATTGCGTAACATAAGTGTTTCATAACTGTTAAGACCTGTCCTTGATTGACAGATTAATTATGAGGTATCATCCTATAAAAGCTGTCATAGAAAAGTCATCCCTTTTTTCTTTATTCGGACACAATTTTGACATCAAATTATATGGTTAAAGCAATACAAATATGTGATTAACAAAGTCCAATTGATGGTTAATGAATATAAAAAAGGTGTTGTAGTTCATCAATCATATACTCAACACAATTAACGAAAGGTATATGTGTATATTTGAGCACTTGCAAATCATGGTAAATGATATTCATAATCGTGGTTAATTGTGTTTAGTTGATGGTTAATGAGTTGCGATACCTTGTTAGATTCATTACATGAATTGAACTGTGTTAACCACGTATGAATTATGTTAACCATCTAATTTGATGTCAAAGTTGTGTCCAAATAATACTACGTGTCTTCTTTAGTTTACATTCTGACACATTTTGACATTGTTGGTATTTTCTGCTTATACAGAGAAGAAGGCCGCAGGCGACGCAACACAGCAAAGATGTGGTTGTGTTATTTTATAGCATAAGATCGAATAGCAAAAAATATCATCATCTTTCTTAGGTGGTTCGGTTAGATACCCTTCGTTTTCACACGTAATCTGTGGCTTTCAAAGATTTTCTCATACACAAATTATTTGGCTGCATACCTCATATCTTTACTACAGGAAAAGAGACTTGTGTTTCTCTGTGACAGACAAAACTCTTGTACAATTTTCATAGAAGATGTTTTATTTGTGGTCATAGTCCTCATAAGCCACTTACTGAATTGAACTCTTTCTTCAAGTTTACCATTGTTGTGTTGTATCTGATGTGTATTTTGAGATTTTTCTTATACGTGTGCCTGGTGCAAAATGTTTGTAGACTTAACTGTGTTGAATATTTGAATGTGCTTTATTTTGTATTGTTGCTTTATTTTGTAAGATGTGCAAACTCATCAGAATTTTTTCCATATACGCCCCATTAAGTGTGCAAACTCATCAAATCTTTGTATGATCTTAAACAAACAAACATGAAATTGTATGAAAAGCTCATATCTATTCTCTTTGCCACAAATTTCATGAAGGCCAACTCAAGCCATTCCTTATTCATACTTTACTTAGTATATGTTGATGACATGACATCATAATTGTAGGAAATTCATTACCTGAGTTTGACAAAATCAAACAGGTTCTTCGTCACATTTAAAATCAAGAACCTAAGCAAATTGAAATATTTTCTAGGTCTTGAAGTAGCTTATTCCAAGAAAGGATTAACTTAATGCCAAAGTAGATATTACTTAGAGTAAGGAATCACTCTAAATCAAGAATCTCCAAGTCTCTGAAAAACCTCAAATAAACAAGTTAAATTCAAATCAAGCCAATAAAAGATCATATACCACATGTGCAAAACAAAACCACAGGTGACAAAAATATGACTAGCCAATTCTACCAACAACCTATAAAATGCACACAAGATACCACTCGACAATATTGTAATCATCCATCTAAAAATGTTTTGTTCGATTGACACTCTACTATGTCTTTGAGGAGGAGTTTATGATTTTAAAGAAGCTCTTAAAACTTAGTATGATAAATTCAATCATTATCTTTTAGAAAAAGATTTTGAAAGAGCAAATGTGAACATGATATTTAAAAAAATTAAAATGGAAATCATCTATAAGTCATGCTTAGAGATAGAGTAAAATAATTTAATAATAATAATAATAAATTGTTGCTGCTGCTGTTGTTGAAAGTAATAGATGGAGAAGTTGAAATGGAAATTGAAGAAGAGGATGTTAAAGTGGAGTTGCACGACTATGAAATGGAAAGTTAGTTGTTTGCACGACTATGAAGTACTACCACTGATTCTATTTATAAGAGAAAATTTATTTTTTAGATTCATTGAATAATCAATGTATCTAGACTTTATCATGCACCAGATACATTGATTATTAATGAATCTAAAAAGTCAACTTTCTCTTAAAAAATAGGACCACGTGTAGAATTATCCAATTTGATACGGTTATTTAATTGTAATGAGTTATTTAAAAATATTCGTATTAAACAATGAGTTATTTAATTTGAAATTTGAAATGAGTTATTTAATTGTAAAATAAATAATGATCGTAGAAACTCAATCGTGTTAAATATTCGTATAGAAATATCATTAATTTATAAACAATATAGATGTGTTTAAAAGAATTGAGTCTTTTTATATAATTCAATTGATTAGTTGAAGAAAGTTTGGAATTTATCAAACCACCATTTTATTTGTGATTGTATTTTAATTTGAATATCAGTTGATTTTAATATTAAATAAAAAATAAATTAAAATATTATTTCATTGTTCAAATCTAATGAAGTGATTGTTAAGTCTATCATATATAAAGAAATAATTGGTTTAAAATGACTTTTTGAAATTTTTTATAATTTCGTTGACAATGATTTCATTAAATTATTTCTATGAATTATATATATGGTTTGTATAAATTAATGCATATATAAAAACTATTATTAAAAGTTAATTGGATAGGAGGTTTATATAAATTTATTGACATTACATTGGCAGAGTTGATCGTTGGAAGATTTATATAAATTAATAATATAAAATAATGGTGAATAATTTGGTACCCTTGAATTTAAATGATTTATTCAATCAAATAATAGTATTCAATGTCATATCACATTTTTATTTTATTTTATTTTTAAAACAATAAAAAATTTAAACTAATTTACATTAAAGTATCGATATCCAATAAAATTCATTGGTATCTATGAATTTATTTAAAATAATATCAGTAGTATAAAATATTAAATAAAAAATTATTCGTAGAGTATAAGAGATGAATCAGGAGTGAAGTTGTATAGAAAAATTTGTAGAGTAATATTGAAAAACAACAAAATAATAATAATAGTAGTAATAATAACAATTAGATTGTAATTAGTATCATTTCAGAGTAAATTAAATGTTAATGAACCATAAAGTAAAAGAAAAATAAAATAGAAAGGGGTTAAATGCAATGCTATTTGAATTAGTCATGTAATTCGATTAATATACAATTTAATATCACTAAATTATAAACTTTAAATAAAAATAACTATTTTAAATTAAAATTAATTTACTAAAATTAAATATGTAATTAAATTAGATTGTATTCTAATACACTTGCAAACAAAAACATTGGTAAGTAGGGGTGAGCAAGGGACGAGTCGGGATGGGTTATGACTAATTCTAACCCTGTCCTAAATTTTGATCGGACTATTTTAATGACCCTAACTTGTACCTAAATCCGTAAAAAACCCGATAATATATAAGTTAGTTTAGACCGGGTTAATGTAAGACGATATCGGATTGACCCAAAATTTATGGAGAAAAAAATTTAGTGACTTAAAAAATTTATTATAGTATTTTAAAAAATTCATTTAAATAAGAAATATGAATAAAATCATTAGCATGAATGAAACACAATGAATACATCTAAAGTCAATTTTTTAAAATAAAAAATATGATGCAATTCTATATATGTCATCACCTTTCTATTTTCCCTAAAACATAGTAAGAAGATGTAAAATAAAAAACATGATGTAAGAGAACTAGAAAAGTGTGAAAGTTGGGATGTGGGAAGATGCGTATTTAGTATTTACTTAATGCATATATTAAATTATGAGGTGGAAAGTGAAAAAGTCTATTAGAAATTTGAAATAAACTAAATATACCAATAAATTAAATAAATAAATAGTACCACATGTACATTCATATTATTAGGACGGGTTGGGTAACCCGAGGGCCAACTCGAACCCGTCCCACCTGATACCGGGTTCATTTATGGACAATAATTTTTTTCCATTTTTTTACATGAGATGGGAAAAAGACTAACCCGAAACTATTGGGTTGGGACAGGTCTTCAGGTTGGGTTGAGTTCTGCACACCCCTAGGTAATACAAGCAAATAAATATCGTGTAGTGCTTGTACAATGTAATCAAGTATTTGTTTGCGACATAATTTAAGTTGTGTAGTCCAAATTCAAAATTAATTAGAGTTTAGGGTTTGTTATTTATTTCCTCCGGTCACTATTATAAACAAAGATTCTCTTTTCAGGTTCATTCACTAACTGATGTATCTGCTCTACATAGAGATCAAATACATTTATTATTCAATGAATCTAAACAGAGAATCTTTGCTTATGATAGTGATCAGAGGGAGTAGTATTCAAGCTAGTTGAATATAAATAGACATATTTTGTAATTCAGTTTGTAGAATCATAGTCCAATAATATCAATCCTTATTTTCATTCTTTCTCATTTTTTGTGTCCTCTCACCCACTAACAAATTGATATCTATAGCTCTGGTTAGTTTCTTGATTGTGTTTTTAAGAATCACACGTTGGTGATTGTGTTTCCGGAACCGTGGGTTGTTAATCGTATTTGCTGCAAAGATGAATGGTAACAATGAAATTCTGAGTTCTCTTCCAATTCTTGACGGCAAAAATTGGATTCTATGGAGAAAACAAATGCAATCTCTATTTGGCTTTCATGAAACCTTAGAAGTGGTTACTACTGGCATCCATGAGCTTATTGAGAACGCAGCTGATGCTCAGAGAGTTACGAACAAGGAGGCCAAAAAGAAAGATTGCAAGATTGTATTTTATACTCAATCGGCGGTAGACGTAGTGAACTTTGATTGAATTTTTCATGCTGAATTAGCGAATGAGGAATGAGATATTCTTATCAAGTATTATGAAGGAGGTGAGAAGGTTAAAGTCATCAAATTATAGACGTTGTGAATGCAATATGAATTATTGCAGATGGAAGAAGAAAAAAAGATTGCAGGCTATGTCTCGAAGGTGCAGAAGTTTGCTCATCTCATGAAGGGTTGTTGTGAAATCCTAACTGATAAGATGATAATTGAAAAGGTAATGTGTACATTTACCTCTCACTTTGATCACATTATTTTTGCTATTTAAGAATTCATCAATCGTGATACATTGAAATTGGAAGATTTGGTTGGTTTATTTGAGGCTCATGAGATGAGGATTTTCAAAATGGAAGGTGTTCAAGATTCGATACAAGATCTACAAGCTCCTACATGGAAGAAACATGGTGGTTCCAACAAGTTCAAGGGAAATAAAACTCAGAGTAAGAAGTCTTGGTCGAACCCTCAAAAGCATAAGGTCGATGATAAGGCTTCTGAATCCTCCAAAAGAGGAGAAGGAAACTCATATCAGAAAGACAAAGAAGAAAAAAAAAGGTGTGCAGTGATATAAATTTGAAAAGTAGGGTCATTTGGCCAAGAATTGTTGGTACAAGAAAGGGAAAAATTAAGGAGCAAACCTTGCACGCCAAGATTCAGATGATTATGAAGACATGGTACTTATGGCTGCAGTTGTAGATGAGCATGTCGACACCAAGACCCGGTTCCTCGACATAGGATACTCGAATCACATGACTGATAGAAAAGTGTGGTTAGCAGATTTTGACGAGTTGAAGAAGAGAAAGGTCAAACTTGCTGATAATAGGTTGTTGCAAGCGAAAGGTATTGGCGACATAATTATTTAAAGGAGCAGTGGGGCAAAAGATATGATTAAAGATGTATTGTATGTACCTAGAATGTACTGCAATGTGTTAAGTGTTAAACAATTGGGTGAAAAAGGTTTCTTGGTGGTTATGAAAGATGGAGCCTTGGAACTATTCGACACTCAGAATAATCTGGTCCTAAAATATTCTCTGTCAAAGAATATGACATTTAAGACCATGATTAGTTTGACTGAAGTATAACGTCTAAAAACTGTTGTCGACCACAAGCGTAGTTGGCTGTGGCATTTGAGGTTTGGACATTTGAACTTTCGGTAACTCAATAAATTGATTACTCAAGATATGGTAATTGGTATACCAAGTTTTGAGATACTTGAAAAACTATGTAAAAGTTGCTTAGTCGGAAAGCAATCTAGAAAGTATTTCATTTCGACTATGCCAATGAGATCCTCTTGCATACTAGAAGTAGTACATTCAGATGTATGTGACCTGTTTGAGGATCATACCATTGATGGAAACATGTACTTTGTCTCATTTGTCGATAAGTATAGTCAAAAGCTTTAGATCTATGTGATCAAGGTTCTGCGAACAGGTGGAGGTGGCGAATATACATCAAAGATGTTTGAATAATTCTATGAAGAACACGATGTTGATCACGAGGTAACTGCCTCTTACATGCCTCAACATAATGGAATACCATAAAGAAGAAATAAGACCATATTGGACATGGCGATATGCATTCTAAAGCAGAAGAATTTTCCAAAATCCTTATGGGGTGAAGCTGTTTCCACTGTTGTTTATATTTTGAACATGTGCCCTACCAAGAAGTTGAAGAACAAGTTTTTTGAAGAAGTGTGGAGTGGAAAATGACCATCAGTGAGTCATCTGAAGGTGTTTGGCTCTATTTATTACAAGGATGTTCTTAATGCGAGAAGATGGAAGCTTGAAGGCACGCGTGAACCTATGATTCTGGTAGGATATCAAAAAACTAGAGCATACATGTTATTCAATTCAATCAATGAGAAGATAGTGATGCATTAAGATATTGTTATTAATGAAAAGTTTTCATGGCATTGGAATTCAAGTGATCCAATTAACAAGCCATTGATGAGATATGGCGTCGACGAAGAAACCGATAAAGTTGAAGTCGAAGCAAATGCCGATATTCCAGTCGAAGTAGTTCCTGACATTCCCAACACAATCTAAGTTGAAGAGGGTATGGCTAGCACAAGCCAAAGACCTCAAAGAACTAGAGTTCTTCCAACAAGACTTCAAGACTACCAAGTGACTTGTGATGATGAAGTTACACCAGATGGAAAATTAGTTTGTTTCTCTTTAATTGTAAGTGTTGAACCAATCAACTATAATGAGGCTTTAAAGAATATGAAGTGGAAGTCTACTATGGTCGAAGAGTTACAAGCAATCAAAAGAAATAACTCACGAATGTTAGTCAAATTTTCAGCACATACAAAAGCTATCGATGTGAAGTGGGTGTTCAAGCTGAAGCCCAATGTTGATGGGTCGACAGTAAAATATAAGGCGAGATTGGTAGCTCGAGGATTTATTCAGAGATAAGGACTCGACTAATATGAATTATATGCAAGGTTGGAGACTATCATATTGGTCGTAGCCTTGGCATGCAAGCAAGGTTGGTTGAAATTTAACTTAGATGTGAAATTAGAATTTTTGAATGGTCTCTTAGACGAAGAAGTCTATGCCATACAACCTCCTGGGTTTGTGATACAAGAGGAAGCAAGGAAAGTATATAAGTTGCATAAAGTGCTCTATTCCCTGAAGCAGGCACCTAAGGCATGAAACAAGAAGATCGAATCATACTTAGTCGAATTACGATTCGTCAAATGTAGGTATGAATATGGTGTCTATGCATGGAATTTGAAATGTAGAAGCAAGATGTGGTGCTACACGTCATAGAAAGTATGTCAAAGAGACACTCAAGAGATTCAGGATGGATACTTTGACTTCTGAAGTTTCGCTTGTCAAATCAAATTTGAAGTTGGAGAAGCATGGAAAGGAAGACAAAGTCGATGAAATTTTTTTCAAACAAATTGTCGGATCTCTGAGATATGTGTGCAACAGTCAACCTAATATAGGTTTCTCAGTCAGATTAGTAAGCAGATACATGAGTGAACCAAGGGTGTCACACATGAAGGCTGCAAGAAGAATCCTTAGATACTTAAAAGGATCAATAAACTATAGAATTCTATTTCGATGAGAATTTGAAAGAAAATAAGCTATGGTTACTTGCTATTTAGATGCTGATTAGTGTGGAGATAAGGAGGATCGAAGAAGCACAACTAATTATTTCTTTCAAGTATTTGATGCCCCGATCTCATGGTGCTCGAGAAAGAAACCTGTGGTGGCATTATTATCGTGTGAGACTGAGTATATAACAGGATCTTATGGTACGTGTCAAGCAATCTGGACCAGATCAGTTTTGGAAGAGACTGAGGTCGAAGTGAAGAAACCTCTAGTGCTGCAAATCAACAAGTAAGCCATAAATCTTACGAAGAATCTAGTTTTTCATGGAAGGAGTAAGCACATCGAAGTTAGATTTCACTTCTTAAAGGAGAAGGTAAAACATGGTGAACTTGAAGTAAGACATTGCCCAAGTGAAACACAGTTGGCCAAAATTTTCACCAAAGGATTAAAGATCGGCAGATTCCTAAATTTGAGAAAGAAATTAGGTATAATTGAGATCGACTATGATTAGCGTATGTTTGACAACTTGGATTGTAGGGGTATGTTGTGGTATAATCCAAGTTGTGTAGCCCAAACCCAAAGTTAATTAGGGTTTGGAGTTTGTTACTTAGTATATAAGCTAGTTGTATATAAATAAACATATTTTATAATTCGGTTTGTACAATCATAATTCAATAATATCACTTCTTGTTTTAATTCTCTATCATTTTTTTCTCCTCATTAAAAGTGTCTCACACACTAGCATTATTTATACTCCACCTTAACATCTTCATAAAAATATGTTATTTAATGTGAATCGATAACATTGTATATACACGAGTGAGTATCAAAACTCTCCTTTGTTTTATTCTTTAAGATTAACACATAGTTAGATAATAATAATCACCACTTCAATACATAATGCTTTATCTCATTAAATTTGTAATAAAATTGTTTTATAATTTACTTTTCAACAACTTAACCATTATGTTTTTAGCAGTATCATTTCTCCATTAGAACTCCTTCTTCCATCCATCTTTGTATTCTATAATTATGTTCACTAATTTAGATTGTAAGTTCATCACATCTAAGATCTATTTTATTTATTTTTATGTATTTTTTATTAAATAAAAAAATATTTAATATTTCTAGAGTACTCTCATCAAACTATGCATCTTCAACCAGGTAGATCAACTCCCTTAAAACACTTTTTGAAAAATATTAACGGTAGAAAGATTCTCATTTAAAAAAAAAAAAAGGAATGTAAAAACAAACATAACAGACCATAAAATTGAAATCACCTTATCCAAATCATAATAATATTCCATGAATATATCACTTAGAGCTTTCATTAAAATTCAAACTTGAAAGTTAAATTCTATTTTCCTATCAAACTACCATGACTCTCATGTGTTTCACATAATCTTTAATTAAATTTGCACCATGCCTATTCAAATATCAAACATAAGAAATACCAAGTAATTTCAACTCCTCATGTTCTTCTTTTGGAGAAATTACACACAAAAAATAACATTTTAGGTGTCCCAATTGCATCACTTTCCCTATCCTTTTTGAAATTTATCTTATAGTTTTTTGGTCTTTTTTCTGCAAAAATATATATAATAGTATTACTTCAAACAAGGAAACGACATGTTTGAAAAAAAAGAAAAAAAAGAGACAAGTTTGGTGAAGTATAAAGACACCTAAAAATTATTATTTGTTCTTATATAGTTATTGTTGGTGCAAAGATAAAATAAATGATGAAATAGGGAAATATTCTATTAAAGAGAATGACGACAAAAGAAACAGGATTAAGAGTTACAATGATTGTCACCCTATTTATAAGCTAAAACTAGGGTTACTAGAATAAGATAAATACTAAAATACCCTCTAACAAACTTATGGGCTTAAGAAAGTAATATAATAAAATATGAATTATTACTAATACCATCCCTTAATTCATATTCCATCAAAACTTGTAACACCAATTCCATCCCTTAATCTGAGAAATTGATCAGTCTTGATAGCTTTCGTCAGAACATCTGCCAACTGCTTCTGAGTGCTGCAGTGTACAACTTCTAACACTCCACTCTGAACTTGATGTCTCAGAAAATGATACTTGGTCTCAATATGCTTGCTTCTCCCATGCAACACTGGGTTTCTGGCAAGATTGATTGCAGACTTGTTGTCAATCATCAACTTCAGAGGTTTGTCTACTTTAATCTTCAGATCCTGCAACAGATTCAGAATCCACACAGCTTGGCATGCAGTAACAACACCTGCAATGTATTCAGCTTCACAGGTTGACAATGCCACAACAGGTTGCTTCTTGGAACACCAAGAAATAGGACCTCCCAGAAATTTGAACAAGTACCCAGAGGTACTTTTTCTGTCAACTCTGTCTCCACACCAATCAGAGTCTGAATAACTCAGAAGTTCTGACTCACTATTTCCTCCAGAGGGAAATAACACTCCATACTTCAGAGTTCCTTTGATATACCTCAGAATCCTGACAGCAGCTTGGTAATGGGACCACTTAGGTTTACTCATGAACCTACTAACCATCCCAACTGAGTAGCAAATATCTGGTCTGGTATTGCACAGATACCTCAGAGAACCAACCAACTGTTTGAAGGTTGTAGCATCCACATCCTTTCCTTCAGAGTCTGAATCCAGTTTCTGATTTGTATCAGAAGGTGTGACAGCCATCTTACAATTCTTCAGATCAAATCTCTTCAGAAGTTCTAATTCATACTTGAGCTGATGCAAAATGATACCTTTCTCAGAATATCTGAACTCCATCCCTAGAAAGTATGTCATTTTGCCTAGGTCAGTCATTTCAAATTCATTCATTAGAACCTTCTTGAACTTGGCTATCTCCTGTTCAGAACTTCCAGTCAGCAGTATATCATCAACATATAAACATACCAGAGTCATATTGCCTTCAGGAGTATGCTGAACATAGACACCGTACTCCATCTCACATTTCTGAAAGCCTTGCTTCTTGAAAAATGAATCAATCTTCTGATTCCAAGCTCTGGGCGCTTGTTTCAATCCATATAGAGCTTTGTATAATCTGTACACCATCCCTTCCTGATTCTTTTTCACAAATCCAGGAGGTTGTGACACGTAAACTTCTTCTTCTAATGGACCATTCAGAAATGCAGATTTTACATCTAAATGCATCAGAGGCCAATTCCTGTTAGCAGCTATTGCAATCACCATTCTGATTGTTTCATGTCTTGCTACAGGTGCAAACACTTCAGAATAATCCAGCCCAGGTTTCTGTAGAAATCCTCTGGCTACCAACCTTGCTTTATGTTTGCCAATTGAGCCATCTGGCTTTAACTTCTGCTTGAAAACCCATCTAACGCTGATGGCTTTCTTGTCTTTTGGAAGTTCTGTCAGCTTCCAAGTCTTGTTTCTCTCTATAGCATCAAGTTCTTCTTTCATGGCCTTCAGCCAGAGCTTCTGCTTAAGAGCCTCTTCTGTACTTATAGGTTCAGAGTCTACTAACATGGCACACTGAATAACTTCTCCTTCAGATTCTACTTCAGTGTCTTGCAGCATGTCAAATTCTGCAAATCTTCTGGGAACGCTTCTGATTCTTTGTGGTCTCTGAACTTGTTCAGAGTCTTGAGCTTCAGAGTTTCTAGCTTCAGATGATTGACCTCCAGGGCTTTGACCATCTTCAGAGTCTGGCATATTTCCAGAGTCTGAATTGCCACCAAGATCTGGATTGCCATCAGAGTCTGAATCATCAGAGTCTGGGTCATCTGGGTCACCTTCATCTTCTGAGTCTTCTTCAGAGTTTGAATCAGTATCAGAGTCAGAGTCAATATCAGGGTTTACTTCAACTTCAGAAATTCTTAACTCTGGCCTTTCTTCAGAGGTTCTAACATCAGAATCAGATTGAGACTTATCCCAATTCCAAACTTCTGATTCCTTCACAATCACATCTCTGCTGAATTCAATTTTATTGGTTTCTGGACAATAGAGCTTGTATGCACCTGTACTGTGGTACCCTATCAGAATCATCACTTTGCTTCTATCATCCAGCTTCTGTCTTCTGGCTTCTGGAACATGTTTATAGCAAACAGAACCAAACACCTTCAGATGACTAACACTTTGCTTGTCTCCAGTCCACTTCTGCATAGGAACTATTTCCTTCAACTTCTTCGTAGGACATCTGTTGAGTACATACGTTGCAGTGGCAACAGCTTCTCCCCAGAGCTTCTGAGGAAGCTTCTTCTCCTTTAGCATGCTTCTCACCATATCAAGCAAAGTACGGTTTCTTCTTTCAGCAAGACCATTATGTTGAGGGGTATAAGGAGCAGTAACCTCATGCTCAATTCCATTCTCCTCACAGAACTTATGGAACTCTTTGGAGTTATACTCACCTCCACCATCAGTTTCAAGAATCTTCAACTTCTGACCACTCTGATTCTCAGCCTTCATTCTGAACTTCTTGAATTCATCAAACACCTCATGTTTGAATTTAATAAGGGATACCCATGTCATTCTTGTGAATTCATCAACAAATAACACAAAGTATTTATTCCCTCCAATTGATGCTACTGGAAATGAACCACACACATCAGAATGTACAACTCCCAAGGCATGTTTTGCTCTTGGAACAACTTCTGATGCAAATGGCAATCTTGGTTGTTTTCCTTCCATGCAAACTTTGCATGACTTTTCAGGCTTCTTAATTGCAGGAATTCCATGTACCAGCTTCTTTGAATTCAGATGTTTTAGGCTTCTGAAATTCAAATGACCAAATCTTCTGTGCCACAGCTCACTCTCCTTCTCAGCACATGTTGCACTAAGACATTCTGAGTCTGCAGTTCTGACATTCACCTTGAATGTTCTATTCCTTCCCTGTTCTGACTCCATAATCAACTTCTGATTGCAGTCATACAACTTCAGAAGATTGTCCTTCATGGTAACTGAAAAGCCTTTCTCAATTAATTGTCCCACACTCATCAGATTGCTTCTGATGCCAGGTACATACCACACGTTCTGAATCAATGTTGTTTTCCCATTGTTCAGAATCACTCTGACATTTCCCATACCTTCTGCATTAAGATATTTGTCATCAGCACATCTGATCTTTGTTCTCTTTTCAGAGTCAAAGTCAACCAGCCATTTCTTGTTTCCAGTAAGATGATTTGAACAACCAGTGTCCATATACCACCAGTCTGTCAGATCATCAGATTCAGAGGCCATCAATAGCACAGATTCGTCATCAGAACTTCTGGCTATATTTGCTTCTTCTGATTTCTTCTCCTTGTTTGACCAACAATCTCTAGCAAAGTGACCAAACTTCTTACAACAGTAACATTGGATCTTCTTCTTGTCATACTTCTCTTTTCCCTTCTGAGCATTCTTTTGTCTATCAGAGGTTGAGCTTTCTGACTTCTGACCACCATCAGATCTTCTCCTGGCTTCTGACTGCTTCTGATACCTCCTATCAGAAGTTGCTTTCAGAGCCTGCTGCTCTACTTCCCTTTCAGAAGTTCTTTCAGTCAAACGCAACTCTTGCGCTTCTAAACTACTCTGCAGCTCTTCAATTCTCATGGTACTCAGATCTTTGGAATGTTCTATTGCTACCACAATGTAATCAAATTGAGAGGTAAGGGATCTCAATACCTTCTCCATGATTGTTTCTTCAGAAAGAGTTTCTCCACACGCCTTCATCTCATTAGTGATCAGAATCACTCTGGAGATGTATTCAGAAACTTTCTCATTATTCTTCATGTTGAGATTCTCATATTGCTTTCTCAAGGACTGAAGCTTCACCTTCTTCACTGATGCGTCACCACCATAACATCTAACCAGTGTGTCCCACGCAGCCTTTGCTGTCGTTGAATCTGCAATCTTCTCAAACACATTTACATCAACACATTGATGAATAAAGAATAATGCTTTCTGATCCTTCTTCCTTACTTCCTTCTGCGCGTTTTTCTGTTCATCTGTTGCATCTGCTGCTACTGGAACATAACCATCAGTGACAAGATCTAGAACATCTTGAGCACCAAATAGTACACGCATTTGGATCATCCAACGATTCCAGTTTTTACCATCAAATACTGGAAGTTTGGTGTTCATGTTGCCGTTTCCGTTCATCTTCTACCTTGCACAATACACTCAGATTTCTCACACAGTGTTTCCCAACCCACAAAATAAAATTCTGATCAGATTTTGTTCAAGATTCAACACGAATCTAAGAATCAAAATCAAACACACAAGACCTCACGTTCACTCGTGTTTCCCGTGTTTCCCAATGAATCTGAACCGGAGCTCTAGATACCAATTGTTGGTGCAAAGATAGAATAAATGATGAAATAGGGAAATATTCTATTAAAGAGAATGACGGCAGAAGAAACAGGATTAAGAGTTACAATGATTGTCACCCTATTTATAAGCTAAAACTAGGGTTACTAGAATAAGATAAATACTAAAATACCCTCTAACAAACTTATGGGCTTAAGAAAGTAATATAATAAAATATGAATTATTACTAATAGTTATATACATACATTTCAATAGTCTAATTCAAATTTTAAGCCTGAAAATACAATAATTTAGATCGATTATTGTTTTAAATGTTTAAATTTTCAAAAAAATAAAAATATTAAAGATTAAAAAAATAATATTATCCACTTGATTCATAGTTGCCCCATTATATATTCATTTTTCATGGGTGTTCATATGACTTAAAATCCTCCATTAGACTTTTATGTTCCACAATGTTTAAAAATCATATTAACGATAATATGAATACATGAATATCTCAAGAGACAGGTATTGGATATCACCATTTTTTTATTCTTATTGTAAGTCTTTCTTTATATAATCTTAATAATCAAAAACAAAAACGAAAAAATATTTTAGTATTTCAGTTTATTTTAAGGTGAGATGATAAATATAACTTTTAATATTGTGTGCAACAAAATAATTTTGATAGACAAGATAAAGTTTCACGATCTTGCACTTGACATAAAATCTATTGCCTTTGGATGAGTCTGATCTTGTTGGAAGAGAAACCATGTCTTCTTTTTCACCCTTTATGTATATATCTCATTTGAAGAAGAAAAGAATGATCATGAAAAGAGAGAGATTTAGTTTAGCCTTTGATACAATAATGAATATAATATGGTCCTTGAATCCCGATTTCGTCCTAATTCCTTATGTGAACTTCCCTACGAGATGATTATTCATAAACTCTAGTGTTAAGTATAAATTTTGACTTAAAATGAACTATTTTTCTTGACACTTTTCAACTCATTTCTCATGTTTTTATAGATTTAATTCTTTTTCTTGTGTGATTCTTCAATTATATTGTAAATACCTTTGGATTCTTTGATGTGTGTGTTATTGTGCAGAAATTAAACATAAAACATCAATGATTAAGACACAAGTGAATTGGATAAGGAAGACAAACAAGTGAAGAAAAACCAAGAAGTTCGCTGTGCGAACAAGAAGCGAATGTCCGTTGTGTAAAGATGCAGCGAAGGACCAGCGAACCATCCCAGAATGAAGTCAATAGCTAAAGGACCCTAAGTTCGTTATGCGAACTTGTAGCGAGTTAGTTCGTTGTACAAAGAATTGCTCACATAATAAACTTCAGATATTTCTCAAGGGCAGTTTAACTTTTCAGAGGCACTTCAGGTGCCTGAAAGTGTGTTCGCTGGACGAAGAAAGGGTTCACAGTGCGAACATGACATATTGTGTAAATACTATTTAAGTACTTTTCTTTATTTTTTAGACATAACTTGTACTTTTTGGAATCAGAACTTTATCTCTATTCATTCTAAGCATATTCTAGAGAGAGAAACACAAACCATAAGAGAGAGAATCACAAATCAAAGCAACTCGAAGTTTGATCTTTGAGTAAGAGTTTCGATTTTTTGTTGGGTTTGGATGTAATCTTTTGATACCTTATGTAATTCATCTAATTTATGTATTGTGAACTAGTTTTTATTCTTTATTGATGTTGTCTTTGATTTCTCATTTGTGCGTCTTGACAAAACATTTTTCAAATCTTTGATCTAAGATCCTCATCTATTAATGAGCAAAACTTTGACATAGTTTTGTAAGTTGATATTCCCTAGTAACACTTTTATTTTATTGTGTTGATTAGTAGCACGAGTAGGATCAATACGGTAAAAACCATGATAACGCTTGACAAACGGTATTGCGAGGATGCGTGATAATACTGATGATGAACTATGTTCATATACATTTGACAAATTAGTTGAATACATGTAAAAAGTATTAATCATGTGTATATATTCTGATCAAGTTAAATGTTAGTAAAACCATTGTGAAAACCTAATGTGGGAAACAAGTTGAATGTTTAGTAAACCATTCTGAAGTCCTAATGTAGATATCAAATTGAATGTATGGTAATACTATTGTGAAACCTTAATATGGTAATCAAAGTAAATGTGTGTCAAAAGAGGAAGAGGTTCGAGAAGATCTCACATATGTTTGATCATTATACGTCATATTAGAGTAAGAGTAGGTTTGAGTCTATAGGGATTTTTGTAGTATGAACGTATCTCTCATGTCCTCCTAGATTAGATTTAAGTAAGAGTGTTATAGTACACATGTAGCTCGTCTGTACTCTTCGACTGATTAGAGTCTACAGACATCTAAAGAGAGTGTTTTAGTATGAACATAGCTCACATGTCATCCTAAACTATAGAACACAAGAAGAGTATTGTAGTACGCAATGTAGTTCGCATGTCCTTCTAGAGTATGTCGTGAGTTTAGTGACTAGTACGACATGCATATGCAGTAGAGGGTAAATCCTATTGCATAAGCATTCATGTGCATATTGGGTCATGTCATGTAACTTCGTTTAATGTTGTATGATTTATGTAATGTTGTGTGATTACAGTATTGATAGTGGGTTGTGATCTATGTTATCCTTTGTTATTATTATACCTTATAATTGTAGAATGTATTCTCACCCATTTGTTTATAGTTTTAAAATAAATCAAAGTTGCAGAATTATCATATGGTAAGAAAAAAGTAAAGCACGACTAGTTACAAATACATTAGTAAATTGCTATATAGTTTTAAAACAAATCAAAGTTAAATTACATTAAGATCAAACACATTCAATGGTACAGGAGATTTGTCATTTGTGATGTCTCCATGCTTTTGTACTATTAATCTTTTCTCTATAAATTGTTGTGTTAAAAGTGACTATTTTTCAAGCTAAAATATGGTCCGGATTTATAAAAGTATTATTTAGTTTGATAATTGTTCTAAATATTAAAAATTTAAAAATAAAAAATAAAAAATAAAAATTAAAGATTAAGAAAATAATATTATCCACTTGATTCATGGATGCCCCATTATATATTCATTTTTCATAGGTGTTCATATGATGAAATCCTCCGTTAGGTTTTTATGTTGCCACTATATTTAAAAAATTATATTAGAGATAATATGAATACCTAAGAGAGGTATTGGGTACCATCCTCTTCTTATTCTTAGTGTAAGTCTTTCTTTGTAAAATCTTAGTAATAAAAAACAAAAACAAAAAAATATATTTTAGTATTTCAGTTTATTTAAAGTGAGATGATAAACCTCATATATAACTTTTAATATTTTATGAAACAAAATAATTTTGATAGACAGGATAAAGTTCCACGATCTGCATTTGACACAACATCTATTATCTTTTGATGAGTCTAATCATGTTGGGGAAAAAAATCATGTGTTCGTTTTTACGCTTTCTGTATATATTCATTTGAAGAAGAAAAATATGATCTTGAAAAAAGAGAGATTTAGTTCAACCTTTGATACAATAATGAATATAATATAAGTTGTAACACTCCAAAAATAATTAAAATATTATTACTATTATTATTTCAATTTTATTATATTATTATTATTATTATTATTATTATTATTATTATTATTATTATAATTAGAGATTTTTTAGATAATAGGAAGAGAAAAAAGAAGAGAAATAGAGAAGGAAAGAAATAGAGAGAGGGAGAAATATAAGAGAAATATGTATTCTTTGAGAGAAACCATAGCCATTTTAAAGACTCTTTTCTTCTCCAAAGAAACCCTATTCTTTAAAATTCCAAGAGAGAAACTCCCAAATTCACCAAAAAAAAGATTGTAATAGAGATTATGTAAGGAAGAGTTGCTGCCATTGTTGAGAGCTATGTGGAGCAATTAATGCAATTAACGCTTAGGGTAGTAGGGTTTTCCTTGAACACCGATGTCGTCCTAATTTCTTATGAGAATTTTCCTAGAAGATGATTATTCATAAACCTTAAGTTATGAATTTCTCTCATATGTTCAATGATTTAGGTTATTTGTACAAATTGACGTGTTTCCTCATGAATAGCTTTTAAGTGTGGGATAATATGATACCATAAGAATGTTGTTATTGCTTGATTAGTTTTTTGTGAATGTTTGTAGTGTGTATAATATAATTTTTAATGTGTGCTACTGCTGTTGTGAAATAAGTGAAATTTGAGCAGTGTAATCGATTACACTCATGATGTAATCGATTATCACACTTTTAGCGGCAGCCAGAATTAGACAAAATAGTAGTGTAATCGATTACACTCAAGATGTAATTGACTACCAAACATTTAGCCGCAGTCAGAATTAAACAAAACAGTAGTGTAATCGATGACATTCAGGATGTAATCAATTACCACCCTAAATTTTTTAATTTTCTCAGGACAATACTGTATTGCAATCGATTACACCAAATGTGTAATCATTTACCTGTTTGGGAAATTACCAAAATTGTCATAACTTGAGTTTAGAAATTCCGATTGAGGCACAGTCAGATGCATTATAAAACTAAGGAAAAGACCTATCTTATGGTAAAATTTCATGATGCTTATGTGTATGTGTAATACTGTTGTTAATAAACAAATTGTGATATAAAGTATAACTTGAATGAAATGTCTAATGAACTATTGCAAAGTCCTAATGTGACAATCAAGTTGAATGTTGGTAAAACCATTGTGAAGACCTAATGTGAGAAACAAGTTGAATGTTTAGTAAAACCATTATGAACTCCTAATGTAGAAATCAAAGTGAATGTGTGGTAATACTATTGTGACCCTAATATGGTAATCAAAGTAAATGTGTTTCAAAAGAGGAATGATGTTTGGGATGATTTCGTGTTCGTTTGATCATCATGCATCATATTAGAGTCAAAGTAGGTTTGAGTATATAGAGAGTGTCGTAGTATGAACATATGTCTCATGTCCTCATAGAATGCTGAGTCTAGAGAGAGTGTTGTAATACGAATGTAACTCACATGTCCTTCTAGATTAGAGTTTAGCAAGAGTGTTATAGTACGTATGTAGCTCGTTTGTACTCTTTGACTAATTAGAGTCTACATACATCTAAAAAGAGAGTGTTTTAGTACAAACGTAGCTCACATGTCATCCTAAACTATAGAACACGAGAAGAGTATTGTGGTACATAATGTAGTTCGCATGTCCTTCTAGAGTATGCCATGAGTTTAGTGACTGGTACAACATGCATATGGAGTAGAGGGTAAATTCTATTGCATAAGCATTCATGTGTATATTGGGTCATGTCGTGTATCTTCGTGTAATGTTGTATGATTTATGTAATGTTGTGTGATTATAGTATTGATAGTGGGTTGTGATCTATGGTATCCTTTGTTATTATTATACCTTATAATTATAGAATGTATTTTCACTCATTTGTTTCTATGTTCCTATGGTTTGAAATTATTATAGGATATCCTCATATTGAGATTGAGGAATATTTGCATTGTTGTAAGGTTATTAAGGATGATGTAAAAGATCAATCCACTAGATTCTAGTTGTACTTATAAGCTGATGTGTTAAGTCTTTTAGTGTGTTTTAAGTTGTAATAAGGCTATGGTATTGTGACATCGGGGTCGGGATTTATTTTTGATTCAGTGTTTGAACAAGTACTCATATATAAGATGTGTGGTGTTATTTTGAGTTGATGTGATGCCATGTTTATTATATTAAATAACCATTCTACAAATCATGCTTTGTATAAAAAAAGAATTTGAGTTTTAGGGTGTCACATGATTAAGCGACAAATATTTCATTTTTATAATCTTAATTCAAAAAGGCATGCGTTCTTGTTATTTTTTCTCTATATTTTGTTTGAAGAAGAAAAAAATGATCTTAGTGGTTTAGTTCAACCTACAATAGAATGATAAATAAAGTATGAGTGCGGTAATAAGTCTTTTATTATAATATTAATGGTCTCAACATTTAATTAGAATAAGTAGAAATAATTAATATTATAAATATATTTGAATATTATTATATTTAAAATTTTATAGATTTAACTTGTTGTTTGTAAAACTACTTTTACACGTGTACCTTAACTCAAATATCCTTGTATAGACAATTATAGATGTCTTATTTTAAAACATGTCCATACTATTATTAGAAAAGTAAAGTAGATTACATCTCATCATTTATATTAAGCTCATTATGATGTAACAGACATTTTGGAAAAAAAATCTATATAAACACAAGAGATAAAATACTAGGTAAATCAATTAATTTAAAAGAAAATTTTTATATTATATAATATTAAGAAAATGAGGAGAGGAAAACATTTGTGTTTAATTTTACTTTTTTCATTTTCAATTTTTGTATCAATTTCAAACTCGCTTCCTCTCTCAACCAACAAGAGATGGATAGTAGATGAGTTAGGAAAAAGGGTAAAGTTGCATTGTGTTAATTGGTCAAGCCACCTAAATGCAATGATTGGTGAAGGTCTTGACACAATATCCTTAAAAAATCTTATATCTCAATTGAAGGAATTAGGGTTTAATTGTGTTAGATACACATGGGCTACACATATGTTTACACGTTATTCAACATATAAAGTTGGAGAAAATTTCGACAAATTGAATCTCATTGATTTTAGGTTAACTATTAGATTTTATAATCCTTCTTTAGAGAATATTACAGTTGTGGAAGCTTTTGATTTGGTGATTGATGAGTTTGGAAAACAGGATATGATGGTTTTGGTTGATAATCATGTCAGTGACCCTAAATGGTGTTGTGATGATAATGATGGGAATGGATTTTTTGGTGACAAATATTTCAACCCTGTAGAATGGTTAAAAGCACTTTCCAATGTTGCCGAGCGTGTTAAAGGAAAATCTCAGGTTCATATAAAAATATTATTTTATCTCTTCTAAAAATATATTTATTATATTAATTGCATATTTAAAGTTTTATCAATAGCCTTGTGATCGAAACACGTCCTTATAAAGGAAAAACAACTCTGATCTTTTAGACATGTCTGTTTTATCCATATTTTCTTGTGGGACGGACTATGGCTTTAAGCCTACCCTCCCTAATATGATCGCCCTGCTCCGTCCAATTTTTTGCAAGCTTTTCTGAGCACTAGCATTAAAATAAAATCTTGCAAATTTAAGCTTGAAAGGTACAGTGCCCACGAGCCCGTCCCACCACATTCTTTCGCAGAAAAAATCAAGATTATAGGCTCGCATACACAATTATGTCCGCCCCATTCAGTTTTATTTTAGCGGGGCAGATCTAAACGTCTCGTTTGCCACCCCTAATTCCTTCACGCTAATTATTTTTTATATAAAAAAGCTTAGAAATTCTAAAATATTAAATAAATATTTCAAGATTTATAGATACATACATCCATTACTTTGACATATTAAAAAACCAAACTATCTCTTAAATGGTTAATTTTTTTAATTATATAGGTTGTGGCAATAGGGCTAAGAAATGAACTAAGAGGTCCAAATCAAAACCAAAACAGTTGGCATAAATACATGAGCCAAGGAGCTACAGCCGTTCACAATGCAAATCCAGATGTTCTTGTCTTTGTATCAGGCTTGAGCTATGACACTGATTTAAGTTTCTTGAAAACAAATCCTTTAAACACAAACATAGGTAACAAATTGGTGTATGAGGTACATTCCTATGCCTGGTCAAGTGGGTCACGAAGTGATTGGATTCAGAAACCATTAAACCAAAAATGCGCCAATGTAATGAATGGATTGAATGACAAAGCAGGATTTCTCATGAGTGGCTCCAACCCAAGTGCATTGGTTATGACTGAATTTGGTATGAACATGGAAGCTTTGGATAACATGAATCAAAGATTTATGTCTTGTATAATGGCTTATCTTGTTGGGAATGATTTGGATTGGGCTTTGTGGGCAGCCCAAGGTGCATATTATGTTAGAAAGAATGAGACTAGGGTCAGTGAGACATTTGGTCTATGGAACATTTATTTTAGGTCACTTCGATATACAGAGTTTCCACAAAGATTTCAACTCTTACACAAAAAGCTTCTAGGTATGATATTTTTACTATGGTTTAATTTATATAATATTTTATAATGACAAGTTGATTTTAATTTTCATAATTTTGTAGAAGCAAATTCAAATTCAAGCAAGTCCTACATAATGTATCACCCATTAAGTGGGCAATGTGTGAGAGTGAGCAATAATGATAAACTTGAATTAGGTGAATGTGAGGGGCCAAATAAGTGGAATCAAGAAGGACAACAAATTAAATTGGTTGAAAATGGTGCTTGCATGGAAGCAATTAGTGAAGGATCTCAAGTGAAGCTGTCAAGTAATTGCAAGAGCAAGCAAAGTTTTTGGAAAAAATTATCAGCATCAAATCTTCATTTGAGTACTTTGGATAGAGAGGGAAATAACTTGTGCTTGGAAAGGGAGTCCCCTACTTCACCTAAAATTGTTACAAATAAATGCATATGTGTAGATGATAGTCCTTCTTGTTTGGATGATCCTCAAAGTCAGTGGTTTCAACTAGTTACAACAAATGTGTAATAATTTTATCTTATATTTATTATGTCTATTATCCACCAAACAACATATGGAATATAATATTTTTCAAAACACTTCAATGTTACTTTTATTGTTTTCCAAACACATAGTTGTTATTTTCATTAATTGTAACTTGCATATATATATTAAAAGTGATCTTAGAATTGAAAGTTTAGGAGATTTGAGGATTTTATTATGAAAGTATGTATCTTATGATTCTAAAAAATTTTAGTTTTGAAACTACCAAAGAGTTGAGAAAGATTGTTACCAACAAAATTTTTAGTTATTTGAGTTGGAGTTTGGGTATGTGTAACATCTCAATTTTCCTATTTATGTTATGTGGAGGTTAAGAATGAATTGAGTTAATTGTTAAGATTGAACAATATGGCAAGTTAGTAAGTATAGCATAGGTGAAAGGAAAAAATGACATTGTCTTTATGAGACCCTTATAAGGTTATAATAGACATTTTTTCCTCATTATCTTACTATACTCCCTTGGTAGAAAAATCAGATTGAGAGGGAAAAGAAAGATAGAGAGAGGGAACGTGAAAGGGGAGGAAAGAAAGGAAAGGAAGTGTGATTTAAAACTCATCATCAACATGCATGTGACTATGTGAGTAAAACTTAGTGATCATAAAAGAAGAACAAAAGTCAAGTGAATCACAATCATCATTGTCAATTCATCTCCATCTTTATATCAAAGATGAGTTAGGGTTTGAGGAGTAAGATGTATAAGTAATTCAAGAATTTGAGGAGTTGTGTAGAGTTTAGATTCTTGACATGTCTCCATTCAAAAGGTAATAACTCTCTCCCTATAAAACTCGGAATTGAACAATTCTTGATTTTTCGGAAACTAGACGAAATTCCCTTTAATAGTGGATCTGTATTGATGCATGTATCCTGTAGAATGTCACCAAGATGATTGACGCCTCGTCTTATGTGTTGTACACTGTCGTCAATTGGATTGATAAGTCCTATGTGAGATTAGTTTGGAAAATATATGGAAAAGTCGGTTAGTTTGAGTATTTATTTGAAAATTTCGATTATTTGGATTAAAAAATTCTCTCATTTTACTAATTAAGTATAATCTTAAATGAAAAATTATTAATAACTTTAACGTGTTTTATTTAACTAATGCTTAATTATCAACAAATATGATACTTTCAAAAGTAGTATTCTAGGAATATTTTTTTTAATAATTTAAAGCCTAATCGATTTTGACTAGGAAAGCTAAAATATAATATAGCCTAATTTAGATTGATATTTTTTATGATATTTTTGATGTGAGTTGTAGCTATTTTGTTTGGAAACATAATAGAAGATTGGTATTTTGCTACGATTTAGATGTGGTTTAGCTATGAGTTACAAAATATTAGTTGGAGTTTTACTAAGAAAATTTACTCTAGATAATTAGCCACCCAATCTAAGCTACGAAATATTTTGTAGTTAATCTACAACTAATCTCTAACTAACTCTATTTGATAGAGATTCGCTTCAAATTAGCTACGGTTTTTCCAAAAGCTAATTCCTGATTTTTGTTAAGCTTTAAGCTTTGTACATATTGAAAGGAAGAAGAAGATTGAATTTAGAGAAATAAGTATGTTAAATTAGTTATTACTCATCATCATGGCAATTACAAGAGTGAAAGCTTAATTATATAGCAAATAATGTCTAACTACTTCTAACAAGCCCCCTCGAGCTAGAATGAATATCAATCATTCCTTACTTGGCTTGAAGACTCGAGAATGGCCCCGGGTGTAGAGATTTGGTGACAATGTTAGCAAATTGTTCTTTTGAGGTGACTAGCATGAGATGTTATATTCCAGCTAGGACCTTGTCACACACCACATGACAATCAATCTCGATGCGCTTGGTTCTTTCATGGAAAACTGGGTTTGCTGCAATATGCATGGAACATTTGTTGTCACAATAAAGAATAAAGGGAAGTTGATGTGAAACCTTGAAGTCATAAAGTATGGAAAACAACCATATGTCTTCACAAGTAGCATGAGCCAACACATGGTATTCAACTTCTGAAAATGATAGAGAGACAACAACTTGCTTCTTACTTTTCTAGCTGATGAGAGATTTGCCTAAGAAAAAACAAAAACCAGTTATGGATGTTCGTGAATCTGGGCAATCACCCTAGTCAGAATTGAAGAATCCTTTGAGGTGAAGGGTGTTGGAAGTACTGAAGAATAATCCTTGGTCAGGATTCTTTTTTAGGAATCGAAAAACATGAAGGCCAGCAAGCATGTGTTGATAAGTTAGTGCATTAAGGAACTGACTAAGTTTACTTACTGCATAAGCAATGTCTCGTCAAGAATGAGTAAGGTATAACAATCCACCAATGAGTCTTTGATATGCAGTGGAATCAGAAATAGGATTGCCAAGATTTTGGAAAAGTTGTAAGTGAGGTTGCATTGGTGTATTGCATGGCTTAGCACCAATGAGGCTTGCATTATTGATGAGATCTAGTGCATATATACACTGACACAATGAAATACCTTGTGTATTCCTAGCTAATTCAAAGCCTAAGAAGTATTTCAAAACTCCTAGATCTTTGATACTGAACTTGGCATGGAGAAGTGCTTAAGTTGTATAATTTCTTCAAGAGCAGTCCTTCCTAGGACTAAGTCATCCAGATAGACAAGGATGATTGTAAATACTATTGGTGAAGACTTTGTAAATAGGGAATAATCAACCTTTGACTGAATTTAGTGACTAGCAATTAGGGTAACAGTGAGTTTGGTATTCCATTATCTACTTGTCTGCTTCAGTCCATACAAGGATCTTTGAAGTTTGCATACAAGATTATGATGAGGTAGTTCCAATCCAGGTGGTGCCTTTATGCAAACTTCTTCATTTAACTCTCCATGGAGAAATGCTGAGAAGGCATTACAGCTTACACTCATTCGTCAATTGATGTGGCGAATTACATTTTTTTGATTTCCATTTTACACACTTTCGCCAATTGGGATGACGACCGGACGTTAATTAGTTGGCCATTTTAGAAATTTTTTTCAAATCATGCAATATATTGGTAAATATTATTTAATATATAGTTATTCTAAAAAAAATTCCATTTATAATGGCTTTGCTTCAATTTACGTGTATAATGACTTATATAATATATTTTAAATTGTTATGAACATGTATCTCTAAAATATTTTAATATTCATTTAAAATTTAATCCGTCTGAAGATTCATTTTCATAATTTAAAGACATTTAAATAATTTCACTAAGCAACTTATTCAAATCACTTTGATTCACATTTTAATAAAATATTTTTTTAAATAGTTTACATTTACCTAAAACCAAATATATTATTTTTATCTGAATTTATTGATAGAGAAAAAAACTAAAAATAATGTCAATATCTAGTGACATACAAATCCCATTAAAAATAGCCCACGTGGCGAAATCTGTATACGGCGCATTCGGCTTTTAGTCTAGCAGCTTCGCCATTTTTCACGAAGTTGCCAGAATTCCCCACACACATACACTCTTCCTATTTTTCAAATTTTCAGTAATTAATTAATAAAACAATTTTACCTAATTTTTTAATAATTAACGGCTACGGCTATTTTTCATAAAATAATTTTATTAATCCTTTAAATTGCTTTGCATATTCCATTGAAGGATCATAATTCATAAATTCATTAATAATTTCTTCTTTACTCTTTCTCTTATTCTTTTCTTCTCCGCTAACACTTTCTTACTACTAAATCAGTAATCATCACTCTCAGTAATGGCTTCTACGACGTCGTTTTCTCTTTCTCACACAGTTCGAATTTCATCTCACAGAAACCATGCTCGGTGCTCTTCTCACCCTCGCCATGTTTCCCTCTCTTTCTCTGCTAAACCAGTTTCCCTCAGATCATCGTTTTCGTTCAATCGAAGACATTCTCTTGGAAATGGATTTTGTAGAACTCAATCGAAGTCTTCGCGTTTCTCTGTTCGCTGTGAAGCTTCAACTGGAAATGGAAGGGTAACTGTTACAGTAACAATCATCATCACAATTAATATTGCTTCAATTTTTTTTCTTTTAATCATAATTAATACGGTTAAATTGTTTGAAAAACAAATTGATTGAATTAATAAAAGTGATTATGTTGGAACCAAAGGGAATTATGTACCATTTATTAGTTGAAAATTAAGCAATTAATCATCCATTGACTAACTAACTAACTAGCCAAACTCAACCAACTTAGAACTACATGGATAGATTTCTCAGCTTATTTGCAGAACTGGAGATTGGTAAATTTGTATTTTGTTTGTTATGTGTGTTATAGCTTGTGAGGTATAGCGGTTGATGTTGGGAATTGGGGTTTTGATGCAATGGCAGATTACACAGCAAGAGTTCACAGAGATGGCTTGGCAGGCGATAGTTTCGTCGCCGGAGGTGGCTAAAGAGAACAAGCATCAGATTGTGGAGACAGAGCACCTGATGAAGGCTTTGTTGGAGCAGAAGAATGGACTTGCTCGCAGGATCTTTTCCAAGGTTGGGGTGGATAATACTCAGCTTCTCGAAGCTACTGACAAGTACATTCAGCGGCAACCCAAGGTATTCAATTAAGTTTGAACAAGTTTTAATTGCAATATGAGCACTTGCAGTTTTGTATTTTGTTGATTGATTCAGTTTAACCTCACTACTACTTTACCCGTTAGTGGATTAGGACCATGTTTGGCTAAATAGATTAATTAAGCATTTATAGAATAGGAGCATATCATGTAAGTGTATATGTATAAGCTATTTCATTAACAAAAGATAAAACAAATTCTAATTGTTTTTATATAAGCTATTCTGGGGAGTTTGTGGAAATAAGCTTAAAACATTTTTTGTATATGTCATTAGTTGTTTTCATAAGCTTTCTCAAACAGTTTTACAAGTGCTTATGCCAATAGATAAGTTTAAATAAGTCAACTTAAACAGGCCCTAGATATTTGTTTTGGGGTTCTTTATTGTGTACCTCAAAAGCTCAGAGGATTGACTCATTTTCAATCATGTTTAGATTGTAGGGGAATCTGCTGGTTCAATGTTGGGGCGCGATTTAGAGGCATTGGTTCAGAGAGCCAGGGACTTCAAGAAAGATTATGGGGATTCATTTGTTTCAGTTGAACACTTGGTTCTAGGTTTTATCCAGGATCAACGATTTGGGAAGCAACTCTTTAAAGATTTTCAAATATCTAAGCAGGTTCTAAAATCTGCAGTCGAGTCCATTAGGGGACACCAGTCAGTAATTGATCAAGGTAATGACATTTTCCATTGTTCTTATTCTATTTTTTTTATTACATGGTTATGTCTTTGTGCTATTCATTTTCCTTGTGCTATTACTTTTGTTTGGCGGAAAGGGTTGTTTGAGTTGTTAACTTTGTCCCATTGAAGACTTCCATATCTTTGGGAAAATTGTGAAGCAGTGGATTCATGTTACCCTTGAACTTCTTCTCTACAAGCTTTTAGAAGCTACGCATTGTATATGATTGTCTGCATTTGTTATTGATCAAACATTACTTTACGTTTGCTATAGATCCTGAAGGAAAGTATGAAGCACTGGAAAAATATGGAAAAGACCTGACAGCAATGGCAAAAGCAGGAAAACTTGATCCAGTTATAGGAAGAGATGATGAAATACGCAGGTGCATCCAAATTCTCTCTAGGAGAACAAAGAACAATCCTGTGCTGATTGGTGAGCCTGGTGTTGGGAAGACTGCAATTTCTGAAGGGTATCTCCTTAGTTCTTCCTCCTAATTGTTGCCTGACATTAGATTATTTTCCCTTTTATTAAGCACCATAATTATTTTCTTCCTTGCATCATGATTTTGATGCTTGTGTTTGTAATCCTTAATATGTTATGCTTGTTGACCTATTTCTGTCATTGACACAGACTTGCTCAGAGAATCGTGCAAGGAGATGTTCCTCAAGCTTTGATGAACCGTAGGGTATGTGTTTTATCAAAATGCTTAGGCTGTTGTTGATAGAACTGGCCTGGGTTGAGAACGGGCAAAAGTGAACCATACAATAAAAGTAACTGGTTTTTAAGTTTCTATCCCATTTTTAATTTCACTGTAATGATCCTTACTATATATCCTCTGCCAGTCTGGTTTTAATTTCATTTTTTAAAGGATGGTATAATATTTTCTTATCTTATACTCCTTCCAAAGTTTGTATATCAGTTTAGAGTTGTAAAAATGATCTTATGCACTGGTCTCTTTTCAGCTTATCTCACTTGATATGGGTGCACTTATTGCTGGAGCAAAATACCGGGGAGAATTCGAAGATAGGTTGAAAGCTGTTCTTAAAGAAGTAACAGAATCTGATGGTCAAACTATCCTTTTCATTGATGAGATTCATACTGTTGTTGGAGCAGGTAATAAGCTTCAAAGCTTTTCATTTTCAAATGCCTGATTTTTGGGGATTCTAATATCTTTCCGAATCGATATCTATTACTTAATGCAATTTAGTTTTATACCAAAAAAAAAGTACTGTAGAAAATATTTCTGATAATAAATTTTGAAGTAGTTGTAAGTAGGATGCAAACACTAATTCATTTAAATAGACTATTCTAACTTAATGGGCCAAATACAAATATAGAATATTTACAGCAAACTGTTTATCAACGAGGATTCTGATCATAGATGACATGCTTTAATTAAACACCTATGAGCCTCTCAAATTAAAACTTTTATATGTAGTAGCTGATGCTAAATGAAATTTAAAAATTAACATGTGGATTTTGGATTTGATTGCAATTTCAATTTTCCACGAGTCAGGTGCTACAAATGGTGCCATGGATGCTGGTAACCTCTTAAAGCCTATGCTTGGTAGAGGGGAGCTGCGGTGTATTGGTGCGACAACACTTGATGAGTATCGGAAGTATATCGAAAAGGACCCTGCACTAGAACGTCGTTTCCAGCAAGTATATGTTGATCAACCTACTGTTGAAGATACAGTTTCAATACTAAGGGGGCTGCGAGAAAGGTATGAGCTGCATCATGGAGTCCGGATTTCTGACGGTGCACTTGTGGATGCTGCAATTCTCTCAGATCGATATATCAGTGGGAGATTTTTGCCTGACAAAGGTAATTATTGAAATTATTGTAACAATCTTTAAATCTATAGCTCTTGGTAACTGCTAGAAACTAACATATGACCAGAGTTTAGTCTGTTTGGAAGGATTGGTTTTAAACTCTTACCTAAATGTAGTTCTGAATTATATCTCTTTAAGTCCACTTCCAAGATTATTGCTTAAAATATTTATCTGGGCTGCAATCAATGATGTTCATTGAGCACTGACTGCTAACTGCTAACTTCTTCCAAATACAGCTATTGATTTGGTTGATGAGGCAGCTGCGAAACTGAAAATGGAAATCACTTCAAAACCTACTGTACTTGATGAAATTAATCGTTCAGTCCTGAAACTAGAGATGGAGAGACTCTCTCTTACGAATGATACAGACAAGGCTTCTAAAGATAGGCTAAATCGTCTGGAGGCAGAGCTCTCTCTCTTAAAAGATAAACAAGCTGAGCTGACTGAACAATGGGAGCACGAAAAGACTGTAATGACTCGGATTCAATCAATCAAAGAAGAGGTGTGTCATCATATATGTCCTTTTGTATTATTTTCACCATGTGAAAAAACCAGTGCAAGTGTATAGGTTGAGTTGATAATTATTATTGAAATTTAATTGGATGATGTTTTATTTTGATTAATGATCAACACCAAATGCTAATCTGTTCTGTATTTTTTATGCATCAGATAGACAGGGTGAATCTTGAGATCAACCAGGCTGAGCGGGAGTATGATCTAAACCGTGCGGCTGAATTGAAATATGGTAGCCTGAATTCCTTGCAACAACAACTTGAGAGTGCAGAGAAGGAGTTGAATGAATATATGAACTCCGGGAAGTCTATGCTGAGAGAGGAAGTTACTGGAAGTGATATTGCTGAAATTGTAAGCAAGTGGACCGGCATTCCTGTTTCAAAACTTCAACAATCAGAGAGGGAGAAGTTATTGTATTTAGAGGAAGTGCTTCATAAGCGTGTTGTAGGTCAAGATCCTGCTGTGAAGGCAGTAGCTGAGGCTATCCAACGTTCAAGAGCAGGTCTTTCAGATCCACACCGTCCGATTGCTAGCTTCATGTTTATGGGACCTACAGGTGTAGGAAAGACTGAGCTGGCTAAGACACTAGCTTCCTACATGTTTAATACAGAAGAAGCACTTGTAAGAATTGATATGAGTGAATACATGGAAAAGCATGCAGTTTCAAGATTGATTGGGGCACCACCTGGATATGTTGGGTACGAAGAAGGAGGGCAGCTTACTGAGACAGTTCGCCGTAGACCTTACGCTGTTATTTTATTTGATGAGATTGAGAAAGCACACTCGGATGTCTTCAATGTTTTCCTTCAAATTTTGGATGATGGAAGAGTAACCGACTCACAAGGTCGAACAGTGAGTTTTACCAACACTGTCATCATTATGACCTCAAATGTTGGATCACAGTACATTCTAAACACAGATGACGACACTGCGCCTAAAGAGTTGGCTTATGAAACCATAAAGCAGAGGGTAATGGACACCGCAAGATCCATATTTCGCCCTGAGTTCATGAATAGAGTTGATGAATATATTGTTTTCCAGCCTCTCGACCGTGAACAAATAAATAGCATTGTCAGGATACAGGTAATTTCGCCCCCTCCCACTCCTTTTTTCCCAAAATTTACTTGATTGACAATTCATGCTAGTATGGCCCAAATTGTAGTCCCTTTGTGGTTGTTGCGGAGGCATCATAGAACCATTACATCGCGACCACAAAAACAGTAACAGACTGTTTAAAATTATGCAATGGCGATTAAATTGAGCCTTCTTGCAAAGTTAGCAGGATTTTGTTACATGACATTTAACATCTCTAACTTCTCTTCTTTTTTATGGTTTATTGCAGTTGGAACGTGTGCAGAACAGAATAGCAGACCGGAAGATGAAAATCCGTGTGACAGATGCTGCCATCCAACTACTGGGAAGCTTAGGGTATGATCCTAGCTATGGAGCTAGGCCAGTCAAGAGAGTGATTCAGCAAAATGTGGAGAATGAGCTTGCTAAGGGTATTCTGAGAGGAGAGTTTAAGGATGAGGACACAATTTTAGTAGACACGGAGATTTCGTCATTTTCCAACAATCAACTTCCACAGCAAAAGCTAGTTTTTAGGAAGATTGAAGCTAACTCACAATCTTCGCCACAAGAAAGCATGGAACACGCTCAACAAACTTCCTGAATGAATCCTAGTTGCTGTTCCTTATTTCTTAGGATGCAAAGTTACATTTAAAATGTGGTGATGTTTTCTATCTATGTATTGGTACAAACACGAACATCATAAATGACAAAATATCATCTTGTCACTCCAAAGCAGTGTAAATATATTTATTTAGTCTTATCTGATGAATGAGTTGCATCGTTCAGAACTGGCTGGAGCTTATATCAATTTTAATGTTGTGAAGTAGTCAAGTTCAAGATTCATTAAGAATTGATGTTTGGATATGAGAAGCATGACTTCAATCGAAGTGCAAAGAAACTCAAATAAGAAACTAAGGACCTGCAATAGGTACTAAGCTTGTGGTTGGATCACAACAAAATCTTCATCTCTTGAGGTATGAATTATTGTGCACGTCACCCATATAGATAAGAGGAATACTTATCCCACCCCATCCTCGGGCACCTGAAAATTTAAGAATACCTAAAAGTATTTTTATTTTATATCAAAGCTCACCCACAAATACGCCATTTGGAGTATAACGAGTTGACGTCCATCTGACGCATCTCGCAATGACCAATGTATGTGCATAAAGCAATGTCATATGCTACATGACAATTAAGATACACCTGAAATAACTCGATCGCCTAATTCTCTCTGAACGAGGCCAAAGCGTAAGCATATGGTCAATTTTGAGTGTAGTCAAGCACAACTTTTCACTCAAAAATGCGAGAAAAGTGAGACATGATTCATCTCTGAAAATAGTTCAATTTAAATATTAGTAATAAGTGTAACAAAAAATTTATGAAAATATTAGTAGCAGTAAATAACTGTAAACAGCGTGCATCTTCTTATCAACTTCTTTGTTTTTCGAAAGCAATCTTCACCCAACTTCTTGTCAATTGTTGTCTTTCAAAGACATTATGTCATGGTTGTTTTCAACCATTGCACATGTAATAAAATATGAAAATCACATCAAATTGCAACCAAAATGCACCCAAACCAAATCTAAAGATACATCTCTAAAAACAATTCAGACAAAATTTGAAGATGCATCTCTGCAAGAACTCACTATTTTCAACAATTGAAACCCCGTTCATGTCCTAAATTTCCACCAAATAAGAATGCATGTCTATATCAACTATCTATTTGAAATATATTACTATCTAATACATCTTAAACAACTTGTGTTACCTAAAACATCATTGAAAAATAAAATAATAATAATAATAATAATAATAATAATAATAATAATAATAATAATAATAAAATGAGAAATTTATTAAATTAGAGTTGTGGATGAAATACTTGAATGGAGAGAATGACTTTGTATCAAATGAAGTAGAATAGGGTGAGTGGCCTTGAATAAACTTGTTTAAATGGGTGAAAATGCAGTTCTATTGACTTTTCAGCAAATAGAGAAGGAAAAGGGAAGGATCTGACACAAATTTATGAATAAAACGCGTTCGAAATTATATCTCCGTAAAATTTTATAAATTTTAAAATAATAACTTTTACGAAGATGTATCACCGAATTCACTCTAATATTAACATAAAGATACATCTCCGATTTAAATTTTAACAAAATAAAAGTGACCACTAATTTACACTAATAAATATTTTTAAAAAATGCGTTTAGAAAAATATCTCCTGATGTAAAGATTGTTGTGATTTTTCCTGTGGTAAAAGAGAACCACGTGGGATGGAATAAGTAATTCCCGTAGATTAATATCATTCGCATAAAATAAACATGGTATATCACATGGTACAAGAAGGAAATGATGTAGTGAGTGAGATACCAGCATATAGTTCAATTGTTAGATAAGAGGTTGTTATTCAGATTTTCGGTGTCAAGTTCAGATTTTGGTATATATATTTAGACATTTTTTTAATTCAACACTATCATTAATAAATGAGAGGGTTTTGGGAGAAGAAAGGAGAAAAAAAAGACAGAAAATTTTCAACTTAATTAAAAAATTTGTAGAGATTGAAACTAAAGAATTTATGATTGTTAAAATTTTAATTGATTATTGTAAGCCTTCTAAAATTTCTGAGCTCGGCCATATAAGAGAGACTTTGCATTATGAAAACCAAATAAATCCCTCATTCAAGTTGAGAGATTATGCTTCCTTCATATTTCTTTTCCTGCTTTTTTTTTCAAAGCCTTATCCTCTCCTCCTAAAACTCCCAAACATAGCATAATTACAGAGCTAAAATTTGTTTTACATGAATTTGTTCTTACATACTGATAGATAAGGGATCATACTACACCCTATTCAGTAGTATAGTCTACGAGTATTCTTCACCAACACAAGTGAAATGCATCTAAGAATCTTTCAACCATTTTTGCCTTGTTCGCGTTTCTTCAAAATAATCTTAATCTGGAATTTAGCAGATTCAGAAAGAATGATGATAGCTGCAGAAACATTTAGTACACAAGTGTGATTAAATCGTCAAACTAAGTTAATCACATAACACATACAATTAACCTCTTTCTAAAACAGAGCAAAGCAACATTAATATTTCAAACAGACAAGAACAATGGGTACTCAATCCAGTAACAAGGTAAAAAAACAAAGATATACAGAGAAAGCGTAAAACGTAAGAGAACACCCTCAGACAAATAAAAAAAAAACGCATTCTTAGGAGACGATCCATGGGATCAACACGCCACTCATAAAAAAGACAGTGGTCTGGTTGCCCTGTCTAAGCCAGAAACCGTTTCCAAAACTGACTTTGGATGATCAATTCCTAACATATACAACCAAAAAAGTTAGTCAAAACTAGATATATAGTTGATATCTAGTTTTACTTTTTGGGTAAAATCACTAGCCTTTCACAAATATTATTAATCTTAATTCTACCAACAATTGCCATATATAAACTACTAAAGGTCTGAAAATAGAATTCTTAATTTCACTAACTTTTGTACCGTTGCTGCAATTGTGCATATAATCCTAACTTTGGTAACTTTTGTACTCGATATTTCCTTTAGTATTGACATATGTCCAAATGACTTACTTTGCAAACAATGTAGTTTACTTTGGATGAGAATGCTACACAAGACAACACTAGAAATTCAATCATTAAAGAGAAAGTTAGGATGGCCCTATATTGAGTGGTTTAAACATAGACACGGAGCTGGGAAATAAAAATCTGCAGAAATTTAAAACATGACTCTTAGAGGGGAAGGGGGGAAATATATACCATTGAATTTGAAGTGTAGATGTACATATTGTTTTGTTTTAGGGGGGGAGACCACCCCTTCAGAGCTATGTGTGGTTGTGTGGAGGAGACATGAAATCAAAGATAAGAGTTGAGAATAGTCCTATAATTATACATTGAGAGAGGCCAAGGAGAAATATGGCCCAACAACAACCAAGTCTTATCCCACTAAGTGGGGTTGACCACATGGATCAACTTTCGCCATAATATTCTATCCAGGACCATACTTCTATCCAAATCGTTAATCTCGAGATCTTTCTAAATAATATGGCCCAAATCAGAAAAATAGATTTAGAAGTTACGGGTTTATCTTCAAAACTTAATTCTTTATAGGGCTTTATGATGGAAATTGATCCATGTGACCAACCATGCCTAGTAAGAAAAGGCTTAGGTTGTTTTACAGAATGAAAAAAATGCCATTCTATGAAATTATATAATATGATTTCTATTTGAGTAGTAAAGAATAATGATTAACTAAAAAAAAAATCCAATTAAATTCCATCTAATGGCATTCTAAATTGGTTTGGTTTTCAAAGAAAACTCTTGGTTACAAATCAAGAAAGTTAGGAAACATAAACACAAGAGAAAGTTATGGTTTTCCGAAACACTAAAATACCTGAAAATCATTGAACTGTTACTCCATCCAATTCAGGTGCCTCTTCTGAATCAGACAATGGTAATAGGGTACATATCCCAATCATGTGACCATTGAGACACACATAATATTCAATACCATCTTCATAAGAACCAAGCCTGCAACTAGCACTTTGAGGAATCATTTTCGCTTGCTGCATGCTCCAAAGCTTCGCCTTACAATAAGGGCAAACTTCTGTTTGATGGAGCTTAACACCTTTACTAATAAGCATCTTTCGGACCTTTGACGTTGCGAACGACTTAAAAACTCCGCGGAAGAATCCTAAATCTTCTTCTTCACCTTGATCAAGATGCTCACAAGGATCAGACACGTATAAAACATCAGTTCTGCAATGTGGCAAAAGAAAGCTCTTCCCCGATGTTCTAGAAAACCGAGTCTGATATACAAAGTGGCCAGGGATCTGGTTCTGAATGGTTTTAAACAAGCCACCTTTTGTGCATCCCGAGCAGTATGTAAGAAGCTTCCCTAAAGCCCTCCAGTTCCCATCAACAACATGGCTCCCGGTAGATTGCAGATCACACAACATCTTTGGAGCTCTTGTTCCACAAAACTCTTTCCATAGAACTCGCTTGGCAAGATCATCAAACCATTTGCACACACATGACAGAGTAGCAATCAGCTTTGGATTCCATTTTAAATTATGAAACACTAAGAAAATCGCATCTTCACTTAAATGACCTTTAGAGCATTGACAGCTAGCTGAATGTATGCATCGGTACTGCTTAGTGATAATCATTTTCTCCACCTAGCAAAACTAAAAGAAAAAACACTAGTTTATAAAAACTCTTAGTTGGCAAGCATCTTGACACTCATCCAATTGACAAAACTTAAACACTGAATTTTTTTAAACAAATACTTCACAGCAGTGTTATCAATGGTGGAGCATGGCGGAAAGCAAAAAATATGTCATATCGCACCACCATTCTTCACAAATTGGCCATGGCGGTTGTTGAAAACACCCGCCACCGCAATCCTCCATGGCAGATATTTTACAACACTACTTCATAGTAACTAGAAAAACTCAAGACAACTTATTTAACTGATACTAAACTAAACTTACTTTCATATGCAAATACAATTTAATATTCAACTAAAAGGGTTGTAATCTAGTGTAGTCAAAGTTCAAGAAAAGAAAAATAAATCCCCTTCACAAAAGTATGTTGTGGATTTCCAGTTTAATGTTACTTTGATTTGAGCTTACTAGTTACAATCAATTAATCTCCAAATTCGTGTTTGGTAGGGTTTCTTATTGGTTTCTTTTTATTGGCTCAAATGTTTAAAATTTTTCTTCCAAGTAGGCTCTTACAACATTAAGTTAGAAAATCCAATCAATTTGGCTTCAACTCATTACAAGTCTTTTCAGCAACAAACCATTACATACCAAGTCTTCAAATTTCATGCACCTAGGTGTTCAAACATTCACAGATCCTTCAAATCATACATCATACATAAACGTAATATTTGGATAAACAATAGAACTAAAGGCTTATCTTATAATTGTTTATCTATAAGTTAATTCTATAATAAAAGAGAAAGTGAAGTCAACTCTTTTTCATACAAGCTACTAGTTGTTTTCATAACCTTTTTTTGTGTGTTTGGTTCTGCGGGGATGAGAATTGATTTTGAGATAATTAATTTTGTAGAACTGATTCTGTTTAAAAGTAAACTTGGTGTAAAGTGATTTATGTTTGGATCATTTATGTAAAAGTGAGTTGAGCAACAAATTTCAATGTAAAAATTATGTTTAAACTCAAAAGCTACAAATTGTAGCTTCAAGTAGAATCAATTCTAGAGGCAAAATCAATTCTACTTAGCAGAACCAAACACCTCAAAATCATTCCAAAACCAATTCTCCACCTCTAGAATTGCTTTTGGCTCTTTCAAAAGCTAAACCAAACATATTAGAGCTTATAGAAATAAAGGTCTGTTTGGATGGACTTATTTGAACTTATCTACTACCATAAGTAAGTTTTGTGACACTATTTGGAAGACTTGATCAAAACATTTTATAACATTTTTCATAAAAATTTTTGAACTTATTTTTATAAATTCTTCAATATACCTATTGAACATAACTTAAAACATATATAAAACAATTTAAATTTATTTTATCTTTTGTCATAAAAACAGCTTGTGTGAACTTATTCATAAGCGCTATTTATTTTAATAAGCACTTGTGCTATAAGCTGCAATTCCGCTGTTTATCCAAACATGCCCAAGTTGAAAACAAATTAGTTACATGTCATAAGCTGGTTCCATAAGCTCTTTTGAACAGTCTTATAACTAAGTACTTATGCAGGTAGACAATCTCAAGTAAGTAAATCTAAACAGGATCAAATTGATCAAGTTGCTATAAATGACAGTAATTTACCACAACACAAAAAATTTAATTTTTGAAAATTTCCATAAATAGCATAAGTTAACCACTTAACAGAAAAAGCTCAACTATATTTTCTCAATCCACCACACCACATCAACCAGTTTCAAGACTATAGATCACCGCGAAATTTCCCGAATTGAACACACATCAACTCAAAATCAATTTCACTCGCTAAATTGAACACTATATTTCACTCAGGAAACTAGAAATATCGATACACAAACACAAACAGAATTCAAATGAAGAAATGAAACCAAAACAAATCGAATCGAATTTAGAGTGAAATTAAAATGAATCAAAGAATCACAACAACTTCAAATACGAGAGAGAGAGAGAGAGAGAGAGAGAGAGAGAGAGAGAGAGAGTATACATCACCTTGCTTTATTTAACGAGTTTCAGCGTAACCTCGAAACCCTAGAAAAGTTAACTTCTGCGTGCAATTGGAACAATCTAGAGAGAGAATAACAAGTTATCAACAAGACGAATTGGTAATTTCACGAAATAGCAGAGGGCAAAATGGTCAAGAAAAGTGGAAACATAGGGGAGGTAAAGAGAGAATGAGCAACGACAGTGCATAAAGTAACAGCGATTGTTGCAAGTTGCATAAGGTACAAATCATTGGATCGTAGCTTTGTTGCAATCCAAATAATGTGGCCCAATTATTTCACAACACGTGTTATGTGACGTCAGAATTTCATAGTTGGCACCGGAATAATAATTTAATGGAAGGTTGTTTTCGTAAAATGTTAGTGCCAAATAAAATCTTACTTAGAATCTACTATTAAGAGAGTAATGATTCTTATAGAAAATAATCATTATTAATAATGTTTGGAAAGATAGGTTTCAAATTGTTTTCAATTGGTTAAGTCACAATATTCATTATAATGTTGCATAGGTTGAATAATCTAAACTCTTTTGGAACCTTTAGGTGTTTTTATTCTGACACCAAATTTTTCACATTATTATTTTTTATTATTCACATTGGTAATATATAATTGTATTATTATTTTTGTTTAATTTTTATTTTATTATTTATTATTTATTATTTATCTATATCTTCTATAACTATATATAAAAATGATACAACTTTTTGGTGTGGCCTATTTTTGTTCCACAATTACCCTTGATTAATGCTTAATTTCATATTTGTATTTCATATTTACCCTTTACCTTAATGCTTAATTTATCACATGATTTATTTAATAATAATACTAAATAATAACTGTAAAAAATAACTTCCCACTATTTCCAATAGTCCTTCCTATTATTAAGGTTCATACTAAGTCCTCTATGCAAAGTGAGTCTCTTTCCAAGCCATTTACAAACTATTTCTCTCAATTTGTCAAGCTATTTGCAAATTAATCGTATCCCTCTCTCCCTTTCTTTGTCAAACCGTGCATACCTCCATTATTGGAGATCAAATAATTGATCTATTACTTCATCTATAATTTATCAAGAGAATTCAATCTTCACGGGTACCTTTGTTTGAAATATAATGGAATGAATGTATAAAGTAGTGTAGATCAAGGCTCTCAACAAACTCATTCTGATATTATTTTTGTCAGGTATTTTTTTAAATATAATTGAATGAATTTATTAAAAATTGATCACATCTCCTCCTATTTACATTTCTATTAGTTTACATTCTTTTATGGACATCATTTCTGGATATTAATGGAAACTAACAGTTACACTTGCGTGCATTTTTTGTTTTATTTTTAATTGATACATGGAAGTTTTTTTTGTACTTGATAATTACTGTAACTATGAGATAGTTGCTAAGAAACTGTCGTAACAATTGGAATATTGCATAACTTTTGACGCGCACTTCCAGTATAAATTGGAAATTGCATAACTTTTGACGCGCACTTCCAGTATAAATTGGAAATTATATGATACAGGGATGTTTTATAGATTATACTAAGAAATTGTTTGGAAGTTTTCAATGGGTATTTGATATATTTGGTGTAATTATTGACGAAATATGACACTACACGTAATTATTACTCCATTACATTGGAAGTCTCTATTAAAATAAAAAATTCATAAACTGCCTTAAAATGTTTCTGACACAATATTCATAACCACATGTATTGTTCATTGTAGTATCAAACTGTCATCATCATACACATAAAAGTTTGAAGTAGTATTATATGCTTTGTGGTTTGTGTCAATTATCATAATTTTAGGTATACCTATATATCAGGACTACCGTAATAGAAAGCAGATGGAAGTACTTAGGTATACTAAATTAGGTAATTTATAAAATATACTAATATTTAAGCTTGAAGTATATAGTTCAGTATATTTACTCTTGGAAAATTATTCCCTAATTATTTATAAATAAATAGCCTTAATTATATATCTCAGAAACTATATATCATATGCTTTGTGATTTAATCTTAGGTATAATTCTCATTTAGCCTTAACTTGGTATCAGTATAATTTGTTTAAGTTTAGTGTAATTGGTTGTTACTGTTTTTCAACCTCATTAGTCTAATAATTTTAATTTTAAATAAATTACATGCGATTTTTTTCCAGATATACATGAGGCAATAAGAGTAGAACGTCACAACGCCCATAACTGTTAGGCATAGCATCCCAATTCCCCATCCTAATCCTCTGAACACGTATGGAAGACAGAAGATAAAAAAATATCGGTTGTATCATATATAAAATTCAATAAGGTGGCTTTTGTTTAAGACATGCATGGAAGTTGTTAGGAATGGAAGCTATAATAAAATTACAAATTTTATTATGCATGTTTATCAAAAGAATCATTTATGAATTTTTTGTCGAATTCGGTGACACAATCTCTCTTATGTCCTCTTTTTTATAAGTCTTCTTAACTTCTAGACCTTATTCACTTCTTTTATTCAAAAGTTAAATTCAAGGCATGCAATGAAACAATTTGTCACTCACATGTTATTTCCTATTTTACATATTTGAAAGGACTCTAGGTGAGGAAACATAAACCACAAATCAAGACATGGTAATCAAATTTAAAAATACAATTGCAATTATGAAAGAAAGTATAAAGTTACAATAACATATAAAGAGAGGGGGAGAAGAATCAAAGATGCGTTAAAAATAAGAGAGGAGTAATTTTACAAAAAGGATAGAAATGTTATTGGGACAACTGCAAATGTAGATTTACAAAAAAAAAAAATTTTTTGTAAAATGAAGAGGGGTTATAGATATCAATTCAAATATGATTATGGAATTAAAAATTATAAATCAATTATTTATAAATGAATGAAAATAATACATTTCAAAATTTATATCTCCTTCATATATATATATATATATATATATATATATATATATATATATATATATATATATATATATATATATATATATATATATATATATATATATATATATATATATATATATATATATATATATATATATATATATATATATATATATATATATATATATATATATATATATATATATATATATATATATATATATTTCATCTTTATTTTGCAAAAATCATACAAAAATATGTTAGTAAATTGATTCCCTATGTGTGATAACTGATCTTGATATTTTTCTAGAAAATTAAGTCTTTCCTAGAATATCGAATGATATCTTTATAGAAGTCTATATATACACACTAAAAAAATTGTTTAATTAAATAAGTAATATTATTATTTTGCCATCTTCAAAGGATAATGTCTATGTGTATATTAACTTATATGATATATTGATGTGTTTGAATACATTGAACAAAACATTATATGAATATTTTAATTCATCTTTGAAATTGTTACAATCAACTTCATTTTTTTGGATAACTTCATTCTTGCTAGCCTTTTGAACATAATAAAGATAGGAGTATAAAAAAAAGTAAGATAGAAAATACAAACTAATTTTGATGGTGAGTATAATAGAATATTGATGGTGATACACAACTCCTATTAGCGGTGGTTGGTAATTGTCATCTAATGAAACACAGGCTATCGTGAACTCATTTACACTGCTCAAGAATATATTTTAAACTCTCGTATAGATAATATCCTTTTAGAAATATTTAATATAGATGCACTAACATTATGAGTTAACTAAAATACAAAATAATTTGGAGTAACATAGAAATATTACTATGAACCTACAAGGAGCAATTGGAACAGTGGAATCTATTAAACTCTCTTTACTATAACACTATTTTTTTTCATTATTTTTTTAATTAATATATCTTTTATCTATAACTTAAATTAACTCGGTTTTTCATATATTTTTTTTTGTAGCAGTAGTTTTCATATAATTAAGTTACACTAATTTCATTTCTTACCCAATTTTATATTTTAATCTTTAGTTAATATGCAATCTTTTCATCTATTTGTCCAACATAATTTATGTTTCTTTTTATTGATTGCCCATTTTTTCTCCGTCTTTTTTATATTTTAGTTTTGATTTATATTTTTAACATATGTTTTACAAATAATACTTTTTGGTGTAAACTTCTTTTTTCCAAAAACAAATATATTTATTTTAAATCCCCTCCATATTTACCAATATTTTTCAAAATAATTAGTGAAATTATGTTGCTTATAAATTGCATATGTGTTTGGCAGTTACATTAAGAAAATGGAAAATAATACCCGTCAGATATCAAGTCTACAACAAATGGCAAGAAGGGCCGAAAATGAAAGGAAGAGGAGACAAAATATGAACCACGAACAAAGAGAAAATTATTTATCGATACGACGTGACAATTATAGGCGGTGAAAAGAGCAAGATAAACAAGCTCAAATATCTTGCACTATGAACAATCAGAGGAGAGTTTCATTTCAAAATTTTACAAATATGAGATCTCCAATATCACACTTTCAAGGAACTCATGACAATGAAGCCGACTCAAGTAGAATTACACATGTTAATGATGTTGCACTTGGTTGGTGGTGATCAATATAGACATTATAATCGTACTTTATATAATATTGTTTATTTGTCATCCCTCATTTTATGTATTTAAACCCGCAGATCATAATTTCACATCAGCTAACCAACATATCAACAATAGTCACTCTGCTACAGATATACAAGATATTGTTTTACATATTCGAGCAGTAATTTCAACATATATATATATATATATATATATATATATATATATATATATATATATATATATATATATATATATATATATATATATATATATATATATATATATATATATATATATATATATATATATATATATATATATATATATATATATATATATATATATATATATATATATATGTTAATTATTATTTTTGTATCTGGCGATATGGATGTTGATGAAGCTTTGGAGGATGCAATAATATCAGATGTTAACATGGAAGCCATAAATGATGGTGCATCATGTCGTCCTCAAGGTATGTTCATAAACACTTTTGTGCCAAATAATGTAGCTTATACTCTTTCTTATTGAATTTCATAGTTATGGTGGTCTCGGGTTGGTGCTACAAGGTATTGTGGAGGATTAATTCGGTATGTTTAAAATAATAGTAGCATTAATATATAGTTAATTCACTAAAGTATTTTTAGTATATATACATTTATCATCCTGATTTTAAGACTGCTTGAGAATATCTAAAAACAAATGCATTAATTAATCTTAAATATGATAAAAACTTCATACAAAATATACACACGTTTATTTTTCTATGTTGTGCGCATTAAAAAAAGCGGGTCATCATATACTATATCCTCCTAGATACAAAATAATTTTTGATTTTGACGGCTGATCAGAACCTGAAGTGAGTCAGAGACAACGTCTGTAATACTGAATGTGAGAGATGATGAAGAGGGTGTATCTACAACGCAATCTGATGCTAAAGTAAGAATTGGGAAAAAAAAAGTGCAAATACAGAGTATGTGTGTATTAGGATGAATATTGAATACCTGACCCTCTCAAATGAGAGGGTTTTTATAGTGCCACCAGCACGTTGCCACTTTTTTTAAAATTATAAACAATATATTTTGTTTAATTTTAATTTTAATATTAATTATTTATATGATAAAAAATGTAACATATATTTATATTTTTTGTTTACGAAATATTTATATGATTGAGAAACATTTTATGGTATAACTAGGGCTGGCAATGAACCAAACCAACTCGAAGATAGTTCGAAATTCGACTCGACAATTAAATCGTTGAACTAAGTTCATGAACCAAATGAGTTGAGTATGAGCGAAAAATTAAGTTCGTTAACTAAATGAGCTGAACTTGAACTATACATAGTTCGACTCGTTAGGTTCATGAGTCAACTCGATTACATATGAAAAGAATTATACTGTCTTTAAGATTAGTTTTAAATATTTATTTTAAATCTTAGACAAATTTAATCTTAAATTTAGTAGTTTTTGAATTAGACTCTCAAATGTATCTCTTTAATGTTGTGTAGGTTTTGAATTAGTAGATTTCGAAGATAAAGTTAAATTTCAATATGATAACTTTTATTTTATTTTAATATTTTATTTAAAATATATATATTTATTTAAAATGTCAAATATACTAAAAAATATATATATTTAAAAAAGTAGTTTTTAAGTTCGTGAACCACGTGAGATGAACCTAATGAGATGAACCTAACGAGTCGAACCGAACTGTTCGTGAACTTATAACGAGTCGAGTTTGAGCTTAAAAAAAAGTTCGTGTCGAACTCGAATTCGAACAATTCTTAACGAGTCGAGCCGAGCTGAGGTGAGTTCGACTCGACTCGACTCATTTCCAGCCCTAACTTCCACATAATTTTTTATTATTAACTTTCACATATTATATTTTAAAAAAAAATTATTTTAACAAAAATTATCGTTTATCTTTTTATGTGCATTAAAAAAGCAGACAGACGGGCACACTGTCCGTCTAGACGCTAGTTATTTATAAAATAGTAGTAATAAATAATGATATAAAAGTTAATAAACTGTCACATAACCGTCATTGGTTAGAAAGAGAAGTTAAAATTTAAAATAAAAATTAAAAAAGATATATTTGGAAGGAAAAAAGACTACACCAAAACTATGTTTTGTCTTTATATATAGGTATAGATATTGTGATAATATTTTTTATAAAATAAGGTTGGGATACCGTATATGTCAGACTCTTTTACCGAATGTATTTGAAAAATAGTTTTTTTTACTTCATGCTTTTCAAAGCGATGTGAGCACAAAACATTGTTATCTTTATCTAGACTTCCATTCACTAAATGACAAATTATTTTAATGCATACCCTCTTAAAAGTAGCTAAAAAGGATGTCAGGAAAATAAGACATTAAAGTTCTCTTAATGTCCCACTTTCTCATCCACTAAACAACATTTGCATCTTTTAACTTCGTAATAGAAATTGTCACCTTCTTGAACCACGCTACTCTACTCATTCACCTCTGTATGATCTCATGTGTTTTTATAATATCGTCAAACTTCTTTTCTAAGTCTTTCATTTCTTTATATCTTTTTCACTTATGAAGCCTGTAGATTCATGTAATTTATAAGACTTTAAAAAAAAATAACCAAATACTTCAACCACGTAAGTTTTTCAATGACATTTGCTTGAGAGTTTGACAATGATTAATGAATGTCTTCCTCATAACTTTCATCCTTCATCCAACACTCTTCAAATCTAAACATATGTTTGTATTTCTTCATATTGTCGAAGATTCTAGATTCATGTTCCATGGATATATCAACATGGTTTAGGCCTTTCCTAGAGAGGTGAATAACTCTAACCGGAGAGAACTTGTTCAAGAAAGCTTCATTTATCTGGCCTTTGTCCAATCTACATTGTATATTATCAGTCTCATTCCTCCCATTTGACCATGTGAAAGGCTGAACCTCATAGCCCAGTCAACAAGGATGTATACTTTCACATTTTATCCCTAAATTCAATTGTCCTTGACTTCTATTATTTCCTCTTAACTTGTCTATTGTGTTCACCATATCATTGAAGTTTCCACTCATAAAATTGCATTCCACCCATTTGAGCTAGTATTCTAATCAATTGTCAAGTTAGCTTTTGGTTATGTTCCTTGGGGTAATTGTAAATGGCCAATAATCATTTTTCTTCATTATTCTCATCTTTAAAATTCTTTCTATACGGTTGAGAGAGTACAATGAAATATGTACATTCAAAGATTCCTTCCACATAAAAGTGATACCTCCATATCCATCATTTCCCATTCCACTGCAATCTACTATCAAACAAGAACTCTGAATTAGGATGTCTTGTTATAGCATCTTATGAACAAAGGCTAAGCATGGCACAAGAGATATGGTAATTTGAACTACAAAAAGCCTAAGCTAACTAAGTTTTAAAAAATGGTGATTGGAGTCTTTGAGGTGCAAATACCTGAAAGTTCATGCATAGTATGTTAGAACAAGATTTTGTTCTGCTGGTTATCTCTGTGTTTTGATAATAACAAAGTAGTATTTGTGTGAAAACAATTTTGGTACTCTAACGGTTTGTTATTCTGAAGTTTTAACAAACAAGTTCTGACTCTGATAGAGACCATATGCAATGTCTTTCTAGTATGACAAAAGTCGCTTCTACGCCAAAGAAGCAAGTATGCGTCTGTACCTACTCACACTCAGAAAGATTTGCAATGCTCTATTGGATTCTGCCTCTGAGCGTGACTGCGATGATTTACTTATTAAGGCTTTATTGCTTCTATAGTTGTTCTCTTCTGAAGACTAAATGCTGAAGATTCTGAAGACAAGGTTATGCTGAACAAATTTCTGAAGACTTAAGTTTCTGAAGACTAAGTGCTGAAGATTCTGAAGACAAGGTTCTGCTGAACAAAGTTCTAAAGACTATGAAGACTTAAGTTTCTGAAGACTAAGTGCTCAAGATTCTAAAGACAAAGTTCTGGTGAACAAGTTCTGAAGACTCTGAAGACCCAGTGATCAACTCTTCTACTCATGCTTCAAACATCTATATCTAGAAGCCTCTGATGTATAGAAGATAAGATCAAAAGTTTACGAGGGAAATAGTACATAATACCTATCAAAATGTTACATTCAACTACCATTCTACTACCCTGATTTTGTGATGAAAATGACAACTTTTGTGTACGATTTTCATCCCTACGTAACGACATTCTTTCAAGTCGCCGGCTAACTCAAGGATATTCTTGATCTGTCCTCCAACAAATGTTTTATTAGCTATAACGGACTTGATAACTTGAAGAAAATAGTGAATAATAACAATGCAAGAACAGAACAACGAAAAATTCATACTGTGTGAAAATTTTCTTTAAGTTTTTTAAAGATATTTATTGTGTTTATATCTGCTTGAGTAAAAGCATTTCATTGTAAATATTTATCTTTCACAAACTGTTGTTTGTAATTCCTTAAGGGACCATTTAGGTCAGAATCCTTAAGAAGACTTAGACAATTAGTCTTTGTGGTTGATAGTCATCAGTTGTTGCTAGTGCAGATTGTAATCAATTGATTATATTGGATTAAGTGCTTGAATATAAGGCAAAATCACCTTGGCGGGTGAACTGGATTAGCTTGATAGTTTTCAAGTGAACCAAGATATGTTGTGTGTCTTTCTCTATTGTTTAGTTTCTTTGTGATTTCTATTTGAGTTTCATAAAAAAAACTTTCATTTTTGAAAACCCAATTCAAACCCCTCTTTCTTGTGTTTTTCTCACACCTTCATAGTATGTTTGGTGGGAAAGCAACAGAGACTAACTTTCAAATTTAGTTTGCTTATGAGAGCTAAAAAAGAACTTGGTGTTGTTCACTCTGATATTTTTGGACTACTAGAAATACCTATCTATGGTGGGAACAAGTATTTCATCACCTTTTTGGATGAATTCTCAAGAACTTTGTGGCTATTTTTAGTCAAATCCAAGAGTGAAACCTTGCAGATTTTCAAAGATTTAAAAGCAATGATGGAGAGACAAAGCGGTAAGCTGATAAATATTTGAAGAACAAATGGTGGATAAGAGTACACGTCAAAGGAGTTTGATGTTTTTTGCAAAAGTCAAGGCATCATTCATGAAGTCTCAACTTCATACACTCCTCAACACAATGGCTTGGCAGAAAGAAGAAATAGAAGTATTCATAACATGGCAAAAAGTATGTTGAAGTAGAAAAATCTACCACATAAGTTGTTGGTTGAGGTTGTATTCATTACTTCCTATATCCTAAGCACATGTCCCACAAACAAACTAGTAAACCAAGTCCCTGATGAAGCTTGGTCAGGAAGGAAGCCTGGTTCCAATCATCTGGAGATATTTTATTCCTTGTGCTACAAGAAAATTCCTGATGCCAAAAGAATGAAGCTGGAGGACAAGAGAAAACCAAAGGTCCTTGTAGGCTATCACAACACAGGAGCCTATAGTTTATTTGATCCTCATACTAAGGAAGTTGCCATCAGCAGAGATATGATAGTTCTAGAGAATGAGGTCTATAACTGGAATGCCAAAGATAATGATGTTACCTTAGTACTTTTTCAATCCAAAAAGAACTTGCACGAGCACAAATATGACCACATAGAATAAGGCAACTTCCTAGGAGATTGGTTGATTATGAGCAAGTTCTTGATAACGAAGTAGACACTGATGAAGAAATAATGCATCTTGCAATGTTTGCATATGTTGAGCCAGTTGATTATCAAGCATCTCTCAAGGAACAAGCTCAGAAGGATGCCATGGTTAATTAACTTTCATCCATGGAAAAAGATGAGACTTGGGAACTGAAGAACTTACTAGAAGCGAAGAAGGCCATTGTAATCATATGCGTATTCAAGCTCAAAGTGAATTCTGAAGGAAAGGTTGTCAAGCACAAAGCCATGCTTCTTGCAAAGACAAAGAGTTGGTTACGAAAATATTTTCTCACCAGTTTCAAGATGTGGATCCAACTTAATATATGAGGCTGATTGGATCCTTGTGTTACTTGTGTAATACGTGGTCGAATTTGGTGTTTAGTGTCAGTATTGTGAGTAGATTCATGGAGAGACCAAAAGTGTCTCACTTGGCAGCAGTCAAGAGGATTATAAGATACGTTAAAGAATCTATTGGATGTGGAATTCTTTTCCCCGCAATGGACACGAGCAAAAAATGCAACTTGCTCGATTTTACCGATTCCAGTTGGTACGAAGATAAATATGATAGAAAGTCTACATTAGGATACACCTTTATGTTCGGTGAAACACCAATCTCATGGTATTCGAAGAAGAAACCGATAGTTGCACTCTTTTCTTGTAGGCCGAGTACATTATCGCTTCGTTGTGTGCATGCTAAGTCACGTGGTTAATGAATTTGTTGAAGGAGCATAGCAGCAACGAGGGTGACATTGTAATACTCATGGTTGATAATGTTTCCGCTATAAATCTTGTTAAGAACCCAATTGCACATGGGAGGAGCAAGCACATTAAGATGAGGTTGCACTACTTAAGGGAACTTGTTAGTGAAGGAAGGTTGAGATTGAAATATTATAAAAGTGAAGATCAAATGGTCGATTTGCTGACTATGGGAGTCACAATCGAAGAAAGACTTGGACCACTTTAATTAAGGTGGTTTGTTGTGATAAATCACATAATTCAAGTGTTGTAACCGGTTACTACGTTTTGGTAACCGGTTACATCTGTTATTATTTTTAGTTGTTTGAACTAATGTAACCGGTTATTGCGTTTTGGTATTAGTTACCATTGAGTTGATTTTGTTTTATTCAAACAATTGTTATTGGTTACAGGTTTTGCATAATCAATTACAAGCAGTTAGTTCAATTTTTTTTCTTCAACTTGTTACTTGTGTCCTAATCCATTGAAATTGTATATATCTAAGAGATATCATTGTATAATTTAATGCAAATGTGAATATGCATTCTCACCATTAATTACACACTCTAATTCCCTCCCTCACATTCCCTCTCCACCATATATTACTCTGTTTTTCACCAACTTTATGATTTCAAATTCTAACGCATAAAATATAAAAAGAAAATTTTTTTTTAAAAATAAAATAAATAGTGCTCCGTGAAAATATTGCCAAATAAAATTATATAATAGGAGCGCCATATAAGCATATGCTACAAAGGACTAAAATTCATATTGAAATCTAAATTGTTTTGATAGAGTAAAACAGAATTATCTAATATGCAAAACATGTTATCAACTCTTCTTTTAATTAATTCGAATGTAAATGTGTCTCAAGACCATGTTGATCTGAAATAATTTGAATGATATTAACCCTTCTTTTAATTAATTTGTAGGATCAATTTGAGTTTTAACTGATTAAAAAAAAAGGTATGCAGTGTATTGAGCTTAATTCTTATCAGTTGAATCATAATTAGAACGTTTCTGTGGTAATTTCTAGTTGGATTTTTTAAACAATTTTGAAGTGTGAACATAAAGGTTATAATTGAAAGCAAAGTTTTAAAAAACTGTAACGCTCGCGTTGCAGCTTTCATGATTTCAGTTGGTATAAGTGTTGCGACATTGATTGTGATCGTCGCGATGTGAGTTAATTACAATTTTTTCTTTAATATAAAAATGGTAATAACGGTATCAATATCGACACCTACCAAAACCGTTTTGTCCCTGCCAATTTCGCAGGTGCAGACCGTTTTTTAAAACCCTAATTGAAAGCATTTATGAAAAAACAAAATATCTTAAAATCGTCATTGATTTATTCAAAAGATAAGAATCCATTAACATAATGATTCATGTTTATTCAAACTCTACGCAATTTATTCATTTCATGATGAACATTGAATACAAAGATTCACCTTTCATCTCTAACTCAACCTTAGCAGATAACAAAACAACTCTAACTTTTAAATGACGTTGAGTTTGACAAATTCACGGTAACATTTTGATTTTGTTAAAATTTCAAAGTGTAACTTTTATCAAAATCAAAGTAAATGTTATCGTCTTTCTGTCAAACTCGGCCGACGTCAAACTCGGCCAAACTCGGCCGCAGTCTAAACAAACACTAATGTTTATTGCTCAAAGGCTTTTTCTCATTGAGAGAGATTAAAGTCTCAAATGCGCCAACCAAAGCTTTCACCTTACTCCTCTGAATTTCAACCAGTTTACTTGCTGTTTCCTCAATCACATTATTCAACAACTCTTGTTCATCTTTCTTCCCCTTCATATCTTGATGTCTCAAAACAACTTTTTCATGGCCGGTCACATCTTCCCCTTCATCATCAGAATCCGCATTGTTTTCCCTCAACACTTTACCTCTTTTGAACTTAAGCTTCTTTGTACCACTTTCCTCAATTTGAGTTTCAACCAAAATCACAATCTCATCCTTTTGCGGTTTCTCGTTCTCCTCAACTTTAAAATCCAATGTCTCCAAATTTTCCTCATTTACTTTTCCGTTGTTTGCGAAACAAGAATCCTCATTGAATTCACTTGCCGCATATTCAAATTCCTCTTGATCTTCTTGTGATGAAAACTTGGATGTTGAAAATGATTGAGACCGGAAAAGTTCAATATCCTGGTTTGCATTTTGATCGGATTGAAAAGTATCGTCTTTGTTTTCTATCTCGATGACATACAAAGTCTTTTCCTCAGCCTCAGCCTCAATGCAGTGTTCCTCAAGTTCAACTTTTCTAGGCTTTGGTTGATTCTTAACACGAGACGCGGTTTTCAGGCTCTTGTGCATATTAGTACCAACAACTCTTCTGCGCGAAGATTTGGACGAGGAAGAAGGCAACAAAGGTGAAGCTATTTTGCCCATCTTCTTGATAGTTGATTTCGGTGGAGTTTTGGCCAAATAAGAAGTTGATATTGGATGAACTTTTGCCTTTTGAAAGATTGATTTGGATAGAGGTTCCTCCTTCTTGGAAGATGACATTGATGAAGCTCCCACCCTCTTGGAAATTGGTTTTGGTGTAATGTCCATCTTAGAACTTGATGAAATTTCTTGCCTTCTTGTTTTAAAGGTAGAGGAAAAATGGGATTTCGGCAGAAGTGGTGATTGTTTCACTTTGATGGATGATGTTTTCGTCTTGTTCACCACCGCAACTTCATTGTCAGGTTGAACTGGTCGGCCTGGTTTGCTTTTAACTATCTTGATAGTGCCAGAGGCATTAGAACCAGTTGATTCTCTGCGTTTGGCCAACGAACCAGTTGATTCTCTGCGTTTGGCCAACGACATCTTTGCTGGTTCGGAATCAGTTGATGCTCTACGTTTGACATCTGGTGTTACTTCGACTACTACTTCAGCGATGTTCTTTTCTAAACTTTGGTGAAGTTGTGTCCTTTCAGCGATTTTAGGTATTAAACTCATTTGCTTTGGTTCAAGTGCAAGTTGCTTCCCATATTTGCAAAAATCGTGACAGGATCTGATTGAAGCTCGAAGATAACGAGGAACAACTTTTTCTTCAGTATTTCCAAAACTTGTGTCTGCAGAAGAGTGTCTTTGTCGTAATTCACCAACACGTGACATTGTTACTTTTTCAGAAATCACTTCTATTGGAGAGAAACGATCCTGAAACATCAGAAGAAAGTTAGTTTCAAAGAAAGCAAAGAAAAAATATAAGATGGTACAAAAGCCTATTTAAAAACAGAATATTTCTGTAAATGATTTTATGATCTCTGATTCAAATTCAAATAATATACGTGAAACAATAAATGCAATTAGAACCGTTCTTAAAATAAAATACAATTATAAAAAAACTGAAAAGGTTGAATATAACTATATCTGTCATGTCAGTGTTGGAATATACATAATAGAAGAAACTGTGTTGGACACCAATATATGCATAACATAGAAGAAACAGATCTAAAATGTAGAGACCTCACAATTGTATAATAACCTATGAGACTCCAGAAACACGACACCGAAACTGAAACGTCGACGTCTATAATAATTTGAAAAAATAATAAATTAAATGCAATAATTAAGAGTCAGTGTTGATTTCGGACACATACACTTACACAAACACGCCTTTTTTTAATCTAAAGGTGTCTTTGCTACCGAGATTATAACTGCAATTTTGACATTACAAGCCGCATTTTCTCCAAATATAAAAGTTTATAGCAAATTTTTCTAAAGCGACTCCAACTGCAATTTAAAATCATATTCAGTGCCACAAAGAACAGAATCAATAAAGAAGAGAATCATCAACTTCAAACCTAAACCAATTCAAAAAGCTAAATTTGGTAATTTTCATCTTAAATCTAATATAAGCGGTGAAAAATATGAATCCAAAACAAACACTGAGATCCATACAGCATCATCAATTTCATAATCCATATACATTACATTAAAAAAATCCACAAAGAGATAAAAAAAATCACCTTATACTAATTCCTCAGCACAATCACGCATCAGAAAACTACACAAACCATTGTAATTTCACCAAAACCAAACCAGTTCAAGAAAAATCTCGATATCAACAATCGTACACACTTTGAAACCCTAATTCAAAACTCAACCAAACTTGATCAAAACTCGAATAATAGTTTTCAAAAATCACGTACCTTATTTATAGCAACACAGTTTCACAGAAAAGCAATTAAAACGGAACAGAATGTAACGAACTAACACTGAAACAATGCTTTTGAAGGATATTGAGAATCTGTAATGAAGGCGAAGGTTCAAGAAAGTAACGGATTCTGGTTTTTGTTCCGTTGAGCTTGTTTCTTCACTAGCGCGTTTGTTATATACAAATCTATAATCAAGAGAGAGAAACTTCTTTATTGTTTTTGGCGGGTGCATAAATTCTGTTATATATATATATATATATATATATATATATATATATATATATATATATATATATATATATATATATATATATATATATATATATATATATATATATATATATATATATATATATATATATATATATATATATATATATATATATATATATATATATATATATATATATATATATATATATATATATATATATATATATATATATATATATATATATATATATATATATATATATATATATATATATATATATATATATATATATATATATATATATATATATATATATATATATATATATATATATATATATATATATATATATATATATATATATATATATATATATATATATATATATATATATATATAATGAGACTATAATTTTTCTGTGAGAATATTATAATAAATCATTAAATTTTAAAATAAATAGTGAAGATTATTTGTGCTTTTTATTTTTCTCTCTTTTTCATTATTAAAATATTAATGTATTTTTTTGATGGATATCGGATATTTCCTTCATGTAATTACATAGCATAGAAAAAATAAATGTATTGAGAATTTTATTAATAAATATATTTTTTGTGATGATATTTTAGAAAATAATATTATGGTGTGATTTGATGAATGCTTGTATAGAAAAGAATATGATGTTAGTATAGAGAAATTAAATTTTAAGATAAAATTTGTATATATACAAAGAAAATATAAGAAAGGTATTAAAATTTATTTGTTAGGATATAATTTTATTTGAAATAAGAAATTTAACAATTTTAATTTTAATACACTAGTTAAATTTGTTAATGGTTGTTTTATTAAAAATATTGTATCCATTATTATTTGGAATGTAAAATTTTTTACACTATTAACCAATAACGATTTAAAAGAAAGAGATTAATAATAACCATACACTAAAATTATAGAATTATATTAAAATGTGATTTTTATAAATTAATATTTATATAATGTGATTTAATTCAAATATATGTAAAAAAATTATTATAGTATTTAATTATTAATCTCTAAAAGGTGTGGAGATATTTTCTAAATATCATTGATATGAATTGTGGACTTTGAATTTCTTTTCATATGCGTTTGAATTTCAAATTTTGAAATAATTTGGAAATTAATTTGGTAACCGGGTGATTAAAAGATATAAAATATTTAGCTTTGACTCACGAAAAATTAATTAAAAAAATGAAGCTGAAATTTCGTCATTTAGTACTAGATCTAATTTTTTTTCTTTTAAAAATAAGACAAAAGAATTAAATCAAGGATGGACCGTTTTGATTCATTTTTATTATTTGTATAAAATTTGAATTTGAATTGGGATATAGGTAACATTTTGTTGATCCCAAAACTTGTCAAAATTGGTAATTTTACTTTAAGAGAAACTCATAAGAAACATTTTATGATAAAAAAAATACAAAAATATTAATTTGTACTCTAAAATATATGTTTAAGAACTCAGTAATTTTACTAATTTAGAATAGACTCTAACCAAAAAAATGTTAATGGATTAAAAGATGATTTATTGATAAATTTTTAAAAAATAAAATATAATTCATCAATGCCATTTTTTAAATGGATGAATATTTCAATCTATTTATAAAATTAAGTTTTTTTTTAATGTCAGTGAATACATTTTCATTTGTGAATATCTTTTAATAAAATTATATTTTTAATGGACAAATATATTTTTAGAAAGTAAAAAAACAGAAGAAATTTAAAAAAAAAACATTAGTTTTTTAAAAGAAAAAAATTAATAAAATTGAAGTTATATTTAAAAAACTATTATTTTAATGAAATTTATTTATTATTAATAATAACATTTTTTTTATATAAATATCATATATAAAAAAGAAGAAAAAATAGGAAAGTAAAGAAGGAAATCACGTTTCGATTCCCCGCAACTGTGATCAGGTTTGATTTGACCTTCAATGACCTAGGATAAAATCTCCAAAAGAAAGAGAATCACAAACTAACAAACCAATCATTAGTTGGTTTAGTGGCGATTGACGCTAAACTTGATAGAGAGGATCACGTTACGATCCCCCGCATGACAGAACTAAGTTCTGACCCCGAACTCGATTAATCGATCTAGTGTGTGTAGTTAAAAAAACTTACTCTTGAAATAAGTTGATCCTCTCTCTCTCTCTCTCTCTCTTCTCTCTCTCTCTATATATATATATATATATATATATATATATATATATATATATATATATATATATATATATATATATATATATATATATATATATATATATATATATATATATATATATATATATATATATATATATATATATATATATATATATATATATATATATATATATATATATATATATATATATATATATATATATATATATATATATATATATATATATATATATATATATATATATATATATGGTTCTACATTACATATTGTTGAAACAAGTTTGGTTCTACATCTACAAACCTTGAGTTTTGATGATAATAAAGTATTAAAAAACAATTTTGTACTTTAATAGTTTGTTAAAGCGGAACAAAAAAAACTCTATGAACAAGTCAGATGCTGAATAGAATGGACTCTGAATAAACTAGACGCTGGATAAAGCGGAACAAAAAAAACTCTCTGGATAAATAGATTCTGGACTCTGGACTCTGGACATCATCAGACTCTGAACTTTGAATTTCATCAGACTCTGGACTTTGTACACCATCAAATTCTGAACCAAAGTTAGAATATGAAGAAGGGCTTAACTAAAAGTCAACATCTGGATAACCCAATCAACACTTCTAAAAAAATAACTCACAATTACTCTGATAAATTCAACCCTCATATTCATTAGACTCTGAAGTCTAATCTTCAAGACCCTGAACTCTGATTAAGCTTTAAATCATCTTTAATATGAAACCAGTGATATAGAGAACAATGATTTAAAGAATATTTTTGAAAATCGTACATTAAAGTAACAAAATTAAATGTTTCCTCAAAGGACAAATATACTACCAATGATACTCTACATTTCACGGCTCAACCTAGTACTGTAACAGCCCAAATTTCATTAAATAATTAATTGTACTAATTAATTGATTTAGTGGGGTTTTTATTAATGTTGGAATTAATTTTTATTAATTGGTATGGATAGAAAATTAAGAAGGAATTGGAGAGGAAGAAAAATGAAGGAAATATATAAGAGAGAAAGAAAAGAAAGATAGAAAACATTTGGAAAGAAAGAGGAAAGAAGAAGAAAGGAGAGAAATAGAAGAGAAGAAGAGGAAAAGTGGAAATCATCAAGAACCAACATCAAAGCTCTGATTAATCGAGGTAAGAGTGAGAAATGTTTCTATTTGATCATTGCATGATGTTATGTATGTTGGGTTGGGGTTTTGGTAGAGTTTTCATCACTTTCTATTTAGGGCAAAAGTTGGATTAATCGGTAGATCGAGGATTTAATCGGTTAGAAACTGAATGTAATGCCGTAGAATAGTCGGGTAACATGTGTTGATGCTGTTTGTACTGATTTTGTTGTGTGAGAAGTTGGTTGATGGTGGATTGAGAAGGAGAAGACAGAATGAAATTCTGTTCCGCGCAGGTTCGCTGGCTCTCGCCAGGCGAGCGAAGGCGAAGCCTAGCGAATGCTGGCGAGTAATTGTGATTAAGTCCCAGTGGACTTCGCTGGCGAGTTCGCCAAGCGAAGTTGGATAGCGAAGGTTCGCCCAGCGAAGGTGCTGGCGAATGGTGGCGAATGAAGTCAGTAGCTACTGACTTGGGCTCGCTGGGAAGTCTCGCCAGGCGAAGCCTAGCGAGTGTTCGCTGAGAGAGTTCGCCAGGCGAAGGCCCAGCGAAGGTTCGCTGCGGGGTCTCTCCAGGCGAATGTGGGCGAGTTTGACAGCATTTTTCTTTTGCTGTGTTGATCATGTGGAGATGGTTTGATTGTTTCACATAGGTGGGTACCTTATGATATGAATATAGACATGATCTATTGTGATAATGTATGCTGTGGGTGGCCTACGGGCGTGAATCCTAGAATTGTGATTTAAAGGTTAATTGCGTCAAGTATAAATACATGTGAACATAATAAGTGATTATGTGTGTATTATTTAATGAATTTGCGAATGCTCGATGTGTATACAATTATGTAATGAGTATGCATGAGAACATTTTGAATATGTGTGCATAACTTATAATTGTATGATTGGTATTGCGATGTGAATACCTTGATTGTTGTGATAATTAGAGATACATGGGAATACAATAAGGAATGTATGTGTATCGTCTAATGAATTGTGAGTGCATATATGTATGTGATTGTTGTGTGAATGCATGGGAACATATGTGATATGTGTGCATTGTTGTTGAATATGATGATGTGTGAAATGAATACATTGATAAATGTTTGATATATGTTGTATGTGCAATCATGATGAAATTCTCGAAGGGGTGAATTATTCGAATGCATGGGATTAAGACGCGGGGAACGGTCTTAAGTGCATTTATTGTGATTGGTTGATTGTACATGCATCATTCAGTCAAGAGGCAATGTCTGTTAGTTTCGTGGAAACTAGTGGCTTGTCCCAAACCTAGAAGGGTGGGTTTGAAGCCTAGGGGACGGGCTTGGTTGTTATCGGTCTAGAAGGGTGGACCCGGTTTAAAGTAAAAACCGAAAAATGATAACAAGTTATCGGTCTAGAAGGGTGGACCCGGTTTAGAGTGAAAAACCGAAAAAAAAAGATAACTAATGTCGGTACCGCATAGCATTGAGTTGCATTGGATATGTTGAGTCACATTGCATAATATTGTTGTTGTATAAATGTGCTTGTGAATGATTGTGAAATTAAGCATGAAGGGATGTGCTTGTGAATGTTCATAATGTTGATATATGTGAACGCGATATAATTATGATTATGAGAATGAAGTGTGGTGAGAAATGTGAATAAGTGTTATATGATTACCTATATATATGTGATCTTATGCTTTGATTATTATGGTTATATTTCTTACCCTTCTGCTGTTTTATAATGCTCTATGAGGCATTGCAGATTAGGATGCTGGAGTCCTTTTGTGAAGTTAGTCTTTATTCTTTTGAGTCGGCTGCTCTGATATGTAACACCGGGTAGTTAGACTAGTATAGTCATTCTTTTGTGATACATTGCGATGTATCAGCTGATGTGGTTTTGTAATCTAACTGATATGATGTATTAATCTGGATGACTTATGTGCATTTGAATTAATATTTTGAAAATGATTAAATGATTTGATCTTCCACTTAATTTTGAAAATGTTACATATCTTATGGAGAAAAATGTGAAAGAGTTTTGTTGGTGAAATTGTGACATTCTTCCTTTATACCTTATCCTAAAATTTTTACTCTGATAATTTGTATGTGCTTAATTGTTTTATATGCATTTATTTGGGGTATAGAAGGGGGTGTTACAAGTACCACTTTTAAAACTATAGAATTGAAGAAGTTTCCAATTATATCCTCTAATTGTATTATTCATCATCTATATAAAGAGGACAAATGAATTGTGAAAGAAAGCGAAAGATAAACAATAAAGAAGTGACATACAACAATGAAAAGAAAATAACAACACTCACTATACTTAGAGCTTTTCATTTATATATTTTCTTAAGTGTAAACTCTAAATTTCATTGTGTGTATCTGCTTGTAAAGAAGAATTCTTGTAAACACATATCTTTGTATTATAACTTTGTGTAAATTCTTTGAGGGGCTAAGTTTAGCATGTAGCCTCAAGAAGTCATTGAGAGTTAGTCTTTGAGTTTTTTTTTTTAGGATGAGAGCACCTGATGTAGTGTGAATCCAAAACAAACTATCATTTTTGGGTTCTAAGGAATAGGTTGTGTTGGAGATAATGCCTTGCAAGTTTGGAAAGATTGATTACATAACGCTAAATAAATGCAAAGTAGAGTTTAAGACGTAATCCTGCACCTTGAGTTTGAGATTTTTGGAAATATGGCCAGGGATATTCAAAAAAGTCAGAATGAGGTCCAACCTCAATCCAGTCATCGTTCCAAAAGTTAACTTTCTTGTATTGTAAGTCACCCTTTGTATTAGGTTTGATATGTTGTGGTAGACATGGTTTTACATATTCAGAAACCTGTAGGTAATGAATTGTATATTGTTCTTGAATGAAGATATTAAGCAAATTTAAGTATTATTGTCAGTCAAGAGTCTTGATTGAATATTGTGTTGAAATGGGTGTCTTTCAATTGAATAGTTTGATACAGTTACCGGAGGTTGTGACTGTTAGATATCACTGAGGTGATTTAGGAATTGAGATAGGTTTCTCTTATCTAGATGGTGATTTATATATAGAAGTTGCACTAGGTAGGGATTAAGTGAGGGATTGTAAACGTGAGAATTTAGCTCTGAATTAATACTACTGATAGTGAAATCATTCTTGGCTTGGTAGCCCCTAAATGTAGGTGTTGTTGTACACCGAAATGGGTCATCATATATTGGAGTTATTTTTCATTCAGTTGTGAATATTGCAGTCTTTCTCTTGCTCTAAAATACACGTTATAATAGACGTTGAGACATTTGTCATTACACTATTATGACTTTGAGATATCAGATTGTTCTGGTCTGTTCTGTTATGTCCTTGTTTAGTTATGCAGAGATCAATGTCTCGACATCTCTTGGGACATCTGACATCTGTATACAAGAATTTCATGTTGCTTGTCCTCAAGTAACTCGCCTGCAACTGCACATTTCAACAGAAAACAAGTCGCACAATAACATTTGAACATCACCATATAATTTTTTTTCTTTTCCTGACCATCGTTCTAACTTCCAACTTCCATCTGGAAAATTAGGAAAACTTCCTCAAACCTTGACGAGTACTCAACCTGTCTCTTATCTCACTTTGACTCACCCAATGGATAAACTCATCTCTCAATCAACATGCAAAATAGTTTATGCCTAACTTGATCATGTTCTAATATAATTCATCATAGAAATCATAACACACACATTTGAGGTTTTTTTAGGTTTTATCTTGGCTTATGTTTGGGTAGGATATTTTTAGAAAAGTAGGTTTAAATCTTTGGAGTTAGGTGCCTAATTCTCCTTCTATTCTCATACCCATTTGTTCCTTCTTGACAGTACTAGAGACTCGGTCCTTATTATGCACTTTTGTATTCTTTTAATCTTTTTGTTTTAAAGAAGTGTCTTTTTCCACTTCTTATTTTCTCAAAATTTTGAATTTTGAACAATTTTCTCTAGTACCCCAACCATAAACTTAGAAGTTTTCTCACTTCCAAGAACAACCCCAAACTTAATCTTTTTCATACAACTTATGAACTATACTTCTACCTAACTCCAAAGAGAGGGTGGAAAGAAAAGATCTTTCAAATCATATGGCTAAGAATTTTAGGCTACGTCATCAAAAGAAAGGCTAAGCTCAAAGTGGTTAGCAAATGGATACACCTATTACTACTAGGTGGTTAAAAAGGCTCAAAGTTATAAACAAACAACTACATCAGTGTGTGTCAGTCAAACCATATAAACTTAATCGTAAATAAATCAAACCAGATAAAATAATAATGCATGAATACACTAAAAAAGAAAGAAAAGTGAACACTGAAATTTATTTGACTCAAACCTTACTAGTTGAGGTATCTAAAGGTTGAGTACAAGTCATTTGATTCTTTTCTCATCCTTTTCCTTCAAGTTGTAAGTTTCTTTCCTGATGATCAAGTTCTTTTTTTGGATCATTTGTTCAATGCTAACGTGATAAACTTGTAAATCTGAAGAAAAAAACATAGCTACATACTTGTTTATTAAAGACAATTTAGATACTGACTTAAAAGGCATGCACAAATGGCTAATTCCTCCAGTTGAATCTTGCTACCAACATAAAATAATTCTTGAAAAAAAAAACAAAGAACTGGTTATAACACACGGGTTGCCTCCATGAAACACTTTTTTTGTGTCATTAGCTTGACGGTTGAAATCAGGGGTTCGACAGTAATAGGGAGGCTTTTTCATCTAAAATATCCCCTCCATAATAATGCTTTATTCGTTGTCCATTTACTTAAAACCTTCTCATATCACCAGTATCTTTAATTTCAATGGCACCGCTTTGGCAAACTTCGGTGGCAATGAATGGTCTTGACTAATTGGATTACAACTTTCTAGGAAACAATCTCAATCTTGAATTGAACACTAAAACTTGTTGATCGACTTGAAAAATTTTCCTTATGAATTTTTTTCATGATACCTTTTAGTCCTTTCCTTGTAAATCAACGGATTTTCATACGCAGACAATTGCATCTCCTCCAATTCATCCAATTTCAATAATCTCTTCCTTCCAACTAACTTTTCGTAAAAAAATTATAAATTTTACTGCCAAATACGCTTTATGCTCCAATTAAATAGGGAGATGACATGTTTTACCATGCACGAGTTAATACGAAGAGAAACCTAAATGTGTTTTAAAAGCTGTTCTATATGCCCACAGTGCGCCATCCAATTTTGTTAACCAATCTTTTTGTGATGCTGCCACTATTTTCTTCAGAATTTGCATTTGTATGTTTGATGCTTCAACTTGATCGTAGGTCTGAGGATGATATGGTGTTGACACCTTATGCTTCCATTGTTCTAAGTTTGAAGAAGATAATAAAATAAGGAAAATTAGAACTCTTGGGGTTCAGAAGAGAGGAAGTTGTGAAATGGAAGAAAGCAAAAGAGGAGGATACATATTTAGTCATGGAAGAAAACCTTTCAAGTTCCCTATAAAAATCCAGACAAATGACATTTTAATTTTTTGATTAAAATTAATCAATTAATTTCTTTTAATGTGGTTTAACCTTATGGCCCACAATGGCCTACGAAATCAGAATCATGATGGCTGAGTGTACGCACGTTCACTGGTGATAGTTTGGTGAAAGTGGTCATGATGACAATGACGTATAGTGTAGAGATTTACTTAGAACATAACCTTTCTTCCATATTGAAAACATGATCTAAAGTGGAATTTCGGGGGGGGGGGGGGGGGGGGGATCTGTTAGCTTGTGATTTTGGAATCAAGCTGCATTGAAATTCATTAAGCCCAGTTTAAAAGAATCTCAAGAACATATCCATAATATTAGGATCATTGTCTCTTCAAAACATATTCATAATCTCGAAAAGGTTTACAATGGCTTAGCCTTTCGACATGAAAGTATGGTATAAAAGTGGTGAGTTCGAATCACCTATTAGGTGTTTTGGGACTTTGTATATTCTTGTGTCCAAAAAGTAGGCGACCTAGAGAAATTAGAACACCCCACTGCAAAGATTCAATAGAGAAGCTCTTCGACAGAAGTGGTTAAAGTTTATAAAGACAATTTCAATAATATGAGCATTTTATAGACATTTCAAAGACCAAAGCCACGTGGAAACTTATCATAAAAGAAGAGACTACATAGTAGGATATGTGTCTAGTCCTAGAGAAGTGATTTTTATCGTCGGTTATTGATGTATCAGTATATAAATTGATTTCATTCATGTAACAAGTGTTCACAATTTTTCATTAGTATTCTTTAAAGAACTCGAGTATCCAAGTTAAAGAGAGAAAAAAGTTTGTGAGAAATATATGAATATGAGTCCCTCTTTTAATTATTTAATTTAAGAATTATATTCGATTGATCTTTATCATTTCTTTTCATTTACTTTACTATTTGAGAAATTTTGCACTTTAATTTTGAAGTTTCTATCCAATTACCCTTCGTCGTTCTTATTGGGATTTCTACCCCATTTCTCTACATCCAAACATCAAATATCCAAAGACAAACACATTTTGTTTAACTATTTTTGCAAAATATGTTCTAGGATTTTTTTCAAGTTTAGTTCTATGAATAAGTTAAAACTTGTGATTTGATTTACCAAAAACAACGATAAACAAATTGACACGTCTAGTGGGACCCTTTTGTGAAAAAAATTTAAACTTTTGTAGAAAAGTGTTTGCGCTTTCATTTTTTAATCCATTCTTCATACATACAATGTTTGGGTGTTTATACGTCTGAGGAGTGGTAAAACTCTTGTTGAGATGACATGTCCAACGTTAAAAAATCATTCCCTTCCCTAGAGCAATGCTCAAAATAAAGAAGAAGAACCAATCAAATCAATGGTTGTTGGTGTGGGAACTTCAATGTATGTTGGAGTAATTTCTCCTTTTATAAATCAAATGTCCGTTTCGACGATATTATCCGAAGTGGTGGTTCTACCACCACAAACAACTAGTGTTTTAACTACTCCCAAGGTTACATAAACCACTATAAGAGACCCTAGGTCTTCTTTTCTACCAATATTTAAGCTACCCCTTTGTAGTAGGGAATATCCATATGGCATGTGAACTGTAATGATGGCACGCCTACTAATTAGTGCATCTACATATGCGGACAATGCAATGACTATTACATCCCTTCTTAATCAATACTTGACATAAATATTTGCTATAAGTATTTGATCAGTGTATTTTACTACACTATATTTTTATTTTTGCTAAGACATTTATATGACTTTTCACATTAATTTAATTGTTTCTAAAAAAAGTGCTTATTTTTTGAATAAACTGATATTTACACATTCCCGATGTGTAGGTCATAACTTGTACTACGAGAATCGAATTGACATGTTCTAATATGAGTTGGAAAGCTGAGAGGGTAAGCTGCAATTTTTGTTATGAAGTTAAAACCAAATTCGGAGTGCAAAAGAGTCGCATGATTCGTTTTCAATTCAGACTTAAGAAAATACTTAGTTTTTAGGCCGATTTTTATATTTTTTCGGGTTGGTTGCTATTGTGCCCGAACTCCCTTGCTCTATTTGAAAAAATTAGTAGTTTTAGGTTGAACATTTAACATTCAACAAAAAACAGAACTTTGTACGAATTCTATGCATAACTAACGCCCTAGGGAATAATCTTTTATAACCGGTCTCCATCCACTTTGTGGTTTTTTTTAAATAATTTCAAAGCGATTTAAATTCCTTATCAATTCTTTCTGTAAGTTTGATTGATTAATTTGTTTGCCATTGTTTGCTTAATTAAATTATTGCTTATAGATTATAATTGATTTATTTTGATTATTGTGTGTTCCGTAAACGCTTTTGCTTAATTTGTGTATGCCTAATTCGTTTATTTAATTCAGAATCTATTTGCTTAAATAAAAAATTAGGAGCACACATCATATATTAGTATCAATACATTTGTTATTGTTGTTGTAATCAAAAAGAGAATAAAAAAGGGCTTTGGAATTATATTGATCGATAATAAGTTGGGAACCGAACAGTAGATTAATGTCAATATTATTCACAATCATATTCTTTTAATTGTTATCTTAATTGAAACCTAAACCCTCTATATTCTAGTCAGTTGGTGAAAATCATCCAAGAGTCTTTGCGATACGACTCTCGAGTGTCGTTTCTCTATACTAGAGTTTTTACTTACTCATTTTTGACCTGTGTGCGACAACGGATCAGTAATCCTAGTCGAATGACACAACCAAAAGAAGGACTAGGATATGTCCATCAGGTTATGCCACCCTTAACTACCAATTCTCTTATGGATATGAGGCAACAAATGGATAATAGCAACCATAACATGGTCAATATGCTTACCCAACAAATTGGTAATGTATTTAATCATCTAATCCTCTAATCCAAAACACAAACCACACTTACCAAGAGTTTGCACATCAAATGGGTCGAATTGCTGATTTTTTGGAGTTCCCAATGCTCACATTAACCGATCCCTCATATATAAAGAGGCAGGAAAATTCAAAATCCAGGAGTTGCAGATAATGAAGGTTTTCTTAATAATCAAGGGCAACAACGAGTTATGCCCTAGCTATTCTAATACCTTTAAAGGGTAATCAGTGATGGATCTTTGCTAAAATATTAGGGGGTCGACAAATATTAACTAAAATATTATAATTAAAAATCACAATTATTATGATCCTCATTAAAATCATTAGCTTAAATAATAACTGATACTTTCTACTAAAAAAGTAATGAGACATAATTTCTAAAGCAATGAAAATATTAAACACACTTCATGTAAAATTAAACACACTAAACATGTGCATTTGAAAGCAAAACAAAACAAAGCAGAGCCATTTTGGATAGTTTTATAACTTGCAGGAAGCAAGGAAAGCAAAACCATTCTTTCATAATGTTAGTTTTGTCTAAAATTTTCTAAATGGATTCCCTTGAAATTGAAAGGAAAACTGGATTTCAAAACGTAATTATCCCCAAACTATGTTTTAACTCTAAATCTCCAATGGATTTCAAAATGAAATTAACCCCCACACTATGTTTTAACTCTAAATCTCTAATGGATTTCAAAATAAAATTAACCTCACACTATGTTTTAACTCTAAATCTTTAATGGATTTCAAAATTAAATTAACTCAAAAATGAACTTAACTCACAACATTATGTATTTCAATTTGTAAATTGTAATGGATTATAACTTGAAGGAAATAAAGAGATTAAGTTCATTTTCCAGCTTTATATACATTTGGTTTTCTATCATTGTATATCCATAAATCTTCTATGAAGAGCTTAACATTATAGTTTTTTTCCAAACAAATGACAATTTACACAATAGATCTTGAAATATATATTCAATTTGGTAGTTAAGAATTAATTGATGTCATTCATTCACGTGTTTCTAAAGAGAAGGAACTTCTTCTCTCTCTAAACTTAACATTTCTTTTTCCATCCTTGGTGGTGGTTCTTCCCAGAAATTTCTGGATCTTCCTTCAATGTGTCTGTTGCTTGTTTCAAGGTTCTTCCTTGGTCCCAAAAACTTGCCTTTTCATAATATACTCACTACCTTTCCTTTTTTTCCAACCCTATCCAAATTCAAAATGGAGAAATGGAAGAATATGTTGCTATCAAAGGAAGAAGAAGAAGAAGTTACAGTGGCGGCGGATGAGGTTAGTGAAGATGAGGTTTTCCATCGTACGCTTGCTGGGAAGCTCTAGACCGAGAATCCATTCAACTCTAGAGCATTCACTAACACAATAATCAATGCATAGAGGTTGAAGAATCCGGTGGAAACCCAGAAGCTTAACAAAAATTTATTTCTGTTCAGATTCTCTGGAAAATGTGACTTGGAAACGATTCTAAAAAATGATCCATGGAGTTTTGATCGAAGTTCGCTAGTGTTGGAAAAGGTCTACGGAGAAGAACATCTCTCTGGATTTGACATGCACTGCAACTCCTTTTAGATAAGAGTCTATGACCTTCCACTGATGTTAAGATCGGAAGCAATGGCGAAAAAATTGGGGAACATTTTTGGTCAATTTGAAGAGATGGATATGAAGGATACCCACAGGAATGACTGATTTCTATGCATCAAGGTGTGGATGGATATACAACTACCACTCAAAAGGGGGACGATTTTGAGATATAACGAGAAGGCTTACATAATATATTTTAAATACGAGAGATTGCTAGCATTTTGCTTTGCATGTGGCAAAATGGGTCATCAACTCAAAGATTGCGAGTCTGTGGGAGAGCTAAGAGATGAAGGCTTGGAAGAAATCGAAGAAAGTGAACTCACATATGGTCAACGGTCACGGGCCTCCCCACTATAGCAAGAGTCTATTTAATGTTCCATCTAGTCAATGTCACTACGATATCAAAGAAGGGGAAGAGAGAGGTATAGAAGTGGTCCAGGGAAAAAAATTTAAAGACAATGCCAAGGAGGTGGCTCTGATGGTAGAAACTACCCCAACAAATAAAACTCTAGAGATAGACACAGTTGCAGAGTCCTTAGGGGCGATTGTGATTACCCCAAAAAGTGTCACAACGGAAACAGGGAAAGTTCCTACAAGTAAGAAAGGGAAGAAGTGAGTTAGACAGAAGGTAGGGAAAAAAGCTACAGCTGAGAGGATAAAGAAAATATAATTAGAAACCTGTAAATGTCAACTAGTTGATGTCATGATCTTGGAAGGTTCGGTGGAGGATCTAGGAAGCCAAGGCAAGAAATGAATGATTTTTGGGAAAGTAGAAGATGTGAATTCTTTAAGACCAAAGGTGGTGTTGGATGGCCAACATCGCCTACAACAATGAAAACATTATGCTGGAACTGCAGGGGTTTGGGGAATCCCCATGCAGTTCGAGCCTTGAAAAGGCTCTTGTTGATTGAAAACCTCAGTCTGGTCTTTCTTATGGAGACAAGATTAAAAGTTGTTGAGTTTGAGAAGGTAAAAATGAAGTGTGGTTTCTCTCGTGGCATAGTGGTAGATTATATAGGCTCTGGGAAAAGCAGGGATAGGGGATTGGTTATGCTTTGGAGCAACAACATTGAAGTCTCAATATCATCTTATTCCCTCAATCATATTTGTGGCGAGGTACAAGTGAGGGAAGGAGTCCCACCACGGAAGGTTAGGTGCATCTATGGCCACCCGGAAGAAAGAAACAAAATGGAGACATGGTCGCTTATTAAGTCTTTGGTGAGGCCATGTCTACATTAGTGGCTTTGTCTGGGTAATTTCAATGACATACTAAGCAAGGAAGTATGGCAAGAACAACTGGGAAATTGTATTTGGGTAAATAGGAATTAATTGAGTGTGGGCTTCAAGACCTGGGCTTCGAAGGGTATCCCTTCACCTAGTGTAATGGGAGAAAAAACTCGAAGAATATTAAATGTAGGCTCGACAGAGCTTTGGCCTCTGATGAATTTATTCATCAGTGGTCCCCGATAAAAGTCAAACATCTGGGTAGATACAGTTCTGATCATGCAACCATCTCAGTTAGTATTGAGAGCAATGAAGATGATGAAAAGAGGAATTATAGGCGTGTCTTTAGATTTGAGAAGACATGGACAGAAGATGAGAGGCGTGAAAATCTTATCAAATCCATTTGGAATAAACCCTTCTTGGATTGCAGAAGTCAAATAGAAGGGATAAAGGCGCTAAGAGACAAGTTTAAATGTTACAGGGCCACTTAGATTCACAAGGAGATTGGGAGAATTGAGAATCTTCTTAAAGATCCTAGAGCGTGGAATACTAGTCCTGAGGCTATTTAGTTGAACGCAGGGGATAAGAAAACTAGTTTCATCTATGGGAAATCTTCATAAAGAAGGAAGGTAAACCAGATCAAGAAACTCAACAACAGTAGGGGCGTGTGGAAGTCTGGTGAAGGAAACTCTGAAAGAATTTTGGTATCTTATTTCAGAGAGTTGTTCTCTTCTTCCAATCTGATGTCAGTTGAGGAAGTTTGTAGCATTGTCAATAACAAGTTATCGGAGGATCAAGTGAGGTGGTGTGCATATGACTATACCGATGAGGAAATTGTTAGCGCGCTCCACCAAATGCACTCGCTGAAGACTCCTGGGCTGGATGGATTGCCAACCTTGTTTTATCAAAAGTATTAGAAGATTGTAGGTAGAGAGGTTACCACTTTGGTCCTGAACATCCTTAACAAAAACCTTGATCCTTCTGCCTTCAACAAAACATTCATAGCCTTAATTCCAAAATGTAAACAACTAGGAAGCCCGAAAGATTTCAGGCCCATAAGCTTATGCAATGTTATCATGAAACTGGTGACCAAGGTAATTGTGAACAGGCTTAAGATGATTCTTCCCAACATCATTGACGATGAACAGAGCGCCTTTGTTTCAGGAAGACTAATCACTGATAATGCATCCATAGCCCTTGAGTGTTTTCACTAGATGAAGAAGAAAATGAAGGGGAAGAAAGGAGTTATGACCCTTAGACTCGATATGTCGAAAGCCTACGACAGGATTGAGTGATTTTTTTTACAAAGACTATGGTGACCATGGGCTTTCCCCAATAGATGATTGGGTTGATCCACAAGTTCCTGGAAAAGGTGACCTATAGAGTGTTGATCAACGACAAACCTAGCTCTGAAAATGTACCTAAAAGGGGATTACGTCAAGAGGATCCCCTTTCTCCTTACCTTTTTTTTATGTGCAGATGTTTTATCAGGGCTGATCAAGCGGGAGGTGAAAGAGTATAACATCCATGGGATCAAAGTCGCAAGGAGTGCACCTTCTATAACACACCTCGTTTTTGCAGATAACTGTTTACTATTCTCAAAATCTAACTAGAAGGAGGCAGACAACGTGTTAAAAACTCTGCAAAAGTACCAACAAGCTTCAGGACAATTTGTTAACCTTGAGAAATTTGAGGCCTCTTTCAGTTGAAATATGGAATCCAATAGTATTAACATTATCCAACAAAGGATGAGAGCAAAGATTGTGGCTTCTCACTCAAAGTATTTGGGGCTTTCTTCTACTTTTGGAAAGTCCAAAAAGGTTATATTCTCTTAAGTGATTGACAAAGTTTGGAAGAAAGTTAAAGGTTGGAAATGAATGTGTTTATCTAGGGTTGGGAAGGAGGTACTAATCAAATCAATTACCCAAGCTATACCCACTTACGTTATGAGATGCTTTAGGATGCCCTAGAACTGCTGCAAGGAAATTGAGTCCATTATGGCTCGATTCTGATGGGGATCATTTAAGGAAGAGAAGAGGATACACTAGGCCAACTGGGATAACTTATCCCACGCGAAAGGAGCTGGATGAATTTGCTTTAGAGGTGTTGGGGATTTCAACTTGAGCCTTTTGGGCAAGCAGGTTTGAAGGCTTATGCATAAGGGTGATTCATTATTACATCAGATCTATTAGAGTAGATATTTTCCCAGGGGCAATGTCTTCAATGCTAAGTTGGGCTTCAAACCCAACTTTACTTGGCGGAGTATTTTGGGAGCCAGAGACATTGTGCTCGAGGGATCCAAATGGAGGGTGGGTAATGGAGAGAAAATACTCATGTCAGATGTTAAATGGCTTCCAGAGGAGCTAAGGAATTCGTGCTTCCAAATGCCTGCACTAATGAATCAGCAACTACTAGTCAAGGAGCTTATTGATCAGGAGCTTAAATGTTGGAAGCCTGAGATTGTGGAACTTCATTTTGGCAGGGAAGTTGTTCAATATATATTAGGAATCCCCTTATCTTGGAGACTACCGGAAGACAAGATTGTGTGGAAAGCTGAAAGAACTGGAGAATACATAGTGAGATCAGCTTATCATTTGTTGAGGACTAAATATTAGCCATGGTGCCCGGTCCTTTGTCCTCCAATGAGAACAAAATTTGGAAGAATAATTGGCATGCTCCTGTCTAAAACAGGGTTCGAAACTTCTTGTGGAGGTTGGTTAAAAACTTACTTCCTGTCAGGACAAATCTTTTGAGGAGATGTTTGTTGATTATAAGAGTTTGTTGTCTCTGCTCCTCCTACCTTGTCTTGTAGATAGATAGAGGAGATGTTTGCTGATTATAAGAGTCACCTGGTACCAGGGGAGACTTAGACTACCATAGCGCCGAATGACTAGAGTTACATCGACGAATACATCAGGTGGTTCTTTAGGGTCTCACATCCATACATGGTACCGACTGCTCCAAGAGATCCGCCAATACCAGCTCATCAGAAGATTCTTGAGGAGCAACATACTCAACTTGATCATACTAAGGATGTCTTGCCTCAGTGTCGTCGCATAATGGAGATTGCGATGGCAGACATTGACGAGGGTATCTTCCCTGAGGGGTCTGCTGTCAGACGAGTCCTGGATGCCATTATGGAGGAGGCACAAGGAGCACTGTTGTACCGTAGACATTGCAAGAGGACGAGGGGGTGATTGATTGAAGATGAGGCATAAGAGGTATAAGAGAGATTGTCAGGTACACTCAATAGTTGTCTGTTATTATTTTCTTGTATTATAGTTTGTACTTTATTTTTGACAATATTACTATTTCGACCCAACCCATATTTCGGTCAATACTTTAACGGCCCAACCCATAGTTCGATTTACTTTTGTTATTATGTATACTATTTCGTAGAATCCACGATTAATTTTGAAAATAAAAATTAACAAATTACCTTTAAGTAATCTATATTAAATTTAGACAAATCTGAAGTGTTATTCCATGGTGGGACATATTTTTTGTGCTTTCCCAATTATGGACTACTTGTTAAGCATAACTTTTTCTGAATAATTTATTCTCAGTCCCTTAAATTATCTCCATGGAAATTAGTGCAAATAATACTTAGTCTTTTATGCAAGTACATAAACGACACTTAAGAAGGAGAGGTAAACACACTTTTGAATATTTTAATTGTCTTGGTGTATTTGTTGGGAGCAATTGCTTCATTTTCACTTCAAAATTAGGAAGGACTCTTAATTTGTACGGAAATTCCAAATCAAATTAAGGTCCCCACAAATATAAGGTTTTTGTTGTTTTTCAATTATTTGAGTATACTTGTGCTTGTGTTTTATTGTCGATAGTGATTTTCCACCTCAATATTCTAGAAAAATAATGTTGTGGTTCCTAAAAGTTGCATGTACCAAATGAAGACTAGGGATAACCATTGGATGATTGGAACTTTCGTGTCTAATAATAATAATAATAATAATAATAATAATAATAATAATAATAATAATAATAATAATATTATTATTATTATTATTATTATTATTATTATTATTATTATTATTATTATTATTATTATTAATATTATTATTATTATTATTATTATTAATAATAATAAAAAATAATAGGATATGACATGATTGAGAGGATAAAATAAATATCAATATTTCCATGCAAAATTTTCTATATTTAATAATGGACTCATAATTTCAAATCTAGATGAAAATCATTTTTTTAAGTAACAGTTTATATATATATATATATATATATATATATATATATATATATATATATATATATATATATATATATATATATATATATATATATATATATATATATATATATATATATATATATATATATATATATATATATATATATATATATATATATATATATATATATATATATATATATATATATATATATATATATATATATATATATATATATATATATATATATATATATATATATATGAGTAAGGATTTTCTTATGTATTAAATATAAATAATACTAAATAATTATCTCATTTTATATAATTCAACTAGTTGAACTATTAATTTTATCAAACAATTCAATTAACTTATCAACTATCAACTATCAGTTATCAATTATCAAATATAAACTATAGTCAAAAACCACTATTTTTTACTAAATATAAACTTAGTTTTCAATTACCATTTTTTTATTTATATATAAGGTCTTTCACTCAATTTTATGATATATTTTGTTAAGGAATAATGAATGATCGTGTTGAGTTGCAATGAGAAGCATGTAACCAAGAAGAAGAAGATGGTGAAAGAAAGAAGATGAATCAAGGGTTACATAATAGTTATGCAATAAATTAGTTAATTCATGAGATTCTATATTAATCATTGATTGAAATGAATTGATACATTTATATCTAGAGTTTGTTGATTACCATAGGTGAAAGTTAGTTACATAGATTGTAACTAACTTTAACTACTAACACTAACAAATGTAACTAACTTCTAAGTTTACTAACTATTTCTTTAATATCCCCCCACAAATTCATGGTGATGGAAGTGTAAATACCTTGAGGTTAGTTATGAAATCCATAAAGAGTGCAGTCGAGAGTGGTTTAGTATCGACGTCAGCAAGTTGAGTATAATTAGGAAAATTTTGAATTTGTAGACACTTAGCCACAACTTTTTCCCAGACAAAAATAATGTCAAACTCAATGTGCTTTGTTCGAGCATGGAGTACAGGGTTGTGAGTCAGCATAATTGCACTTAGATTGTCACATAATAATGTGGGAACTGAATAGGGAATGTGCAGCTCAGCAAGAAGAGATTCCAACCATCGAAACTCAAAGGTTGTGTGTGCAACTGCCCTGTATTCCTCTTACGTGCTGGATCAAGCCATTAAGGCCTACTTCTTGGAGCTCCATGAAACAAGGTTATAGCTAAAGAGTAAGCTTGATCCTGAAGTAAATATTCGATCATCCGGATCACTAGCCTAGTATGAATCACCGCAGGCTCGAAGAGTGAATTAGTATGTAGCAGCTGGAACAAACATTAAACTATGTGTTGTCGTGCCACTCAATTAATGGAGTATTCGCTTGATTGCACATGAATGTGTTTTCAATGGTTGTGCCATAAACTGACATGTTTGTTCACTACAAAAGCAGTGTCGGGTCATGTAAGAGTGAGGTGTTAGAGAGCTCCAATTGTGGACCCGTAAAGTAATAGACTTAAAAAAACATTTGAGCCATGTTTGCTTAACTTGCAGGTACTCATCATAGGGGTGTGAACACATTTGGCTCCAATTATAGTTACCTTGTTGAGCAATTCATCAATATATTTGATTTGTGTTAGCAGTAAGGATCCACCAGGTTGACTACGCACTTCAACACCAAGGAAATATCGAGGAGCCCCAAGTTGCTTAAGAGCAAACATCATATTGATCTTGTTAATAAGGTCATGGATACGTTTAGAGGAGAACCGTATGATTAGAATGTAATTCACAAAAAATAAGTGTATAAAGTGTAATGTTGTTGTGATTATACACAAATAAGAAATAATTACACTTGCTCGAGGAAAAACCAAATTGAATGAAAGCTTGGTGAAACTTATCATACCATGCATGTAGAGCTTGCTTTAGGTTATAAATACCTTTGTTAAGTTTAAAAACTAAAATTAAATTGGCTTCAGCAAAACCTAGTTGTTGTTGCGTGTAAACTTCTTCATGAAGGTCTTCATTAAGAAATTCATTATTGATATCTATTTGCTGAATATTCCACTTACGTGTGATGGCCAAAGTTAAAATAACAAAGTGGTTGTGGGCTTGACCATAGGAGAGAATATTTAATGGAAGTCAAGACCTTCTTGTTGATGAAATACTTTATCTACTTTTTGTACCTTGTCTTTGTTTATGCTACCATATGGACATTCTTTGACCTTAAAGACCCACATGCAGCCTATAACATTTCTATGAGGAGGTAGAGTCGTGAGAGTCCAAGTCTCATTTTTGAAAAGAGAACCATACTCAATTTGCATGGCATATAACCATTCAGGACTGGTCATAGCTTGTTTAAATGTGGTAGGTTCAGAGTGAACCATGTAGACCTTGGGTTTAGACTTGCTAGTTTATGTTCTAATTAACATAGGATAAACATTGGTGACTAAAGGGACTGTGATGTGACCTGTGGTACTATGAAAAGAAGGTGACATAGATCATAAGGTTTTATTACCCATATTGTTGAGGTTTGAGAAACCGTGTGAAATAGAATGTTGAAGTGTTAAAATTAGGTCTAGTTGAGAATGTACATCAAGACTATAGAGAAACATCAATATCTGACATGTGGGACACCTTTGGTGTTGGAACATTAATTTCATTATTGTGACATGACACTGATTCACATGAAAAGTTATCATAATAACGTGGTACCATGTTTAAATGTCGGTCAGGCACATGTAGAAATGATGGTGTGAATGAGTCAATATGTTGGTTAGTTGTATTGACTAATGGTTGTTGTTGTTGAGATTCAATTGAGGCATTGAGGTTGACATTAGTCATATCAGGTATATGTGACTTAGTTGTAGGTAAGTAAAGTCTCATATTATTAGTGTTAGAGGAGGGCGAGGTTGAATTTCCTGTTGTGTTGAAGTCAACTTTGAATGGAAAATCCTCTTCATGAAAGATAACTGTAATACCCCAAATTTTGCCCTAAGATTTGTCGTCGCATTTCATTGCATTTTTATTGCATTTAATCAATTACTAACAAATTTGTGTAGTCGTTTGACTTTTTGCAGGTAAATATCATATGGCATGTATTTTTTTTCTAAAAAGTAAAAATGGCATAATTGGCAAGAAGACATGTGTAAGGAGTTGTGAGTGTGAGAGGTTGAGAGTTCGAATCTCACATTTGTCACTTTTTGTTTTTTTATTATTTTTACTCTAAATTTTTCTATCTTTCATTAAAAAATAACAAAAATAGTTTTTTATTATTATTTAATTATTATTTTCGTATTTTAATTAAATCATTTTTTAAAATATTATTTTTTTCACTTTTTTCTAAATTATTCATAAAAATATCCAAAAAATCATAAAATAAAAAATATTAGAAAATTTTTTGTTCTTTTTATAATATTTTTGATTTTAGGAATCAATAGGATTATTAGTTTTTATTTTAAGTTTATTTTAATTATTTTAAATTATTTAAATTTTATTTTTTCTTAACTAATTATTTAGTTTGAGCTTTAAAATGGGCTTTAGGGACATTATTGACAATTTGGTGTTAACCCTAATTTGCTCCCTATATATACATGTGTTGCCTTGTTGAAAAAAAGGGAGAATGAAAAAAACCTAAGAGGAGTGAGTGCCGTTTACCGTTATTTCTTTTTTCTTCATCTATTACTGTTGTTTCTTTTTCTTCATCGTTTACCGTTATTTCTTTTCCTTCATCTATTACTGTTGTTTCTTTTTCTTCATCTTTTACCGTTATTTCTTTTTCTTCATCTTTTACCGTTATTTTTTTTTCTTTATCTATTACTGTTACGTTTATATATTTATAATTTTTAAATTGTTAGAGTTTATATATATATAAGATTAGTTTTTGATCGAATTATATCGATACGATGTTTGCACATTTGTGTGCATGACGCGTGACATTTGTGTTAGTTCGATCTGGTTGCGATGATCGCATTTTTGTGTGAGCAATAATACTGTTTTTTGCTTAATTTCTTTTTCTTTGCGATAAATTTTGTTTCGTCCGATTTAGATCTGGTTGCGATGAGCGCATTTCTGCGTTAGCAACATTGTTGGGTTATTTGGCACATTATTGCTTTATTATTATTATTATTATTATTATTATTATTATTATTTATTATTATTATTATTATTATTATTATTATTAGTATTATTATTATCATTATTTATTATTATTATTATTATTATTATTATTATTATTATTACTATTATTATTATTATTATTGTTATCATTAATTTATTAAATCTTGTTATAATATAAAAATCTGTTTTTTAAAATAAATAACATTACCATCTTTTCCAAATTAATATGAAAACCTATTATTTATAAGAAAAACTTTTTTTAGATAAATTTCAAATAATAACTAAAATCTTTTTTTAAAATAATAACTAGAACCGTTTTTTAAAAAATATATAATAATAACATTAAACCTTTTTTTTTAAAATAAAACCTTTTTGTTAGATAATTAAATTAAGACTATTTTTGAATTTTTTTTTAATAATATTAAAACCTCTTTTTTTAACTTAAATCAAAAGCTTTTTTATATATCACAAATAAACAACAAAGAATATCTATAACTTTCGCACTTCCGTTTCATAACTCGCCTGATTACTGTGTGACTCTGTCTACTAACCTTGTGTATTCAATGTGCAGCTTGTTACATTGCTATTAGTTATTTTAATGTGTTTTTCAATTCAAGTTGTATATAATTGTATCCGTTTCTCATTTGTAACCTCGCGAACCAACAATCGCGTTTACTTTCTGCATTTTATTTCCGTTTGTATGATTTAAATTTCTCACACTTTCATCACTATTACTTCTGTCACATCACACCTCCGAAGGATTAGGTCTAGCCGTTTGGCCGCCATGCCAATAGTCCTCAAACCCTCAAATTTCACACATTCAATTTCAAACCCTCAAAACTACAAACTATAAACCCTAATTTTCACAAATGCCTCGCCGCAGGCAAAATTACCATGTTACCCCTAGCATTAGGTCAAAGAGCCGCCGCGCTCATTTTAGGGTTTCCCGCCGTGGAATCCCTAATTTAACCCTAATTACAATTTAACAATTCATAACGTAGATATCGGAGTTTAAGACTCCATGTAAGCGTGTCCTTAAGATGCGTTTATTCCCCTTGAGACCTTGACCACAGTTGAGTGTTCTTTAACCTCCCTTGAGAGGGGAACTACAGTTACTCTGATTCCATTCCCGTAAGGATATGTAGGCACAAGATGCGATGTCTTGCCGAGTAAACTTAGAATTAACCCCTAGGTCTTTTTTAATTTTCAATCCTTTGTATATACCCTAAAGCAAAATAATTAATGAAATAAATAAAAAAAATAAACAAAAGGTTCCCGTAGAGTACTACAGAAGTTTAGGGTGCTAATACCTTCCCTAAATTTAACCAACCCCCGAACCTTAGATCTCTCCCTTTTAGGTTTTTCCTTTCTTTAACCTTTTCTTCGGATAAATCAAAGACCGGTTGTAAATGAATTAAGATTCAAGTTAATCAATAGCTTGACATCCAAATTTCACCGCAACAGAAAATGGCGACTTCACTGGGGAGTCTTAATTTTTGAGGGTTATCCCTATCTTGTTTATTTTTCTTTATATATTTGTTTCATTAATATTTTGCTCATTTGTATATGTTGTTCAGGGTACCTTCTCGGGATTTACTTTGTGGTGAGATAAGTCCTACACCCGGACTTGAGTGACATTATTATAGGATGGCGATATATTCGACGAGGCTTATAGGGAGTGAGTCCCGACTAAGCTAAATCGAGAATCACCGGTCAGTTGAGACCCTTTCGAAAATGGTTCGGTTGATCGAGTGTAGTCGTGAAAACTTTTACCGTTATCGATTGGAGTCTGTGATACTGGGAACCGTAGTACCTTTACACCATCTTGGCCTTATATAGGACGTATTGCGGGAACTATGTGGGAGTAGTCCTACAATGGTTGCTACGCGATGCTACACTCAAAAGAGGTTCTCTTGAGAATATTATTGACCCTCGAGTCAGTCGGGAAGTCGATAATATCTAAAAGATGGACTGATGACTTTGGGCACTGATTTAGAACCCTTGTTCTGCAGGTACAATTAACCTATAGTACTTACCTTTTGGGAAGGGTAGACCTTAACTCCATTCATTGTTCCTCTAAAATTAGGACCTTTGTTTGCTTATGTGCGTTTGTGCTTTGCATCCATAAAGCATCATATCATTTCTAGTTTCAAGGAATTCAGCAGTCCTTTGCAAATTCGAAAAGCCTTACATTTTAAAGTCTAAAATTTTTTCCAACTTTCTTAAAAAGCAATATTCGCAATCGACTGTTGAAATTCTTGAAACCATTGCATGGCATTAGCATCACATTTTTGCATTGCATTTGTCCCCCGGTTTCTCATTCTCGGTTCTCTCGTCTTCCAGTGTACCTTTGAGTCGTCAAGCTGATTCCTCGACACAGATATCAGACCAGAATCGGAACAAGGATCACTTTGATCCTATTCCCATGACTTACACAGAGTTGTATCCTGACTTAGTTCGACAAGGGCTGATCACTACAAAGACTTTACCACCTCCTCTTAATCCTCCAGTTGGATTTAGGGCTGATCTAAAGTGTGCTTTTCATGAGGGTGCCTTAGGCCACGACTTGGAGCATTGTTTTGCATTAAAAGCTAGGGTGCGTGAACTGATTAGAACTGGAATACTTGATTTTACGGATAGTCGTCCGAGCGTCCAGACAGATCCCTTGCCAACACATCAGAATTGAAGCTTTGTCATTGGGCCTTTTTTTTTTTCTCGTTGTTTGCATTTTCCTTATTTTGTTTAAGTTGTTTGCTTTCAATTATGTTTGTACTTTCATTAATGAAATAAGCATTGCGACTTTTGATTCAATTCATTTCCGTCCATTTATTTGCATCTTTATGCTTTATTTTTCAAATGTTTACTTCTTGTCCAAAATTTTGATATGCTAAGATCGGAGGGAGGATGACGAAAATGTTATACCCATAACTGCTGTCAGTATGCTTTCAATTAAACCTTGTTGACGATGTAAGGCATTGTTTCAATTCCCAAACACTGGAGAAATAAGGAAGTTAATCCCTCGTCACCCCCTTCGGGCCTAGAAGTTGGAGTTCCTTTCGTTACAAAAAACCCACAATTTTAACCTTGGGATGGGTAGTTCTCAGTTAACTTGGTTGTGTGTTCATACGATACACCTTTCATTAACAAATTTTCCTTCGCACACGTCAAACAAGTGTCGAAGATGTTTTCTAATCAAAAGGTCGATGATGGTTCACTGTAATCATTAAAATCAAACAGTCACTTTCCTTCACAAAAAAATAATATAAAAAAAGCAAAAGAAGCCCGCTAAGTCAAAACCTATGAAGGAGACTTAGGCAAAACTGGGGCATCCCGCTGACTGTAAACTCTAAAATAAACAGTTCAGGCAAAATATAGGGATAATACAAAGAGATTTTTAAATCCTTATCTTGAAAATCCTCAATGTCAAAACAATCAAATGTTATAGGGGAGTAGTGGCTGCCTTTTCATAGGTCCCTTTGACTTCTGAATCATCATTGCTACGATCAATGAAATCCCTAACTTATGGGAACCTGAATGCATAGTATGAGTTAACTGAGCATAGGACTGAAGATCATCACGTAGATTGGGTGGGTACAAATAAATTTTGAGCCTTTATCTTTTGTTTCATAAACCGTGAACCAGACCACGTTACAACCCTCAAAAGACCTAATTGAAGCAAGGTTATTTTGAAAGTATACTACAACAAGGTTGCGTAACCTGACTCCTAAAGATCTTTGTGAATCATTTATTTTGGCAGTACACCTTTGTTTTAAACTTTGAGCGTCTTGAACCGTTGTGTTCTGACTAACGACTCATGTATTTTCCATCTTTCAAAAATAATTTTGATTTCAAAAGTCGCATGAACTTTGCATCACCATGTTTGTATGAATATTTTTGTTTGCAAACTGGCTTTCCTCTAAGGAATTTTCAAACAATGAGAAACTTGGTCAAGTGATCTTATCAGGGGCAAGTTACTTTTACATCCTGTCAAAGAATTAGTTCAAGATATGTTCAAGGCAATATCTTCTCAGATTTGGTTTATCCAGAGAATTGTTCAAGACCCAGACTGGGGCAAGCCCTCCGAGGATGCAGCAAAACAGTCGATTCCACGAATCAGACAGCTGAAGCAATTATCAGTTCATTTGACCTGGGGCAGTTTACTTGCATAATCCCTAAGCAGTTATTCATCATTCCTACAGTGACTATCAACTTGATATAGTTTAACAGAATGACAGTGATCTCCGTGTTGAGGAATCAGTCCTCCAGTTTTGTCATCTCACCGAAAGAGTCGAGCCTTGTCGTCGATGTCTGCATTTGCATTTGATCATAACTCATAGCATAATTCCTATACATGTGCATATCTTGGATGCTTTATTCCCCATTTACATTTCTATCTTGGGTGCTTTACTCCCCATTTACATTTTTATCTTGGGTGCTTTACTCCCCATTTACATTTCTATCTTGGGTGTTTTACTCCCCATTTACATTTTTATCTTGGGTGCTTTACTCCCCATTTACATTTTTATCTTGGGTGCTTTACTCCCCATTTACATTTCTATCCTGGGTGCTTTACTCCCCATTTACATTTCTATCTTGGGTGCTTTACTCCCCATTTACCTTATATCCTTGGGTGTTTTATCCCCCATGTACCTTTTATCCCGGGTGTTTTATTCCCCGTTTACCAGATATTCCTGGGTTTACATAACATCATAGTGTTTTACCCCCATTTACTTTCTTTTTTTCTCCCTGAGGTCGTGTTTTACTCGCGTCTTACCTTGTGGGCAAAATTTATTTACTTGGCATCATGAGTGTTTTATCCCCATTTGCGTTTTTTTCCTGAGCTCGTGTCTACCCGACGTTCTTCCAGATATGATATGTCTTCTTCCCTAGTGCAATTCCTCGTTGGGTCGTCCCCTGTGACGTTGTTTCATCTGTATCCGTGCATTTGTCATTTTCATCATACACATCATATCAGATTCATATCATATTTAGCATTATAGTTCATTTTGTTTTGTCCATATCATTGCATAGCACTGCGTCTAAAGGCAAAATTTTCGGTTATCTGTATTTAAATCCCTCCACCACGATTTCTCGAGTCTCCGTTGCTCGAATCACCCGGTGAAGTTATTTAAATAGGGGCAACTGTAATACCCCAAATTTTGCCCTAAGATTTGTCGTCGCATTTCATTGCATTTTTATTGCATTTAATCAATTACTAACAAATTTGTGTAGTCGTTTGACTTTTTGCAGGTAAATATCATATGGCATGTATTTTTTTTCTAAAAAGTAAAAATGACATAATTGGCAAGAAGACATGTGTAAGGAGTTGTGAGTGTGAGAGGTTGAGAGTTCGAATCTCACCTTTGTCACTTTTTGTTTTTTTATTATTTTTACTCTAAATTTTTCTATCTTTCATTAAAAAATAACAAAAATAGTTTTTTATTATTATTTAATTATTATTTTCGTATTTTAATTAAATCATTTTTTAAAATATTATTTTTTTCACTTTTTTCTAAATTATTCATAAAAATATCCAAAAAATCATAAAATAAAAAATATTAGAAAAAATTTTGTTCTTTTTATAATATTTTTGATTTTAGGAATCAATAGGATTATTAGTTTTTATTTTAAGTTTATTTTAATTATTTTAAATTATTTAAATTTTATTTTTTCTTAACTAATTATTTAGTTTGGGCTTTAAAATGGGCTTTAGGGACATTATTGACAATTTGGTGTTAACCCTAATTTGCTCCCTATATATACATGTGTTGCCTTGTTGAAAAAAAGGGAGAATGAAAAAAACCTAAGAGGAGTGAGTGCCGTTTACCGTTATTTCTTTTTTCTTCATCTATTACTGTTGTTTCTTTTTCTTCATCGTTTACCGTTATTTCTTTTCCTTCATCTATTACTGTTGTTTCTTTTTCTTCATCTTTTATCGTTATTTCTTTTTCTTCATCTTTTACCGTTATTTCTTTTTCTTTATCTATTACTGTTACGTTTATATATTTATAATTTTTAAATTGTTAGAGTTTATATATATAAGATTAGTTTTTGATCGAATTATATCGATACGATGTTTGCACATTTGTGTGCATGACGCGTGACATTTGTGTTAGTTCGATCTGGTTGCGATGATCGCATTTTTGTGTGAGCAATAATACTGTTTTTTGCTTAATTTCTTTTTCTTTGCGATAAATTTTGTTTCGTCCGATTTAGATCTGGTTGCGATGAGCGCATTTCTGCGTTAGCAACATTGTTGGGTTATTTGGCACATTTAAAATTCATTATTGCTTTATTATTATTATTATTATTTATTATTATTATTATTATTATTATTATTATTAGTATTATTATTATCATTATTTATTATTATTATCATTATTATTATTATTACTACTATTATTATTATTATTATTGTTATCATTAATTTATTAAATCTTGTTATAATATAAAAATCTGTTTTTTAAAATAAATAACATTACCATCTTTTCCAAATTAATATGAAAACCTATTATTTTTAAGAAAAACTTTTTTTAGATAAATTTCAAATAATAACTAAAATCTTTTTTTAAAATAATAACTAGAACCGTTTTTTAAAAAATATATAATAATAACATTAAACCTTTTTTTTTAAAATAAAACCTTTTTGTTAGATAATTAAATTAAGACTATTTTTGAAATTTTTTTTAATAATATTAAAACCTCTTTTTTTAACTTAAATCAAAAGCTTTTTTATATATCACAAATAAACAACAAAGAATATCTATAACTTTCGCACTTCCGTTTCATAACTCGCCTGATTACTGTGTGACTCTGTCTACTAACCTTGTGTATTCAATGTGCAGCTTGTTACATTGCTATTAGTTATTTTAATGTGTTTTTCAATTCAAGTTGTATATAATTGTATCCGTTTCTCATTTGTAACCTCGCGAACCAACAATCGCGTTTACTTTCTGCATTTTATTTCCGTTTGTATGATTTAAATTTCTCACACTTTCATCACTATTACTTTTGTCACATCACACCTCCGAAGGATTAGGTCTAGCCGTTTGGCCGCCATGCCAATAGTCCTCAAACCCTCAAATTTCACACATTCAATTTCAAACCCTCAAAACTACAAACTACAAACCCTAATTTTCACAAATGCCTCGCCGTAGGCAAAATTACCATGTTACCCCTAGCATTAGGTCAAAGAGCCGCCGCGCTCATTTTAGGGTTTCCCGCCGTGGAATCCCTAATTTAACCCTAATTACAATTTAACAATTCATAACGTAGAGATCGGAGTTTAAGACTCCATGTAAGCGTGTCCTTAAGATGCGTTTATTCCCCTTGAGACCTTGACCACAGTTGAGTGTTCTTTAACCTCCCTTGAGAGGGGAACTACAGTTACTCTAATTCCATTCCCGTAAGGATATGTAGGCACAAGATGCGATGTCTTGCCGAGTAAACTTAGAATTAACCCCTAGGTCTTTTTTAATTTTCAATCCTTTGTATATACCCTAAAGCAAAATAATTAATGAAATAAATAAAAAAAATAAACAAAAGGTTCCCGTAGAGTACTACGGAAGTTTAGGGTGCTAATACCTTCCCTAAATTTAACCAACCCCCGAACCTTAGATCTCTCCCTTTTAGGTTTTTCCTTTCTTTAACCTTTTCTTCGGATAAATCAAAGACCGGTTGTAAATGAATTAAGATTCAAGTTAATCAATAGCTTGACATCCAAATTTCACCGCAACAATAACATATTTGGATATGAAGATTATCCCTACCAGCTTCATGCACTTGTGACCTTTGTGTATTGGGGAGACTCCCAAGTCGACACGTTTAGAGCTCCTGAATTCCATCTTGTGTTGATTATAGGACCTTAAATATGGATAGCAAGTACATTCAAAGATCCCGAGAGAGTTATAATCAGGCTTCTTGTGATAAAATGCAGCAAAATGTGATGAAAACTCTGGTAATACACTTGTAGGTAACCTATTCATCAAGTACACTACAATAGTGAAACTATGGTCCCATTATGTGATTGGCATGGCTTCATGAGATAGAAATGTGAGACCTAGTTCCATTATATGTATATGCTTCCTTTCAACATTTCCATTTTAATTTGATGTATAAAGACAAGTAAGTCTATGCACGATGCCTTGTGCATTAAGTAACTTGGTGAAAGGAAACTGAGAACATCCTACAGAATTGACCTCTAGACATTGGCCATTACCAATTATAACATTGTTTGATCCTACACCTGATGCATTATGTTGTATATGTAAGCTATGAGATGTGATATGATGAGAAGAACCTGAGTCTACAAACCAAGCTTGTGCTTCAAGGTCTTGAGGTATTTTCAATTGCTCATGGTGTACCAAGTAGGCTAAAGCATCAAGAGTGGTGGTAGTGGTTTGTGTAGTTGAGCTTTGAGTATCACTTGTCCTGGAAGATGTAGATCTTTGAGCATGAGACCTAGACACAAAAGGGTTAAAGTGTTAATCAAATTTATGCCAACACTCAAGAACTGAGTGTCCATACTTATTACACAACAGACAAGTAGGTGTGTTTCCTGAAGTAGAATTTTGTCTTGCACCACGACCTATACCATGAACATATTTTCCTCTACCTCGAGTGTAACCATGTTTATCAAAATTTAGCACAAATGAACCTTGAGTTATGTTGTCAGTTGCACTTGGATTAGTAAGTTTTGACTTGTACTTGTCTAACTGAGCCTCTTGCACATACAATAATTCTTCCATATCATAAATGTCAATTGGATCACCCTTGTTGTAAATCATCATGATAAATGGATTATATTCTTCAGGTAATCCTTGAAGAATTGCATCCACCTTACCCCTTTCAAAAATAGGATCATCTATTACCAAGAGGGAATTTGCAATTGTTCAGATGCGAAGTACATACTCAAAAATGGATCTTGTACCTTTCTTGTTGGTTTTCAACTGTGACCTTAGTTTATGGACACGGGCTTTCATATGTGAGTTATAGTGTTTGTGGACTTTGTCTCATGCCTCATAAGCATGCTTACATGTTAGCACCCAAAATAAAACACTTTTAGAGATTACTGAAAGTAGACAGGTGAAAAGACACTACTACAAAAAAGCTATTTAATAGCGTTTTTTTTTTTTTGCTTTTTGATAGCGCTTAAAAGCGCTATTAACCAGGCTGCTATTGTAAAAAAAATTTTGATAGCGCTTTAAAAGCGCTATTATAGTACTGGTAATTAATAGTGTTTTTTCAAAAGCGCTATTATAGTACCGGTATTTAATAGCATTTTTCCAAAAGCGCTATAGAAGTCTACATTATATATTTTATTATCCGCGAAAAGAATTTGTTTTGTTTTGTTTTTTTAATTAATTTTATTATTTATTATATATTTTATAATTAAACAACACTTTTGTGTAAATGCTAACATAGGATAATCTAATAATATCGTTTTTTAAAAAGCGTTATCTTAGTGAAAAATATTAATAGCATTTTTAAAAAAGTGTTATCTTAGTGAAGAATATTAATAGCGTTTTAAAAAAAGCGCTATCTTAGTGAAGTTTAATAATAACATTTTTTTACAAAGTGCTATCAAAATCACATTCTCTGTCCCCTATAATAGCCCCCGACCATAAAGTGTTATTATAGATGTGTTTGTTTCCTTTTAATAGCACTTTCTTTAAAAGCGCTATCAAATTAGGCGATACAAAATATCAATTTTGACGTAGTGAGAGCATGATCTTGCACCCATGCTTCATTATTCTCAGATACAAGATTTAAATTTAATCATGTTCAGTTTTGAACATTGATGGTATTTGGGGATTCACAGTGATATTGTGAAGCTTTAATGGAAGAATAACTCCATACACCTATTGATTCCACAACAAGAAGTTGTTATCATGCAACTTGATTGATAGTTAAGGCCCAAATGTAATGGAGGACTCTAAGAAACCAAGTTGAGACGTGAATATCTGTGAAGTTTGAGTTGGTGGAGGTGTTGATTGCACTCCAAGATCTGGTGAATGTTCAAGATCTGCCATTGTTGTTTCTCTTAAACCTTTGCTAGTAGATGCAGATGATCGATAAGGTGCTAAAAGAGTGAGTTTCTCTAAAACTGCTCGATCTGTTCAACTTTAATAAAGCTTGAGCCTTCAATCTATGAAGCTTCTTTGGAGCTTGTATTCTTCAATAATGACTACGATTATGCAAAACTTAAAGGTTGAAATGCAACGAAAATCTGATCCCTTATGGCGATTGATACCATGTTAAGGAATGATTAATGATCATGTTAAGTTGCAATGAGTAACATGTAACCAAGAAGTAGGAAATGATGAGAGGAAGAAGATGAATCAAGGGTTACACAATAGTTATGCAGTAAATTAGCTAATGCATGAGATTTTATATTGATCATTGATTGAATTGAATTGGTACATGAAACTAGTTATTTATAGCTAGAGCTTGTTAGTTACAATAAGTTAAAGTTAATTACATAAATTGTATCTGACTTCTTAACTACTTTAACAACTAACACTAACAAATTAATTTCTAACTATACTAACTATTTCTTTAATAGATTTTGATGAGGGAATGGAAGGATAAAACTTTCATTTAAAAATTAGTTTGAAAGATTAAATTCTAAAAACAGTTTTATTGACATGTTATATTAATTTTGTCTGGTAAGGCCTAGGTAGTTTCATAAAAAAGATGGATAATTTATTCATTTGATATATATATATATATATATATATATATATATATATATATATATATATATATATATATATATATATATATATATATATATATATATATATATATATATATATATATATATATATATATATATATATATATATATATATATATATATATATATATATATATATATATATATATATATATATATATATATATATATATATATATATATATATATATATATATATATATATATTAATTTGTCATGTTATATCAATAATTTAAAATTTACAGTGTAATTTGACAGAATATATCATGATGATTGGTTGATAGTGTAAAAATCTTTACAGTTGTTGGACTTTCAACTAGGGAGCATCGATACAAGTAAGTCTTTCAACTAGGGAGCATTGAACATAGTGAGACTTTTTTCTAGAGCAACCTTTGTGAGAGACACACCACATACTCACCTAAAACCTTAAGGTAATAGGTGTATGAGTTCTCTCACTTATAAATGCTCAAGTCACCACATTTCTATCCAATGTGGTACTATTATCCACCCTACTCACACTTGTTAATACTTAACAATCGTGTCCGTGCATATCAATTAAATTCTAATTTAAAAACAGCTTTTTTTCAAATATACATATTTAGGTTCCACATCATAATTAGTCAATTTTTTTTTGTCAAGATAACTTAAAAACAAAACCTTTTGTCTATTTAATATGGCTGCACAACAGTAAAATTGATATCAAAATAACTTAGGAGACCAAAACACGTAAAAATAGAAATTTAATGGCCAAGAAACTAACATTTAAAATGGAATGCTCATTTTTAAAATTAAAGAAAAATAAAAAATACAATTACGTCAATTGTTTTAGATAGAAATTGATTTGAATAATATCTGGAATATCTGATTTTTATTTTTTTAATATTACATACATATTAAAAGAGAGATCAAAAGCCAAATGATATATATTTACAAAAAATATATACGTACTGAAAAATAATATGTATTGAAAAAAAAAAGAATCTAATTAAATTTAAAAAGTTGTATATTTGGATGGTAAAAATATATAGTTAAACCTAAATGATATATCAGAAACTCTTTACATGAATAAGTGATAAATTAGAATCTTTTCTATTACTTCTAAAAATGTCGTTTTGTTGACATTTTCATGCAATGGTGGGGAGTGACCGGGTTACCACACTTTGGAATTTTATGCGTATGATCACATGGAAGATCTTTACATGTGATGATGATGATGATAGTGATTTAACAATCATCTTCACCAATATTATCTACAGATAAGTTTTTTTTGACAGGAACTATAGATAATATTTTATAAAGGGTTAAATATAGTAATTTTTTACCTTGTAAAAATTTTCCATTTAAATTATACCAAAAAAAAGCATTGAATAAATTGTTTATATGATGTTTATTTTATTGGATCCTTAAAAGAAATTTTTACCGCCTTATTAAAATTATATTGGATTTTAATAATAGAACTCTTGTCGGCTTGTTAGAATTTGTGTTGGATTCTAATAAGGAGGAATCATTTCTAATTTAATAGACTATTCATTGGATTTCACATGAGGAGTCATTTTCACCTTATTAAGCGACTTTGCTTAAATCCCAGTGAGGACAACGCCTCTGTACTACACATTATCAAGCACCTTTGAGTTACAAATGATAGAAGAGTAATAACGCCACAACTTGATATACACACTGCCATAAGGCAAACATTTTCATTCAAAAACCACGAAGGGGAGTATTACAAATTCGCCAATGACAGACGACAATATAAGTAAATGATAAACTACAAATGATTTAATTACAACAATAAAGTAGAGGCTTAAGAGTTAGGGATGGGTGTTGATGTTCTCCTCTTTAATATGGGGGAAAGGTTTCTCTTTCTTAATCAAGCTCGTTGACATGATTGATATACTGGGAATTAACGTTCTCCTCCTCAACATGGGAGACAATTACTTGATCAGGCTCGCCCTCCTCATCCATCAGTTGAGCATCTTTTAGAAGTTTGAACAAGTCAAGCTCGCTCAAATCCAGGTATGAGTGAAGGTGAGAAACATGCACCCTAACTCTCTCAAAAGCCTTATCAGTGGCATCAACCACATTGTCCTAAACATCTGCTAGATCCTTTTCTAGTTTTTTTTAGGAGAGCTTTTTTCTGGGTGGACTCTTCAAGGATTTAAACTCGTATTTCCCTTTGGTGAGATCTTCGCCAAACTTCTCGGAGGTTTCATATTTCTTTTTCTTGAATCTCCTTCATCCCATGCAAAGAACAATGTACCCGATCACGCTTTTCAACAGTGGACTTCAACAATTGTTAGGTTTGGTTGAGTGTATCTCTTACGGTGTTCAACTTTGTCTTTAAATCCAATAAGGACATATTTGTCTATTTGTGGAAATTTAACATTAAGCACTCTAACATAAGACCTTCTAGCTGATATATCTCTACAAATTGGATATCTTCTTGGATCATAACTGACTCGCCATCTTAAGATCGTTAAGGAAGTAGACCACAAAGTTAAAACATTATCCCACATAACTCTTGGCATCAAAGCCCATGTTCTAAAGGGAAGGCACCACACTATTCTTTGATAAAATCATGGAAGTATTTCACTTTAGGGACAATTCCTCGAGGTCCACAATTAAGCCAGACGACTTTATGATCACATCAGGCCAGACGATTTACCTTTGTGACCCTGAACTAGAGATGAGGCCCATTCGACCCAGCCATGTTTGATAGTCTTCAGAGTCCTGAGAGAAATAACAGTTACCCCTTTAGTTAATCTCTTTTTTCCTTGACTAGCAAGCCACCAGAGTGGCTCTTGCGGTCATCAGACCACTTCTCTCCCCACTCAGCTTTCTTCCTAGCATGACGAACTTTCCTATAAAAAAATCCCCATTATAAATCCTAAATAAACATCCAACTTATGCAAATAATTATTAATCTTCTTCTCCAAGTCATCACTTTGATTATACTTCACCATTTCCTAGAGTTTATAATACGAAACTCCTTCAAAATCTTGACGATTTTCCTCTCTATCTCTCCCAATTACTAACGTTTGAAGCCATTTACAATCACATGATCATCTGTCTAGTATTGAGGAAATCAGTTCTTGTTATCCTTCTCAAATATTACCATGAAACAATTATCTTAACCCCACACTCTCACAAACACATCTTTCTAATTTTTGTAGTTGTTTGAGATAGGACTAAAAAGAACCCTCCTAAGGAAGGCAACAAGAGTCACCCATCCACCTTTTATCGTCTTATTAGTTCCATAAAATTAAAATAAGATACCTATTTTAGGTGTGACTTCTAAGTGACTATAAATGACTTCAAATGCCTCGATGAAGGCTCGTGTGTTTGGTGATATTTGATAGGGGTCGACATTAATGGTCTTAAGGATCTTAGATTCATACACAGTAAAAGAAATTAGCACCCCTAAGTCATATATGGGTTCTTTTGATTTAGTAGAGGCCCACATGTTAACCTTATCCATTTTCAAAATAGGATTCTAAACAACTCTCAATCTACCTTTGTAGCTCAAATGCACATTTTCAGAGCCTAACATATAACTAATGATGTTGTAAGATCTCTAAAAATGCTTCTAAATGGTTAAGATGAGACATCTAAGAAAGGCTATATATCAAAAAGTCATCAAAAGAAAACTATAACAAATTTATTGAGGGAAATTGAAATATTTTGTTCATTAAGCACTGAAATATTGTTGATGCATTTGTAAGTCCAAATGGAATTACTAACCATTCATAGTATCGTTGATGCGTTCTTGAAAGTTGTCTTATGTCTATCTTTAGGTTGGACAACAATTTGGTGATATCCTGACTTGAGATCCAATTTTGAAAAACATTGAGCTCTATATAGTTTATGAAGCAACTCATCAACTATTGGAATTGGAATTGTATCTTTCACATATATTTTATTCAAGATTCTATAATTAGTGTAGAATCTCCAGCTTCCATCCTTTTTCTTGACAAACACTATTGGTGATGAGAAGGGGTTGTTGCTTAGTTATATGATACCTTGCTCCAACATTTCTTGTACCATCTTCTATGCATGTTCTTTTTATGTTCGTTGATATTTGTAGGGTCTTACTTTAATGGGGTATGACCCTTGCTTCAATGTAATATCAAGGTCCTGAAATTTACAATGGGATATGACCCTATGCATATGTATGAAGTAAAATGGCTAAATCTGGGTCAATGTTGGTTGGTAATTCCAATAATTTATTTTCTATTACTTCTACATGAATCATTTGAATAACAAAAAATTCTTTGATAACATTGGTGTTTTGTAATCTTTTAAAATGATTTATTTGTTCTTGTGTTGTCTTCATGTTACCTTCACCTTGTAAGGTAATGAATTTTTCATTTTAAAAAAATTCAATGTTAGGGATGCATAGTCAGCCATATGAGTGCCTAATATTGATAACCAGTTGAAGTTCTATATAAGATATGCACAAAAAATTTGTAACAAATATATTATTACTTTCACTTCTCGCCCTTGTATCTTCTATAATAGCTGCTGAATAAACCTTATACATACAAATTTTGTCCATTTCCAACTAGAACTCTGAGACTAGTTGCATGTTCCACCGGTAATTTTAACACGTGTTCCATCGTTGGTTGAGTGAGATTATAATAGCTATCTCTGTAACATCCCAATTTTTTAATTAATATTTTATTAGATTATTGGAGTATTTTTGTGTTAATTGTGCTATTTTGGGTGCTGGGGCGTAGAAGTATTTTAGTGATTTTATAATTATTGGGATTATAGAGATGAGAGCAGAAAAAAAAGATTTATTTGAATTATTATAGGTATTTAATTATTTTTAATTATTTTGTAATAACGAGAGAAAATATAATTATTAGGGATAATTCATATTTTTAGAATTTTGATTAAATATTTATTTAATTGAAATTTTTATTTAACTAAAATAATAAGGAATTGTGAGTTATGGGGTGAAATTAGAAGTTTAAGAAAATTTAAGTGTCAAGGAGTAATAACCAAGAGTTAAGAATTAACAAAATCTTTTTAGGTCAATTAAATAGAAAAAGTGAGGATTGAGATTCAATTTGATACGTAAACGTGGAAAACTGAGAAAGAGGTAAGGAACTCTAGGAAGGGGAAACCATAGTCAAAGGCTTAAGAGATTCCACAATTCTAAGGTAATGGGGAGAAATTCTTTATTGATGGGTGATTATAGATAGCCAGGGTGGTGAGGGATCCTTAACTTCCCATCAACGCCAAGGTTTATCCTCTGTTTTCTTTCTGTAGTGTGTTTGGCCAAAACCTTATTGGCATTGAACGATGGATAACTTAGTTTCTTTGTGTTATTATATGTGACCAATTGAGATTTGGGATAAATCTTCTATGGTCATCGTAAATGGTTTTGTTGATGCATGAACATATTTGCTTGATATGAATTTAGGTTTGGTTGAACCTTTGTTGTAATAGAATTTTGCTAATGTATACGTATGTTTTTAGCGACCCTAATTGTCTTGCTTTTCCAAAATTTCCAAAAACCTTACGATCAGAAAATTTTCCCAAATGTCAAAAATGCAATTTTTTTTCAAAAACTGAACTTTTTTGAAAATATCGGAAAAAAATTTGACTTTTTGGAAAAAATCAAAAGGCAAATGGGGGTTCAATGGCAGCGCGGCGATGCTAGAATCGCAGGGGTCGTGTCAGACGGTAATGGAGAAAGTTGCGCCACAAGTTATAGGCGACCAGAATGTAGATCAGGGTCGTGTGACAGTTGTTGCGACAGCTGGCCGCACCGAACTGCAGCGGTGGCTGGAGGAATTTGAAATCGGGATTGCAAGGAGGGCTGCAACGCTAGGTACATTTCATGTCAAAGGGTTTCGTGTTGCAGGTCGGCCCTGGCCTGTAGTGGCCAGCGAGTGGTGTCGTGACGGTGGTTGGTGGTCAGTGGCTGGCGGCGGTCGAAGGCAGAGATTTTGGATTCAGAGGCGGGTCCGGGCGGTTCATGGTGTTTTTCAGGGTTTTTGAGTTCGGGGAATTTTCTAGTGGCTTTTGAGAAATGTTGACGTCAGCGACCTTTTCCTAACCTTAGGGCCACTTTTAAGTATATTGAGTAACTTCCCGCCCTTATACTTTAATAGAGTCATCTCTTGTGAAGAGTTTCCCTTAGAGTATTCTTGAACAATTTTAGTACTTTTGGATACTCTAGAGTCACTTTGTGAGTTGAGAGTCATTGTTGAGCTGTTTTTGAGCTTTTTGAGAACTCTTCTGAGTTAAAAATACTATAATAAAATTTTGAGAATTTTTTAGTAAGTTTGATGAGTTTAGAGTTTCTGAGTAAAAATATAATGTTACTTTTTTTTAGATGAAAAATAATTATTTTAAAATTATATTGTTGGAGATTAGTAATTAGGAGAGATTACAATGAGGCATGTGATTGGCGACCTTATGGTTCAAGAGTGGAACCATATTTTGATGATGATTTTGAGGTGATTTTTTATGACGATTTATGATGATTATTTGAGTTGCATGTTTGCTAAATACTAAAATACTGAATTACCCTTCAACACCATCCCTTAATTCAGAATTTAACTAATCAAAACTAACAACACCAATTACATCCCTCAAGTGGAGAAATTGATCAGTCTTAATCTTCTTCGTCAGAACATCTGTTAGCTACTTCTGGATGCTACAATGCACAATTTCTAGCATTCTATTATAGAATTGTCGTATTAGGAAATGATACTTAGTCTCAATATGCTTGCTTCTCCCATGCAGCACTGAGCTCTTGGCAAAGTTGATTGCAGACTTGTTATCAATCATCTTTAGAGGCTTGTTTACCTTGATCTTCAGATCCTGAAATAAATTCAGAAGCCAATCAGCTTGACATGTAGCCACAACACCTGCAATGTATTCGACTTCACAAGTTGACAAAGCAACAACTGGCTACTTCTTGGAACACAGAGAAATAAGACATCCCAGATACTTAAACAAATATCCAAAAGTATTTCTTCTATCAATTCTGTCTCCATACTAATTAGAATCTAAGTAACACATCATCTATAAATTATCCTTTCCTCAAGAAGGGAAAAACTCTATACTTTAGAGTCCTCTTTAGATACCTCAGAATCCGGACAACAACTTGGTAATGAGACCACTTCGGTTTACTCATGAACCTGCTAACCATTCCATTTGTATAGCAAATGTCAGATCTGGTATTGCACAGATACGTCGGAGAGAAAACCAACTAATTGAAAGTTGTATCATATACATCATCACCCTCAAGATTATAATCTAATTTGTGATTTATTTCTGAAGGTGTGATAGTAGCCTTACAATTCAGCAGCTCGAATCTCTTCAGAAGCTCAAGTTCATGCTTCAACTGATGCAAAATGATACCCTTGTCAGAGTACATAAACTTCATCCCTAAAAAATATGTCATATTTCTTATATCAGTTATCTCAAACTCATTCATCAACACTTTCTTGGACTTAGCTATCTCATGTTCACAACTTCCTGTTAGCAATATGTCATAAACATACAAACACACTAGAATCATATTTCCTTAAGAAGTATTTTGAACATAAACTCCATACTCCATCTCACACTTTCTCAATCCTTTAGGCTTGAAAAATGAATCAATTTTCAGATTCTAAGCTCTAGGAGCTTGTCTTAGTTTATACAACTCTTTATGTAACTTGTACATCATCCCTTCCTAATTCTTTTTCTCAAATCCAGAAGATTGTGACAGGTATACCTCTTCTTGCAATGGACCATTCATAAATGCATATTTCACATCTAAATGCATCATAGGCCAATTCCTGTTAACAACAATAGCAATCACCAGTCTGATTGTCTTATGTCTCGCTACAGGAGCAAATACTTCAAAGTAATCTAACCCAGGTTTATATAGAAATCCTCTTTCTACTAACATTGCTTTGTGTTTTCCAATTGATCCATCTGCCTTTAGTTTCACCTTGAAAACCCATCTGACGCAGGTAGATTTCTTGTTCTTTGGAAGCTCTATCAACTTCCAAGTCTTGTTTCTTTCTATAACCTCAAGTTCTTCTTTCATGGCTTTCAATCACACTTTCTTCTTGAGCGCTTCTTCAACACTGTCTGGTTCAAAGTCTACTAACATGGCACACTGAATGAATTCCTCTTCAGAGTCTACTTCAGTATCTCATAGCATGTCAAACTCTGAAAATCTCCTTGGTATGTTTCTGATTCTTTATGGCCTCTGAACTTTTTCAAAATCGTCTTCGGGTTTTGGAACAGTATCAGATGCTAGAACCCCATAAGTACCACATTTAGAGTCTGAAACATTCCTAGATTTTGGATCCACCAGAGTCTCAATCACCATCAGAATTTGAATCAAAATTAGATTCACCTTCAGATTTAGACTCCCTTTCATATTCAAATTCACCTTCAGATTCTCCTTCATAATCATCTTTTGATTCAGACTCATCTTCAGAATCTTCAGATTCTAAAGTATCTTCAGAAGTTAACTCTGGTGTTAACACCACACTAGATTTGGATTGAGATTCACTTCAATTCCACGCTTCTGATTCTTTCACAACGACGTCTCTGCTAAATTTAATCTTATTAGTGAAAAGACAATAAAGCTTATAAGCATGTGTACTATGGTACCCTATAAGTAACATGAATCTGCTTCTGTGACCCAACTTCCTTCTCTTAGCATCTGAAACATGTCTGTAACACACAAAACCAAACACCTTCAGATAGATCACACTTTTCTTATCTCCACTCCACTTCTCTAAAGAAACAATTTCCTCCAGCCTCTTGGTTGGACACCTGTTGAGTACATATGTTGTCGTGGTAACGACTACTTCCTACAAGGTGTGATGGAACTTCTTGTCCTTTAGCATGCTCTTCATCATATCAAGCAAAGTTTGATTTCTTCTTTCAGCAAGACCATTATGTTGAGGAATGTATGGACCAATCACCTCATGCTCGATTTCATTCTCCTCACAGAACTTTCTAAATTCAGTAGAGTTATACTTACCTCCATCGTTAGTTCTAAGAATCTTTAGAGTCTGACCACTCTGATTCTCAGCCTTGATTCTGAATTTCTTAAATTCAACAAACATCTCGTGTTTGAATTTTATAAGGGATACCCACGTCATCCTTGTGAACTCATTCATAAATGACCCAAAGTATTTATTCCCTCCAAGTAAAGGTACTGGAAATGGTCCACACACATCAGAATGTACCAGACCCAAAGCATGTTTTGCTCTCGAAGGCATTTCAGATGCAAATGGCAGTCTTGGTTCCTTCCCTCTCATGCACACATTGCGTGACTTCTCTGCCTTCTTAATTATAGGAATTCCATGTACCAACTTATTCGAATTCATATGCCATAAGCTTCTGAAGTTCAAATGACCAAATCTTTTGTGCCACAACTCACTTTCCTTCACAATATTTGTTGCACTCAGGCATTCAGCGTTTGCAATTTTAACATTCACTTTGAATGTTATATCCCTCCCCTATTCTGACATCATAATCAACTTCTGATGACAGTCACACAACTTTAAAAAGTTGTTCTTCATGGTAACTAAATTTTTTTTCTCAATGAATTGACTTATACTCATTAAATTGCTTTTCATACCAAGTGCATACCACACATTCTGAATCAATAATGTTTTACCATTATTCATAACTACTCTGACATTTCTTATACCTACCTTCATATGTGTGTTGTCTGCCATGAGGAGATGAAATCACCAATTGCAATGAATTACAAATAATAGAATAAATGGTGTTCAATTGAATTAGATGAAATTGATCCACTAATAATTTTCAATGAAATGCTAAGACGTTAAATACAAGAAATTCATAAATAGAAGGTTCAGAGCAAAGAGAATAATTAGGGAGAGGCCAAAAGATCAATCATCATATATCATACTTAATACATTTTTCTACTATGCCTTTTAACTATAACCCACACGTGATTCTATTATTTTTCAACTTGACTTTTTTTCTCTTTTCATATCCTAACTCCTGAGTATCAAGGAGTTTGTTATGCTCTTCAATAACCATTGATGATGTGTGAGTTTGTCTTATTATTTATTACTTTTATTTATTTTAAAATTTTTAAAAAATTATTAAAACTTTGATACTACGTTTACACATAAGACAAATTTATATTAATTTCAAGAATTATATTTTAATATATAAAAATTTATGATGTAAATAAAATATAATTTTATAATATGATATATATATATATATATATTGGACCTACCTCAACAATTTATTGGACCTACCTTGAACTAGTTGCATGACCACTTATAATAATAATAATAATTTTCAAAAAAAACTTAAATAAAAGAATAGATTAAATGTCCTCTTAGAAAAAAAGAATAAATTGAATGTTGACATGTCACTGATTGAGGTGATGGACACGCCTCATCATTAACTAAAAAACAGATAATTTGAAGAGATGGAATACAAATTTGAATCATACACGAACTTGCACTCAGTCTTAATTGATTGATCCACGATTGTTTACGAATTATTAGTGTATATTCTCCCTAAAATTAAAAGAAAAAAAATCATATCCACAGAACATGTAGTGTTGATATTTATGCTATTGTCATGCAGAGCTAAGATTATAAGCATGATTTCAAATAGTAGTATGCATTTATAAGGAAGTTGCAATGTTATTGTCTTCAAATCATACAATACCTTATGGCCGCAGTGACGCATATTTGAGATGGACCGGAACAATCCCGACTTTAGTTTGATAGTGATTCTTACTAACATCAAGAGCCGTGGCTGGATGGGATTAAGTAACCACTGTTTAGAATCGGATTGTAAGTACTGCATGTCTACAGAGCTAGCCAAAAACAAGACAAGAGTGGTCCCTAAATTATAACACAAAACGGCAAATAACAAAAAAACATTGTGGGAACGTAAGTCGTCACACCCGGACACATGAAACACCAACGTTATATAACCCCACACACACCCTCTCTCTTTTCCAAAAACACTAGCATCCATTCTACCTTGCGTAACCGTAAGAACCAGTTCTATTTTTTTTCACTTCACAAAATTCACATGCAAAATCAATCTCATATTCATTTCATTTGCATCATCTTATATACATTTATAATTCACACACTCTCTCTTCATTTTCCAACACCATGTGCTTAACTCCACTCTCTCACTCTTTTCTCTGTAACTAACTCTTTCCCATGGTTCTTACTCTTCATCTTCAACCATGTCCACCTTCTCCTCTCTCCCTAGGTATATAACAATTTCATCCTTCAAATATATACTCAATTTTTTCAAAATTCTCGCAAAAATATTATATTGTTACAATAATAAGTTTTTTTGTAGGATTATATTACTATAATTAAGTTTTTGAAATATTAATATTTTTTATAGGTGGATTGGTGGAAAATTCTTGGGAAGGAATCCTAAGAGCACAATTAACAATATTGGTGATAGCAGTGAAGATTCTGGAGTAGTCGTAGTTGCAGACGACACTCCAGTGACCAGTGTGGTGGAGTGTTACGCTTGCACACAAGTAGGTGTGCCGGTGTTTCACTCCACCAGCTGTGACAGTGGTCACCAGCCAGAATGGGAAGCATCAGCCGGGTCTTATCTAGTTCCAATCCAAAACCGGCCCGGAAAATTCGCAAGAGCGGTTGCACGGGCAAACTGGGGACCGTTAGGAACGGTTTTAGATCCAAGGAGCAAGCGCGTGCAAGTATGGAACCGCGCGTTGTTGTTGGCGCGTGGTGTGGCGTTGGCGATTGATCCGTTGTTTTTCTATGCGCTGTCGATTGGGAGAGAGGGTTCGCCGTGTTTGTATATGGACGGTGGGTTGGCGGCGGTTGTTACGGTGGCGCGTACGTGTGTTGATGCCGTGCATTTGTTTCATGTGTTGTTGCAGTTTAAGTTGGCGTATGTTTCGAGAGAATCACTTGTTGTTGGGTGTGGGAAACTCGTGTGGGACGCGCGTGCCATTGCTTCTCATTATCTTCGATCTTTCAAAGGTTTTTGGTTTGATGTTTTTGTTATTCTTCCAGTGCCTCAGGTAAGAGTTTTTCGATACACTTCATTTTAAAATAAATTATTCAATTAGTTAAATCAGTTTAATTTTATTAGATTATATAACTAAATAAACAAAGAATAAATGTTGGACTTAGATAGTGGTTACTTTTATTATTTTATAGTTTATTTATACTCTTGAATAGATAGTTGAGTTACTATTATTAGTTTAATATAGTTTTGAATAATGAGTAAATATTACCGGTACATTAAAAAGCAATTTGAAAAAATTTTTTCTTTTATCTTTAATAATTTTGAACGTGGGTTAAAATATAAAATTGAGATTCTTAAATAAAAAATTGATACTCTAGGAAGTTGATGTATATACCGGAAAAAGAATCGGGTCAAAATGGGACATAGTTAAGGGTGGAGGACTAAAATTTGCACATTCTACAGAAAAATGTCGGCAGAACAGGACGGACATACGGGTCTTGTACACCTAAAGTGTAATACATACACTTGCAAAAGCTAAACACAGGGCAGATCAGATATATTATATAGTGCATCTCTAAGACCTTAAATTGTCTCTGCAAAAAAGTGTGGATAAAACGGACATATTTAACAAGATGACCATATTATATAATGCATCTCTAAAACGTTAAACTGTCCTAAAAAAAAGTGTGGACAAAATAGATATTTTTGACTGTGGAGTCCTTTTTGTGACCCCTATTTTTAAAGCATTATTTATTATTAAAATTGAATTTTTTTTTTTAATTAGATAGTGGTAGTACTTAAATAATCTTGTTTTGTTTGCAGGCTGTGTTTTGGCTAGTAGTACCAAAATTGATAAGAGAAGAGAGGATTAAAATCATTATGACAACAATGCTATTGATTTTTTTGTTCCAATTTCTTCCTAAAGTTTATCATAGCATATGCATGATGAGAAGAATGCAAAAAGTCACAGGCTACATCTTTGGCACCATTTGGTGGGGATTTGGACTCAATCTCATTGCTTATTTCATTGCTTCTCATGTAAGCAAACCTCCCAATAGCTTAATTTTGCAAGCTCTTTTTGAATAGCTTATACATAAACGCTTAAACTATAATTTACAGGTTGCTGGAGGGTGTTGGTATGTCCTTGCGATTCAGCGCGTTGCGTCGTGTCTCCAACAGCATTGTGAAAGAACTGTCGGATGCAATCTCTCTCTGTCATGCTCGGAGGAGGTGTGCTATCAGTCGATATTACCACCAGGAACCATTGGAAATCCATGCGGCGGAAACACAACAATGATGATGAGTAAGCCTCTGTGCTTAGATGTTGCAGGACCTTTCAAATATGGGATTTACCAATGGGCACTTCCGGTTATATCAAGCAATTCCTTGGCTGTTAAGATTCTTTATCCGATTTTTTGGGGTTTGATGACCCTCAGGTAACTTAATCGAGAAAAAATACTTGACTACTTATATAGATAATCGCTTATGCAATAATCACTTTGTTGAATCTGAGTTAGACGCTGACATGTTTTTGACATTAGACATGACTTAAATCTGAAGTGTCGGTGTATAGATCATAATCGAGCATCTATGTTTTTCTAATCCCTACTAATTCTTGCAGCACTTTTGGAAATGATCTTGAACCCACAAGTAATTGGCTAGAAGTGATTTTCAGCATATGCATTGTTCTGAGTGGATTACTACTTTTCACTTTATTGATCGGTAACATTCAGGTAGCTAAAGTAGATTATTTATATTCACCGCAAGTGATTATGATAAGATGAAAATTAGATTGTTTACGGTAGTCGGCTTTATGGTGCATTCGCCTGTAGACCGTTGGATAAGCAGTGAGAATCTCTTTCTTAATTTAACTGTGTACATGTTACTGTACCATAAAACCGACTATAGAAGATTTAGGTACACTTATTGTGAAATTGTTTCGTACTCAAACATGGACTGAGTCTAACAATGAGACCATTCCTACTATGAAGGTATTCTTACATGCTGTCATGGCAAAAAAGAGAAAGATGCAGCTGAGATGTCGTGACATGGAATGGTGGATGAGGAGGAGGCAGTTGCCATCCCGATTAAGACAAAGAGTTCGACATTTTGAACGTCAGAGATGGGCGGCCATGGGAGGAGAAGATGAAATGGAACTGATCAAAGACTTGCCCGAGGGTCTAAGGAGAGACATCAAGCGCTATCTTTGCTTGGACCTCATTAAAAAGGTAAGAAAAACATAAAAACCGGCAAGATCTCAGGTTTGAATTCCGCTAGATGCTAACCATCTCTGTGTTGGACCAGTTCATATAGAACTTTGCTCTGACTTTATATGAATCCTCGCTAGTGGACAGTGGAATTGGTCCCCTTGAGTTAGTCAGACGGTCACAAGACCGGATAATAAGCTTTAAGAAAAATTATCTAAATAACTTTTCCTGATAAGTAGTTATGTATGTTTGTTTGACAGGTACCATTGTTTCACAACTTGGATGATCTTATTCTTGACAACATTTGTGACAGGGTGAAGCCCTTAGTCTTCTCTAAAGATGAAAAGGTATTAATGATATCATCATATGAACAATTGAAACATTCCATTTAGAAATGAAAAAAGGACTTCAAAATGACCAAGATGATTGTTTAACTCTTTGATATCCTTACAGATAATTAGAGAAGGTGATCCTGTACCGAGGATGGTATTCATTGTTCGCGGACGCATAAAGCGAAACCAAAGTCTAAGCAAAGGCATCGTAGCAACTAGTGTCCTCGAACCAGGAGGATTTTTAGGCGACGAACTACTTTCTTGGTGCCTAAGACGCCCTTTTATCGACCGGCTTCCAGCCTCCTCAGCCACATTTGTCTGTCTTGAATCAACAGAAGCCTTCGGTCTTGATGCTCAAAACCTGAGGTACATAACCGATCATTTCCGGTACAAATTCGCAAACGAGAGACTAAAGAGAACGGCGAGATACTACTCGTCAAATTGGAGAACATGGGCTGCTGTCAACATTCAACTTGCATATAGACGTTACAGGCAGAGGACTAGAGGTCCAGTGACTCCTGTACGGGACAACGGTAGCAGCGAGCGCAGGCTCTTGCAGTATGCTGCAATGTTCATGTCAATTAGGCCACATGATCATCTTGAATGATGAAGTCTCTTCAACGGTATCGCAGTCACAATTTCGACAGCTTTGGCCGTATTTTTTCACAACATAAAAGTTCGCAGTGTAACCATAATTTAAAACCGTGTGATAAACCAGTGTCCATGATTGGTTCTATTTTTATTTATTTGTTTTATTATTTCGAGATTTGAAATCCTCATTGAATTTTCTGTGTTATCAAATGTTCGAAATTGCCAACATATTTTGTTAGTAATTTTAAGAAATAAATTTATAAACGAAAAAAGCGCGAAAAAACATAAGATACCATTTCCTAAGATAACGGTTTCGGTTGTAACCAAATTTGGAAATATTGGTTGGAAGTGAGGTTATCATTACATCTAAATATAGCAAACCATATCTGCCAATCCCCTCTCCCTTTTTTTCTCTCTCTTTTACACCAACCTATCATCACAACATGGATCAACAATGTTCTAATCACCATCACCATCATCATCACCTTTCATTTCATTATTCTCTGGGGCCTCCTGAATTTTTTTGGAGCCCTGGATTTTTCTTTTTTCTGCTTTCTTAATATTGAGAGTTACTAATCTGCTACTACATGTTCAAATTAATTAGGTAACATGTTTTTGCTCTTGTGCATCTATGTTCTTATTTGTTGTTTTTTTCAAAAGGGTCTATGAAAACTTTAATCTTTGGTTAATATAGGACATGGGTCTATGAAAACTTTAATCTTTGGTTAATATAGGACATCTTAGAACAAGAAATGTGCAATTTTTGATTGATACGTTAGAGGATGTAATGAGATCGATGCGGTCAAAATTGAAGTTGTGATGTTGTTGCATTTATCTAAAAAATTTCATTCTGCAGATCGTAATTTAAAATCATGATTATGAGGTGAAAAACAAAGATAGTTGATAACGGTTGCAACATGGTTATGGAAAGTTCAAAAAGTTTGATGCTGCAATCTTAAAGAAAACGATTTAAAACTATGTCGACGTATCAATGTCGGTGTCGTAACCTTAATAAATATTTTGTTGATGTTGTGACAGGTACCTTATTGTCAGTGTGGAACCTGGCATATCAACCTAAATGGGGTTGAAACTAACAAAGCAGGGACCACCCAAAATCAATAGTCCAGCAAGTTTGGAAATACAGCATCGCATGATCCATTACCTTACCAAGAATTTCATTCGAAACTTGGTATCTAAGCAAAGAAGAAGAATTCTTATTGCTGGCTATGATCTTGACATGTCATATATCACAGATAGACTTTTGGCAATGTCATTTCCGGCTGAACGTATGAGAGCAGTGTACAGAAATCCTCTCTGGCAGGTTAAATCTGTCTTGGACATGAGACATCAAGAACATTATAAGGTAAGAAAGTTTGTTACTGGTGTCAACGAGTCAGTGTCATTTCGTGTCTGTGTTTGTGTCAGTGTTTGAAAATACCACTTTTGAAATTTTCAGGTCTATAATCTGTGTATAGAAGAACGTTATGATCCGGAACACTTCTACGGTCGCGTGGAAGCATACCCTTTTGATGACAATCATGTGCCACCTCTTCAAATGGTTAAAGATTTCTGCGAAAGTGTAGATTCATGGCTGTCAGAAGACCCAAGAAATATTGCTGTTATTCATTGCATGGTATGAGACTTCACATTCACACTTCTAAAAGAGCATACGTTCGGGAGAATCAGAATTCGATTCTTAGCTGGAGCAATCATTTACCAGACTTAGGTTTCAAAGTTGTTCCAGCTAAGATTCAATTCTAAGCTGGACCAAGCTCACTATTTTGTCACTTTATGCAACCGATTACGAAAATGAGATGATGTGTCAAAACAACGATATGTGATTAGATGTTACTATAAAACTAGTTGACACTGACGGTGCATATCCTTTAAAACCGTAACTATAACTAGTTACGTATTTTCTTTCTCACTTGTATTATTCGATTCCAATAATGCAGGCAGGTAAAGGTAGAACTGGTTTGATGGTATCGGCATACCTAGCTTATTGCGGCATGTCAGCAGATGAAGCTCTTCAATTATATGCAGATAGAAGAACAACAAATAATGAAGGAGTAAGTTAATGTTAGGTATAATTCCAACAATTTGAAATGTAAATTTATCTCCATCAACGTGCATCGTCGATAGAAATATGTTTACACTGTCAATCAACCGTAACTGACTATACGTGACTTTGGAAGTAAATGTTTTTTAAATAATTTAACGATTATGACTACGTTCGACTGCATTTTTACATGGGATTAGGTATCAATACCGAGCCAACGTCGTTATGTAGGGTACTGGGAAAGTCTGCTTTCTGTCCCTAGAGGAATTGGATACGGATCTCCAAGTGTGAATTTGCCTCAACCATGTAGCAGAGAATTACGGCGAATCCGATTGTATGATACTGCAAACATCGACACAGTTTTCTTTGTTATATCAGAACTGCAGGAGGTTAGTTTCTCCTCAATTTAGGTACAAAATGTTTTTGTTACATCGTCTAGTTGAAAATACGTGTTCTTCCGTTTCGTTGTTCGACAGATTCCTAACCAGGTCTACCGTCCAGCCATCGAGATTTGTAGGAGCTGCTGTAGAGCGATTAAGAAAGGCTATCAACGAACAAACAGTCCGCGATATTATATTTCTATTCCCGAAGGTGATGAAGATGGAAAACAATCGGAAATAGAAGAACCTCGTGTTGTAGTTCAAATGGATACAGAAACTCCTGCAATATACCAGAAATCTTGTTTGGACCATTATTTTGATAAACCTATACAGGTAAGTTACAAGTTTCTACCAAACATGATACAAAATATTTCAAGTAAACCTTTTAATTTGCAACCTAAACTATAGAAATGTGATTCGAAGTCGATAAACTATTCTCAATGTATCAGGTAACAGGTGATGTTCGAGTGATATTCTATGAGAAAATGATCGGAGGCCGTCTTTTCTACTGCTGCTTTAATACAGCTTTTATTAGGAACAGCTTACTACAGGTAACCTCATCCTTCTTGGCGTTAATTGATTTCAGCCATTGATTTGAGATCGTTCGACTGACATTACGTGTGAGTTCGACTCACTTTTGTAACTAATTTGTTTTGCAGCTCACAGTAAAGGATTTGGACAAAGTTGGGAAGAAAGGAAGATCGATCTGTGGACCTACCTTCTGCGTAGAGTTATTGTTTGGACCTGCGAACACAGGATATACGTCTTCAAGTATATCCGTTGGCGAAAATTTCAGCGATGATTCATTATAAAAAATACATGCCATGTCCATTTGGAAAATAATATGAAAGGTCTTTCCCGATTCTTAACGCAACGTGTCGTAATATATTTCCTGCAAAACGATCCCAACAACGAGAGTCCCTTGCTGTGTTTTTGTCATTTCATAGCTGTCTTCTCGTCTAATTTTTCATTGGCGAAAGGCCTAAGTGTAATTTTTGTATTGTTTATTTATTGAATAGCATTTTGAAGATAATAAGGATGAGAGCACTATAATGCACAACACAAGTTCATCGGTTTTCTAACCGGTTTTATTCTGTCATAATCTTATCAGAGAAAAAAGCACCGATAAATAACCTTTTGAACTTCCTTGATTATAAATTATAACACAAACTGTTGTATGTCAAAATGAATCGAACCAGGAAAACAAAATCCTTGTCCTTGTGACTCGGTAATACCTAAAAACTCAACCAAAAAACAGTTCCGCAATTATATCACGAGTTTCCATTGTTGTGATTAAGGCTTGTGCGCTGTGCTTCGGTTAATGCAAAGTAGCATTTGAATCAGGGTGATCTAGTGCTTGCCTGTCTCTCCATGTTAAGAATGAGCGAACATAAAATTAGAAGTAGCTTAGTTTCCTGTGAATGGTTCTAGGTCAATAACGCTGCCTTGCGCTTTGCGTAATGTTCAACAACACTGATCACGCTATTGCTATGACGCAGCGAAAACTCTGCTAGTAGAATCTGTCTTTCTTCTACTGTCAAATCGCCGTGCTGGCCCTGCAACCGTATTGAGAAATTCAGACTTCGCTAAAAACACAAATGAGATGCAGCAATAGTGCAATAACGATGCAAAGTAAGATCATCACCGTTCGAGAAATTCTATCACAAACAGCATGGTGCATGAGAATTCCTGCAGCAACTGAAACATTGAAAGAGTCCACCATCCCTTTCATTGGAATACTGCAGTGTAAATCTGACATTGCCAAAGCCTCGTCGCTAATACCCCTGCAAAAAAAAACATGAATCTCATAAGAAAAGTGAAACCCAAGTTACAAAATAGAACAAAAATTTTAAAATAAATTTAGTGTAATAGTTTAAGATTCTTAACCTATTTTCGTTCCCGACGACTATTGCAGTTGGACAAGACCAGTCCATGTCGTAAATAGAAACCTATACACAGCAAGAAAAGGTTAGTCAACTCCATTGTACGAAAAATATTTGCACTTACGCATATGCAATTACAATACATCGATACATGATTGATAACAGGTTGAATTGAGCACGATTTCTCGGGATATTTATAAACTAACAAAAGTAGTAGAGACAAATAATACCGCATCGATTCCAACATGAGTCGTGGCAATTCTATAACCGCGTGATTTCAACGTTTCAAAGCATTCCTTTGTAGAGTCCCACAGTTCAATGTCCAACCATTTCTCTGCACCCATGCTTACATGGCGATTGTCCTTATACCTGCAACAAAGAACATAAGTTAGACATTGCAATGGCATCTTACTCAACTTCATTTCAATCACGATTAATGAAATTCAATTTCATAATCGAGAAAAATTTAGTTCTTGACAACAATAAATTTACCGGAGATTGGTTAAATTTAAGTAATATTACACAATATTAACATAAGTCTCATTAAGATAACTTCGTTGGTAGCTGTGTATAGGGACATCGAATGCAAAATCATTTCTACTTCTCACCAAACATGTCAAAATCAATTCTAATCAATTCTAAATGCTTCAACAGTGAATTCAAATGCAACAAATTAAAGAACAAAAAAACACACATTTTTAAATTTCACCTCAACAATGTAAACACCTTTTGTTAGCTTCACTGGAAACAACATGAACAGACTGAACACCAAGCGCATCAGCAGATCGAAAAGCAGCAGAAACGTTACCGAAATCAGACAACCCTTCCACCACAAGACAAACCGAGTAGCTTCGGTTCCGAACCGCGTTCCCGAACCTAAGCTTCCTCGACTCCGAAACACAAGAATCAACAGCTTCAATGACTTCGTCGCTGGTAAGTTCGCAACCGTTCCCGCAGCTGAAACTGTCTAGGTAAGGGAACCACCGAGCCTGAGGCTCGTGAAGAAGAGGCTTTCGGTTCATTTTCATGATTGCGGTGACTCCTTCGCCGTTCGTGAGGATGTTTTGGATTTTGTCCTTGGATTGCGGCTCTTCTGTTTGCGGTTCTGCTATGGATGAAACGACGGCGGTTTGAGATGAAACGTAGCATCGTGAGGTGGATTTGTGGTGGTGATGGTGGAGGTGGAGGAGAGAAGAAGGAGGGAGAAGAGAGAGAGTGGATTTGGATTTGAATTTGAAGGAGGAAGAGAGTGATGAACAGAACATGGTTTTGCAACTACTCATCTTGATGTTTTGTTCTTGCTGTATGATTGACTCCTTTGGATAACAGAACATATATCATAAGTTTCTTTTTTTAATTGTAAAATTAATTAGAATGGTTTTAAAATTTGTATACATAGATTAATGTAGTAAAACTGTAATTAGTTAGTGAGAATAGTTTTGTCCAGGTGTTTATGTTGAAAAAAAGTAAAATTTAAAATGAGTAAAATTGAGTCTTAGATTGATCATCAAATTTATTTGGAGGATGAGATAAATTTCAATGTCAACAAAATGGCACACTTGATAAAACTATGATAAAGATAGTTGGTGTCAAGAGATAGTAATTGTAATTATGCAACTAAAAAAATAGAAAAACAAGTTATATTGTTATAATTATTGTAAAAGGATTTTTTTTTAGGGCGATGCCTTAAGATCATTCCATTAGAGGCGACGTAGGAGTGTTGTCTGTTGTCTAAAGGGATGTATCACTTCGTCTTAGGATTTTTCTATTACTCAATAGTGAAAAATATGAGATAAGATGTTTATGAGGAAGAGAGAAGTCATGGTCAATAATTGATCAATGACATTCTAAAAAAATAAGAACTCAACGATCTATCATTGCCTGAGTGGGCGGTGACCCTTCCTAAGAGAATCCTAGGTCCTAGAGGCCTCTATAAATGCATCTCTCATTCATGAGAAAGACAACTCATTCTTTACACCCCAAAAGAGCATAGCGCTTACTAAAGTCACAACACCACGACTGACTATAACCATATGCTTGCTCTCAAGTCTCACCGGTCATCGGCACAACCTGTAACCTCACATAAGCATGACTTCTAAATAACCCTCAAACACCACCACACACGGCTTCTCACCATCATAGGAAAACCCTAACCACCATATCATGTTATAAACCTACTAAAGTCTATGAGTCTACCTGTCCTTATTGGGATTACAGGCACACATGTATTTTTTTTACAAGTACAGTGGCGCCCACCGTGAGGCCCCGGTAAAACTAACTTGGGTCACACTCCTACTCTAATTCCCTTCATCTCCCCACTTAAGATGGCTGACAAAACCACAACCTATAACATAAACACCATCGCTTAAGGTTTCACTGGTGGAGGCAGCTCTAGATCTTCCCGAAGGAAATATACAAGGCAGGTGTTTACGAAAAACGTAACATCCTCTGGTTTCCCCATAAACTCTCAAGGGAAAACAGGGGTTGATATTATCTTTTTCGAAAAGGATGCCCCAGGTTTTAAGCCTCACGATGATGATCCTTTGGTCATCATTGTTCAACATGGAAACTAGGACGTCAGACACGTTTTGATAGACCCTGATAACTCTGCTGACATCCTATTTTAAGACGCCTTTCAGAAACTGCTACTCTACCCAAGTTACATAAAAAAATTTAATGGTTCTTTGACGGGGTTATCAGGGGTGGGCGTCATGGCAATCTACGTGAGCTACCTCATTGTGAACACCCTATCACCTTACAACAACATTCTGGGAATAGTGACTTGTTAGACGAGGGCAATGATTTAGAAGAGGGGTTGAATAAATCGCCAAATAAAATTTTCTTATTAAAATTTTGTTTCGAAAATATTTTTCTATGGAACACGAAAGCGAATCCGGACCGAATCTGTCTATCTGAACGTTATTAGTAGAATTGGATATGTGTACAACTATATTAAATGAATGCTAAAGATGATAAAAACAAATCAATAAGTTCAATATATTTGTTTGAATATAAACCACACTAAGATAAAAGATTTCCAATGAAAAGTAAAATTAAACTTGACTAAGGAGTTTTATCGAACACTTAATGTGAAATCAAAATATCAAACACTTGGTGTGCAATACACCAAACTTAATTCTCTTTATATTGAAGATTGAAGGTGTAACAAATAAATTACAATTGTTTGGATTGCAATGGTTTCACAAAACAACTTAAGACACTTCAACACAATTATAATTTTCAACAATTCAAATTACACACTAAGTGTTATCAAAATGTAAAGTGGGAGAGAGAGAGAAGAGAGAGAGAGAGAGAGTGAGAGAGAGAGAGAGAGAGAGAGAGAGAGAAGAGAGAGAGAGAGAGAGAGATGAGAGAGAGAGAGAGAGAGAAAGAGGAGAGAGAGAGAGAGAGAGAGAGAGAGAGAGAGAGAGAGATAGTGTGTGAGTATGTGTGTGTGTGTGTGTGTGCGCGGGGGGGGGGGGGGGAGGGGAGAAAGAGAGAGAGAGAGAGAGAGAGAGAGAGAGAGAGAGAGAGAGAGAGAGTGAGAGAGAGAGAGAGAGAGAGAGAGAGAGAGAGAGAGAGAGAGAGAGAGAGAGAGAGAGGAGAGAGAGAACACCAAGATTTGTTTAGGCAGTTCCTTGATTGTCCTCATTATGGAATACGTTTTCCCTCAATTCAAAATCAAATTAAGATATTGTAATTAACCTTTGCAATATCAATTTACAAGAGAAGTAGTAGCAATTCAAACCCCCAAACCTTATATTGATGTTGATCATAGCTTCTTCTCTTCCTTAATCTTAGCAAGATCAAGTCACACAAGACCTCCAATTTGATCCTCCGGTTACCGCTACTCCTTTGACCGGACCTCCATTCTTCAAAGCTTTCACTCGGTTGAATCCAACTTGCAAAGACTTGTGCAAAAAACACCTAATAAACCCTTGATCTTGCAGTAAAATCCCTAAAGGTTTTATAAATGAACCCCCAAAGAAAAAAACCAACCCAATTTGATTACACCAACCTAAATTGGACCTTATCTTATCTTGATGACAAACAACAAAAATGATTATGTGTAGTTGTTGAATACATGCAAAGAAAGGTTGAAGATGATGAAAAATATATGTATCTTTCAGGTTTCGTTATTTAGAAATAATGCATGAATTCATATTTATATGTATGTGTGTGTGTGTGTATAAAAGAAATGAGCAAAATAGATTTTTAGCCAAAATACAAAATTTGAAAGTTTAAATAGAATATATTGACTCCAAACTAGAATGAGTCAATACATAAGCTGAAGGAGTCGATACAAGCCATGAAGGAGTCGATACATTAAGGCCAGGGATAAATTATTTGAAAAATGCTTCATAAGGGGGTCGAATCATTAGCTGAATGTATCAACTCATCCCTTCAATGTACCGATACATTGAAGGTAGTGACGTTTGCTTGAAAAGACCTTATAGATGGAATCGACTCCAATTATGAATGAGTCGACCCATTCACAAGATGTATCGACTCATTTTGCCTATGTATCAATACATCAGAGGCATATTTAATTCCTTTGGAAATCAACTCAGATACATACTAAAGATGTATTGACCCATTCACAACTTTTTCATGAAAAATCATATTTTTAGCATGTTATGGCCTATCGAATCTAGTTTTACATGTTCTATAATGATGAGGCACATATAGGCAAAGATGGTAAGATCCAATATACACAAAGTACTAAGCTACCTAGTTTTGACATCATCCAAAACATATTAAAGACTATCTTGCACTCACATAATCCCTCTTTTTGATGATGGAAAATCATACTAAGCACTTGACGTATTTGGCAAAGCTCCTCCTGAATGTATGCATCATAAAGCCTTGAAATTGTACATACTTATCCCCCTTTGACAACATTAAAAAGAGACAAAGACGAAAAACACGAGAAGTATCATGAAAATTACACAATATCATATAACACGCTCAGAGGCGTTGCAAAGATTAAACGAATCAATTAAAACGAGTACTCACGTAAAATCACGTCTAATTGAAAACGAAGCTTACACATAATTAAAAAACCAAGTATATCAAAATAAATTATATACATTACATAATTGTTATAAACGTTTGCAACAACATAACATAATAAACATAAAAACATTAAAATAGAAATACATGCATAAAGAAAAACTAGGTCCACAATGATGCATAACTAATGACCACGTCCACGACCTCAACCTATAACTCTACCACAGAACCAAGCAATACCATGCTCACCATCCAACACCTCACACATCTCCCAGTAAAATTGAAGATATTGATCATTATCATCATTTTGATCACGAATGACTTGGTGGATGCCAGCTTGAGTTGTAGTATGGTTTGAAGCCATGTTGTGACGAATCTCATGGAATTGCTCCGTAGCATACGAGGAAAAACTGTGAAAGGTGTCATCCTGGTAAGTCAGATGATCATGAATAACTCTCAAATGCTCCTCTTAGTCGGCCTTAAACTCATTATGCCTACGGGAATCCTCTTCATGGCGCTCTCGTTGCTTAACACACATGTTTTTAAGCATGGTAAGAATGGATGATTCTTCATCAGATGAGCTAATACCAGAGGAGTTCTCGTAAGTAGTGTTATGTTGAGTCCATGAGTTCTATTACCAATGACCCCAACCTTGAGAGTTGTCATATGTTTATGCAAAACCTTGCCACTCATGAGGGTCTTCATTGGCATGCTAAGAATCCACCATGTCTTCATCCATATTCTGATCTGGTTCTTATACCTGGTGTTTATTAAACATAACAATACCAAATTCAATTGGGTCATCATATTTATAGATGACCTTACTTGAGCCCTTCATCTTATAGTAGTACACCTTGAGATCCTTATCCCAATGGTATCCCATGTGTATCATGGTGCTTGAGTTGAATTCTTGAGCAGGACCAGGAGAAATGTTCACAAGATTTGGCACACAAATATTGAAATGCTTCAAAATGTTAACAATCATTGAAACGTAGCATAGAGAAAACCCTCTGTTACACTCTTTAATAATCAATATTCTATAAGTAAAGTAATTAGGACAATTTAGATTAACCTTATTTTGAAGGAGATACATTAGATGAATCTCGACAATGTCAACTCGAGAGTGACCACCCTTTCTTAGACACAACACACGAGTCACATTCCAATGAAGGATACACTGATTTCTCTTCAAATAACCTGTTGAGGTCTTAGTCAAATGGTCTTCTGCCCTTGGATCTTTGAGACGTGAATTTAGGTAACTTCTCACATCAAAGTTAGAATAAAATGAATAATCAGTGAAGGTAGAGTATTCAAAGAATAAAGACAAACCGAATACATTATGCCAAATGTTTTCCATAACGTGATAAGTGTATTTTTCCCATCTGAAAATAAAAAGAGCATTCATTCATTGACTTCAACCCAACATAAAAGACTCGAATCAAGTCTTCGTTGTATTCGGTTGAGACTTTCAAACAATTGTTTATCTCTTGAAACTTCATCAGATTAACAATTTTCGGAATGTATAGCTTACGGACGATGGCATGATCATACACATGTTTCTTGACCATAATCCTATTTCTAAAAGATTTTTCAAATTCATCATTACAAGAAGGAGGTAAGAGGGAAAAGGCACTGACAGGGGTTGAGGAAGATGTTCCTGCAACATTTTTCCCTTTGTTCAACTTAGGAGCCATGAGTTCTTACTGTTGAAAGAGTGCACACCAAGTGTTTAATGAAATGTGTGAATGAAGGTGGCTGTGTGTTATTGATGGGGAGAATATCACACTTTCTTGCATAGTTAACAGTATGGCCGTTGTGCTGGTTATGGAGGCGATTGCTTCAATTGAACTTGCATTAACTGTGCATGCCCCCTATGTTATTGGATGATTGTTCTCCATTGTTGTTGTTATTTATGGGCTTAACCATTCTCATAACACATCTCCTGATTGGTTTTCCAACGTCTTTTTTTTCTTATCCTACCACTCCTCAATCTCGTGCACACTCAAGAATTTGAGAAGTTTCATAAATGAAGAACTTATGAAAAATTTTAGAAAAAAAAAGTAAATTTTTGAACAAAGCGTCCCACCGGGTGTGCCAATTTGTTTACTATGAAATTTGGTAAACAAAAACATGTTTGATTTTACTTAAGGGATTAAATTTGAAAAGATCTCAAAACATATTGTGCAAAGATTATAAGTTTTAAATACATTTACCGTTAAAGTCAAAAATAAAAGAAACTTGAGAATAACTTTCAATGCAGTAAATGACTTAAAAATAAAGAATTTAATTCATGAAGTGGAACGCAAATACATACATCCTCAGATCACTATTTTCTCATTAAACACTCGGATACTTCAAGTTTATGGAATTCATGTAAAACTGTGAACCTCTAAAACTACAAACAAACATTGCTTATATATTAGTCCTAATGTAACCATCTACAACGACCGAATCAACAATTTGCGCCATGTTCCTTATGACATGTAACCTTCGTCTCTGCAAGCTTTACACGTGTTCTCGGATAACCTTCTCATCTTATCCGTTTGTGCCTTGTTCGACGTGCAGTTAGTAACATCACCTTGGAAACTCCAAATTTCACGAAGTCCAAAACTTACGTATCCCGAGTCTTTAACAAATTACTTGAAAGTTTGACCAAGGCCACCTATCATCCTTTGACACAACCAATTCACCAAAAATGCAAATCTGATTCTATGGTTGTAGCTGACCAATTCGAATTAGGTAAAACCCAATTCATCAAACAATCTTTCAAAAATTGTCAACTTCACATTCAAAGCTTGTGTCGAAAAATCAAGGTAACAACAAGCTAATAAAAATATTTTACAATGGCTTACCCCCTAACCAAACAAGAGCTTTTAAATAGGATAAGTTCACGAATTAAATAGAGATTTTACTGGATAATCTTAATAACCAAATAAAACTTTTTATTAGGTTTAGTTATCAAATAAAACTTTTTATTAGGTTTAGTTATATAACAAAATAGAGATTTTTATTAGTTTATCTCAAGAACCAAACAAGACAATTCAAGAGAATCACACTCTTGAAATAAACAAGCAAGGGGCACGACACCAGTATAGAAATTTCGTTACAAGTAGTTTTCACTTGCAAGGAATTAAGAGAACTTTGGTGAAATAGAAATATTTAAAGAGAGAGAGGAGAATTATAAAATACTAATGAATAGGAAAACTCTGAATTCAGGTGTATTTACGAATGAGGGGATACCTCATTTATGTAGGACAACGTGTAACTAAAAAAAGTAATAATTTGTGGGTTGAATTAAGAGATAATTAATGTATGCTAATCGATTATTATACCTAAATAATTGATTGTCATGCACAAATAAAATGTTTTGATATTTAGTATTTTCCAACCATTAAGAGCCTTGTCACAATTGATTATGAGTGTTACAAAGAAAAAAAGAATTGATTAAAGCATTAATCTAATTGATTTATAGTTGTAACATAGCTCCCAAATGATCAAACAATATCCTAATCAATTAGTTAGACATTAAAACTGTTTTAGGTGAATTTAGCAAATAAAGAAAGGTCTAAAAAGGTTGTGTGAGCGCGTTTGTAGTGTATGTGTGTGTGTATGTGTGCGTGCGTGTGAGTGAGTTGTCTTAGTATCTTAGGAGTTAATCTCCTACTTTCACATGACTCTAGTCACTCAGATAAACACGACTAGACGAGCTTTCACACTTTCTCTCTTTCACAACTCTAAAGCTTCAAATTCCTTTGCCAGATACATCGATCATATAAGAACTTCAATGAAATCTTGAATCTTCTACTTGACGAGACTTAAGAAATATTCTAGTTAATCAAAGTCCTCAGAGAGTTGGAAAAATATTACCATTGACTTTAACGAGCATCAACGTTGTCATCATCAAAACATCAAGATTGTTAACAACATCAAGATCATTTGATATATACCTACAAACACATAGATCCACAATTAGAGTTTTGAAATTTAGAATTCGATCATGATTCTCATCATAATATTTTTTTGGAAAACATGGCACAAAAGAAATGATATTAGGTTTCAAAATGGTAACATTGACTTTGATAGAGACATTCATCATGTTAAACAATTTGTCTATATGGCATATACTTCTTTCAGGGGACACATGTACTCTTCAATTAAAAAGTTTAAAATTAGTGAGTTTTTTGACATCAGATGTCAACCTCCTCCCGCACCTATAATCATACAAGTTAATTGGTGTTTTTCAAGTCATAAGTGCAACACAGATAGAACTTCAAGAGAAAATCCTAGAATATTAATTTGTGGTGACATTTTAAGGATAATTTAGGAACATTTTTAGGAGCTTTCTCAGTAAAGATTGGAGTTTGTACCTTCTTTCAAGCTAAAGTACATGAAATCGTATTTGCTATCGACAGGCACGAATCCACTTCATTGACTTTGGGGGCAGTTGCCCCCACTTGGTTGTTTATAATGTTAAAAAAAATTTAATAATTTTATTTTTTACTTAATTAAATTCAAATGTTGTCCCCATAAAACAATTTAATATTTTTAAAACTTTAATAGTTATATATTAATAGTGTAATAAATTTTTTAAGTATAATCTAATAAAATATGTCATTCTATCATATTATATAAGTAATTTAAAAATTTCAATTTGATTTGACGAAATAGATGGTCGTCATTAATTAATAATATAAAATTAATTTATATCGTTGATGTATCATTCATTTCTCTATTTTAAAAAATAATAATTTTAAAACTTTAAAATATAAAAATATTTAAAAAATATTTCTTAAATATTAAGTATGTCTTATATTTTATATATAAAATGACAGAATTTTAGTAGTGTCTAAATTTTTTACTCAGTAAATATTATATATTTATTTTATCACTTTTACAATTATATATATATATATATATATATATATATATATATATATACTATATATATATATATATATATATATATATATATATATATATATATATATATATATATATATATATATATATATATATATATATATATATATATATATATATATATATATATATATATATATATATATATATATATATATATATATATATATATATATATATATATATATATATATATATATATATATATATTGTCCCCACAAACTAAATTTTCTAGATCCGTCCCTGGCTATCGAATATGCTAACAATGAGAATTGGAGAAATCTTTGGCTTAAAACTGACTCAATGTTGATCATTCATGCATTTTCTAATTTGAATATTGTGTGTTGACATATTTTAACTATATGGAAGAATACTTCACACACTATAATCACTTTTAGATTCAAGATATCTCACATTTTGAGATAGAGAAAAAGGTGTGTAGATAGATTAGGCAATAAATTTTTCTTTTTTTTTTTTATTATGACACATGCTAAAATTCCTATTTATGAGTTTGAATTTTTTTTGATAGATTGGACACGCCCAACTAACATTTTTTTAATAGTTTTTTGATGGGTTAAATTTTATGTTCCCTCATCTTTTTTGTTTTTTCTTTTTCATGCAATAACTTATCTTGAAGTGGACTGTTGTGAGTGCAAGAAGGAGGAGAGCAAGAGAACCAGATCGCGTAAGGACAGATAGAACTACAACTGATGAAGATGGTGTTGGTGCAAAGGTGAATAAATGATGAACAAAGGAAATATTCTATTAAGAATGACGGCTACAAAAACATGATAAAAGTTACAATGATTGTCACCCTATTTATAAGCTAAAACTAGGGTTACTAGAATAAGATAAAATACTAAAATACCCTCTAACAAACTTAGGGGCTAAGAAAATAGTACAACTAAATAAATATGAATTACTATTAATATTCTAATACCATCCCTTAATTCATATTCAATCAAAATTTGTAACACCAATTCCATCCCTTAGTCTGAGAAATTGATCAGTCTTGACAGCTTTCGTCAGAACATCTGCCAACTGCTTCTGAGTGCTGCAGTGTACAACTTCTAACACTCCACTCTGAACTTGATGTCTCAGAAAATGATACTTGGTCTCAATATGCTTGCTTCTCCCATGCAACACTGGGTTTCTGGCAAGATTGATTGCAGACTTGTTGTCAATCATCAACTTCAGAGGTTTGTCTACTTTAATCTTCAGATCCTGCAACAGATTCAGAATCCACACAGCTTGGCATGCAGTAACAACACCTGCAATGTATTCAGCTTCACAGGTTGACAACGCCACAACAGGTTGCTTCTTGGAACACCAAGAAATGGAACCTCCCAGAAATTTGAACAAGTACCCGGATGTACTTCTTCTGTCAACTCTGTCTCCACACCAACCAGAGTCTGAATAACTCAGAAGTTCTGACTCATTATTTCTTCCAGAGGGAAATAACACTCCATACTTCAGAGTTCCTTTGATATACCTCAGAATCCTGACAGCAGCTTGGTAATGGGACCACTTAGGTTTACTCATGAACCTACTAACCATCCCAACTGAGTAGCAAATATCAGGTCTGGTATTGCACAAATACCTCAGAGAACCAACCAACTGTTTGAAGGTTGTAGCATCCACATCCTTTCCTTCAGAGTCTGAATCCAGTTTCTGATTTGTATCAGAAGGTGTGACAGCCATCTTACAATTCTTCAGATCAAATCTCTTCAGAAGTTCTAATTCATACTTGAGTTGATGCAAAATGATACCTTTCTCAGAATATTTGAACTCCATCCCTAGAAAGTATGTCATTTTGCCTAGATCAGTCATTTGAAATTCATTCATTAGAACCTTCTTGAACTTGGCTATCTCCTGTTCAGAACTTCCAGTCAGCAGTATATCATCAACATATAAACATACCAGAGTCATATTGCCTTCAGAAGTATGCTGAACATAGACACCATACTCCATCTCACATTTCTGAAAGCCTTGCTTCTTGAAAAATGAATCAATCTTCTGATTCCAAGCTCTGGGCGCTTGTTTCAATCCATATAGAGCTTTGTATAATCTGTACACCATCCCTTCCTGATTCTTTTTCACAAATCCAGGAGGTTGTGACACGTAAACTTCTTCTTCTAATGGACCGTTCAGAAATGCAGATTTTACATCTAAATGCATCAGAGGCCAATTCCTGTTAGCAGCTATTGCAATCACCATTCTGATTGTTTCATGTCTTGCCACAGGTGCAAACACTTCAGAGTAATCCAGCCCAGGTTTTTGTAGAAATCCTCTAGCTACCAACCTTGCTTTATGTTTGCCAATTGAGCCATCTGGCTTTAACTTCTGCTTGAAAACCCATCTGACGCTGATGGCTTTCTTGTCTTTTGGAAGTTCTGTCAGCTTCCAAGTCTTGTTTCTCTCTATAGCATCAAGTTCATCTTTCATGGCCTTCAGCTAGAGCTTCTGCTTAAGAGCCTCTTTTGTACTTATGGGTTCAGAGTCTACCATCATGGCACACTGAATAACTTCTCCTTCAGAGTCTACTTCAGTGTCTTGCAGCATGTCAAATTCTGCATATCTTCTGGGGACGTTTCTAATTCTTTGTGGTCTCTGAACTTGTTCAGAGTCTTGGGCTTCAGATGATTGACTTTCTCCAGAGCTTTGACCAACTTCAGGATCTGGCATATTTCCAGAGTCTTGAACTTCAGAATTTCTAGCTTCAGAGGCTTGACTTCCTCCAGAGCCTTGGCCATCTTCAGAGTCTGGATCATCAGAGTCACCTTCATCTTCTGAGTCTTCTCCAGAGTCAGAATCATTATCAGAGTTAGAATCAACGTCAGAATTTACTCTAACTTCAGAAATTCTTAACTCTGACCTTTCTTCAGGAGTTCTAACATCAGAATCAGATTGAGACTTATCCCAATTCCAAACTTCTGATTCCTTCACAATCACATCTCTGCTGAATTCAATTTTATTGGTTTCTGGACAATAGAGCTTGTATGCACCTGTACTGTGGTACCCTATCAGAATCATCACTTTGCTTCTATCATCCAGCTTCTGTCTTCTGGCTTCTGGAACATGTTTATAGCAAACAGAACCAAACACCTTCAGATGACTAACACTTTGCTTATCTCCAGTCCACTTCTGTATTGGAACTATTTCCTTCAACTTCTTCGTAGGACATCTGTTGAGTACATACGTTGCAGTGGCAACAACTTCTCCCCAGAGCTTCTGAGGAAGCTTCTTCTCCTTTAGCATGCTTCTCACCATATCAAGCAAAGTACGGTTTCTTCTTTCAGCAAGACCATTGTGTTGAAGGGTATAAGGAGCAACAACCTCATGCTCAATTCCATTCTCCTCACAGAACTTCTGAAACTCTTTGGAGTTATACTCACCTCCACCATCAGTTCTAAGAATCTTTAACTTCTGACCACTCTGATTCTCAGCCTTCATTCTGAATTTCTTGAATTCATCAAACACCTCGTGTTTGAACTTAATAAGGGATACCCATGTCATTCTTGTGAATTCATCAACAAATAACACAAAGTATTTATTCTCTCCAATTGATGCTACTGGAAATGGACCACACACATCAGAATGTACAACTCCCAAGGCATGTTTTGCTCTTGGAGCAACTTCTGACGCAAATGGCAAACGTGGTTGTTTTCCTTCCATGCAAACTTTGCATGACTTCTCAGGCTTCTTAATTGCAGGAATTCCATGTACCAGCTTCTTTGAATTCAGATGTTTTAAGCTTCTGAAATTCAAATGACCAAATCTTCTGTGCCACAGCTCACTCTCCTTCTCAGCACATGTTGCACTAAGACATTCTGAGTCTGCAGTTCTGACATTCACCTTGAATGTTCTATTCCTTCCTTGTTCTGACTCCATAATCAACTTCTGATTGCAGTCATACAGCTTTAGAAGATTATCCTTCATGGTAACTGAAAAACCTTTCTCAATTAATTGTCCCACACTCATCAAATTGCTTCTGATGCCAGGTACATACCACACGTTCTGAATCAATGCTGTTTTCCCATTGTTCAGAATCACTCTGACATTTCCCATACCTTCTGCATTAAGATATTTGTCATCAACACATCTTATCTTTGTTCTCTTTTCAGAGTCAAAGTCAACCAGCCATTTCTTGTTCCCAGTAAGATGATTTGAATAGCCAGTGTCCATATACCACCAGTCTATCAGATCCATATTATCAGATTCAGAAGCCATCAATAGCACAGATTCGTCATCAGAACTTCTGGCTATATTTGCTTCTTCTGATTTTCTCTCCTTGTTTGACCAACAATCTCTAGCAAAGTGACCAAACTTCTTACAACAGTAACATTGGATCTTCTTCTTGTCATACTTCTCTTTTCCCTTCTGAGCATTCTTTTGTCTATCAGAGGTTGAGCTTTCTGACTTCTGACCACCATCAGATCTTCTCCTGACTTCTGACTGCTTCTGATACCTCCTATCAAAAGTTGCTTTCAGAGCCTGCTGCTCTACTTTCTTTTCAGAAGTTCTCTCAGTCAAACGCAACTCTTGCGCTTATAGACTGCTCTACAGCTCTTCAATTCTCATGGTGCTCAGATCTTTGGAATGTTCTATTGCTACCACAATGTAATCAAATTGAGGAGTAAGGGATCTCAATACTTTCTCCATGATTGTTTCTTCTGAAAGAGTTTCTCCACACGCCTTCATCTCATTAGTGATCAGAATCATTCTGGAGATGTATTCAGAGACTTTCTCATTATTCTTCATGTTGAGATTCTCATATTGCTTTCTCAAGGACTGAAGCTTCACCTTCTTCACTGATGCGTCACCACCATAACATCTCACCAGTGTGTCCCACGCAGCCTTTGCTGTTGTTGAATCTGCAATCTTCTCAAACACATTTACATCCACACATTGATGAATGAAGAACAATGCTTTCTGATCCTTCTTCCTTACTTCCTTCTGCGCGTTTTTCTGTTCATCTATTGCATTTGCTGCTATTGGAACATAACCATCAGTGACAAGATCTAGAACATCTTGAGCACCAAATAGTACACGCATTTGGATCATCCAACGATTCCAATTTTTACCATCAAATACTGGAAGTTTGGTGTTCATGTTGCCGTTTCCGTTCATCTTCTACCTTGCACAATACACTCAGATTTCTCACACAGTGTTTCCCAACCCACAGAATAAAATTCTGATCAAATTTTGTTCAAGATTCAACACGAATCTAAGAATCAAAATCAAACACACAAGACCTCACGTTCACTCGTGTTTCCCGTATTTCCCAATGAATCTGAACCGGAGCTCTAGATACCAATTGTTGGTGCAAAGGTGAATAAATGATGAATAAAGGAAATATTCTATTAAGAATGACGGCTACAAAAACATGATAAAAGTTACAATGATTGTCACCCTATTTATAAGCTAAAACTAGGGTTACTAGAATAAGATAAAATACTAAAATACCCTCTAACAAACTTAGGGGCTAAGAAAATAGTACAACTAAATAAATATGAATTACTATTAATATTCTAATAGATGGAACGACCACATGTTACTTAAACAACCTACTAGGAGACATCACTGGTAAACAGATGGATAAAGCCTTTGCAAAAAGGATAAAGCCTTTGTATAACTAATATTACAAGATAATCACAAGATAAGTTCATGACAGTAAAGATCACAAGATAATCAAGAGCTCACATATAACAAAAGCACTTGTAGCACTATATAGTTAATATGTCCATTGAAAACAATATTAGAAAATGTTAAACAAAAAACCTTAAGATCACTTCTGGTATATCATTCTGTCATGGTTGTGAGTTTCTTAAAAAGAATTTCTTTGTCCGCCTTTTCTTTTGCCAGAAGTGTTCTTAGAATCTGTTCCCTGTTCTCATGAGATGGCAGTCCTACCATAATTCTGCATTACAACAGAAAGTGGAGAAGATGAAAAAAAGCAACAAGCATACTCGAAAAGTGCAAAAAAATTTAGTGGCTTAGTACCTCCTTTCGAATCGCCTTATAATAACATCATCAAGTCGAATGCCCAATGAGACGTAAATTCATTTTTTATTTTCTGCATGGCTTCGTGGTCCCGTGTCATGATCGTTGCCCAAGCATGCTATCAAACTCATCAATAAATTTAATAGTTGGAGACTTTGGATGCTAGTGCTAATAAATCTCGGACATTTTTCTCATCTTCACCGAACCATTTAGAAGTAATGGTAGACATGGATACGTTAATGGAACTTGATCTATGCTTCCTTTGGAATGGATACTCGTTATCGGCAGGAACTTTCTGCAAGTGAATATTACAGTAAATTCACATTGCATAACAAAAGAGAAGAAATGAGATAGACAAGGCAACATAACAAAAAGGGTGTTGTTATTATAACGAAACAAATCCTTCTACAAATTTTGATATCAACCACATGGTGGGGAGTACTTACTTACATGCCAAAAATACAGTGGTTATATAACATTAAATAAACTTTAACATAAACATGTGTACTTGTTGCGGAGGCTATCAATAAGTCATTTAAATAAATATAAAGTTAAATGAATAATTTATTAGAGTATGTCTTTTGTGACGTAAAGCCGACGCTAATAGTGTCGGAGTCGGAATCAACGCAAAAATTTTGAAATTAAAATGCATTTTTATTGTAGTGTGTTCATTTAAATTTACCTCTTGATTTTAATAATACCGAGATGATAAGTTGTGAGTTATAATGTTATCCTCCATTATCTCGCTTCTATAGTCGAGGTATTATGCATTTCGCATCCGAGGTAACAAGCATTTTTTGTAGTAGTGATGGCAAGAACATAATTTCTCTTAACCCAAACAAAATACATGATAATATCTTATCACTATCCTATCCATGATGGTCATATTATATGTTCTAATTTACTATTTAATAGAGCATTGGAAGATATTTTCAATGCTTCAAGTCGCGTGTCAATCCGATTCACGGTCCTCGAGTTATGAAAAAAATAAGGTCCAAACGAATTTTCTGCTTGCTATCATGGTCGTCCGACAAAGATCCAGCGAGTTCAGTTTGCCCGAGGTTCGTCCGGTGAACAGCCAACGAGGCTAAGTAAGTGGCGAAATATCTCATGGTCTCCCGGCGAGCAGTTAGGGAGGTATCTCACCTCGAACTCGCCCCACAAAGCTGACAGAATTTCTAGCTCGCCCCAAGGTCGCCCGACAAGGATGACAGGTTTTCTAAAAATGTAGAAATGGGTTTTTAATGGAAAAATGGATTTAGACTCCAACTTACATATCCATATTACACTTATGCCTAAATTCTTCTTCTACAACTACCATTTCTTATTCCTTGTTGTCGTACCTCGAAAAATGAGAACGACCTCGCGAAGCACAATCGCACACCCGCAGGATAAAATTAACAGAGTCGCCACTGATCTTTATTTATTTCCATAGAGGGAAAGGGAGAAAATTGAATAAAACCCCTAAAATAAAAAGACAAGGATATGGTCATCGCAACCAATATCTGAGTTCGGGAGTCGGTTACACAAAGGGAAGGTATTAGCACCCCTCACGTCCGTTGTACTTAATGGAAACCATTTAGTTAGGGTCGAATGAATGTTAGCTTATGTTAGTTTCTAATCTTCTACTTGTTGAGTGGAAAAAGAAATATAAAAGAGAAATATTTTTATATTTTTATTAAATAGAAAGGGGACCTAAGGGTTTTTATTACTAGAGAGCTCGACAAGACTTCGCAATCTCGTGTCTACGTATCCTCATAGTGCAATGAGGAACTCAGAACCTTCGTAATTTGGGCACTACGGTAAAAAAAGGTTGCAAGGTGGAAAAGGAAAAGGTGGCTCACCAAGGATTAGGGTCTTTGTGCCTACGTATTCTCATTGATAAACGAGAAATCAGAGCGCCCGTAGTTCTGAGTAAAGAAGTTTGTTTATTGGTCGATTTTAACGAAAGATATTTAGTTGCATTCGACGGAAAATATTGTTCTACCCAAAACAGGTGAGAAGTGGACATTTACATCACAACAAAATGGATTTACAAATCAACATTCACGAGAAGCGCCTCTTATCTCAACTCAAGTAGTTTTTGGACGAAGCAATGTTTTGTGTCGTCTCAAGACACAATATATCTCGTTTATGAAAAGGGTTTGAAAGGTTAATCGCACGGTGGCGAGAAAAGATAGTTTGATTGGTTGGATGTATTTTAGGTGAATGACGAACATTTGATGAGAGTCAACTGTTCAAAGAGTTAAGCTAGAATACTAGATTCCAACGACACTTTTTCCATTCATGATTAATTGAAAAATTGTTTGATGGACAACGAACTCTTGATAAATATCAATTGTTCAAAGAACTACGCCAAGATGATAGATCTCAATGACCCTTATTTGTCCAATTTAATTAATAAGTGTTTTAAGAAACGAAAGAAATGAATGAACGACTATCCCAATGCACGAGACTCAAGACCGATTATTCGAGGGTTCCGCTAGAATGTTAGATTCTAACAGTCCTTTTATCACGTATTTTATAGAAAAGAGTAAGTCATGAGGCTCGAGAAATAAACCAAAATCAAAAGAAACTGAATTTAGCTCTAAGCTAACTCAGAGGGAATTCATGTAGGAATCACTTTATGAGCAGCCGAGCAAAAATCTATGCGTCCAAACGATTTTCGATAGTTAAATTAGATTTTAACTCTGAAAACGTAACACAATAAAATCGAGGCAAAAACCAAGCATATTATTATTACTTCAGTAGTGTTGCAATTTTTGTACACCAATTCAAATTAGTCGGAAAAAAAAACAGTTAAACAATACACTCACATGCTAACCACAATAAATTTATATTGCTACAAAATCGACAAATAACTAAAAATAAAATAAAATATGAAAACAAATATTAACACATTATATATATATATATATATATATATATATATATATATATATATATATATATATATATATATATATATATATATATATATATATATATATATATATATATATATATATATATATATATATATATATATATATATATATATATATATATATATATATATATATATATATATATATATATATATATATATATATATATAGTTGAGTTGTTGAGGGGAGAAGATGAAATATATGGAAATATACTGATGAGAAGTAGAGGAAGAAAATTAGATAGGTTTACTTGGTGCGTTTATGAGAGATCCACATGAGAAGAGAGAGTTTTTGTGAGTTTTCTTATGTATGGTAGGTGGTATTATATTGGTTTGGATGTTGTTGAGTTTCAATTAGTGAAAAGAGGATCTCTATTTAGAAATGTGAGTGAATTTTTGAGAAGATAATGGAAAGAATGAGGTGTGTCTTTTTGTGTGTATGTAATAGATGAAAAAGTATGTGTGTGTTTTTTTTAGCAGAAGAAGTATGGAGGAAGAATATGTATGTTGTGAAGTTAGTGATGTGAGCTTCTTATGTGAGAGAGAAAGGTGTTGGGTTACCTAGCGCTAGTCAAAACGTGCGTTCTGTGCAATGCAATAGGTTAATATGAAATGAAGAAGAAAAAAAACAAGAAGAACTTTATGAAACTTAAGAGTTTAGTGTTACTCCAAATAGATAAAAGACAAATTTTAAAATTTAAAAAATAAAATGATAAATTAAATAAAAATAAAAATATTTAAAATAAAACTAAATTAAAAATTTGATTAATTAAAAATATTATTAATTAAAAACTAAAAAGAAACCGATTAAAAACGAATAATCAGAATGGTACTGAAGTGTTCGAAAAAAATAAAATGAATACACCAAAATGATTAGTGCGAAATAAACAATTCAGGAAAATATATCGTTTGGTCAAATTTTGAAATAAATTTTTCCCGGTTAAAAGGTTCAAACTAATCAAAATGCGACCAAAAAGTAGTCGAAAAGTTAAAACAAGCACGTCAGGTTAAACTACGCGAAACATAGATTAATATAACTAATGATTGCAAGTTCATTTTTCAAACTTTTCGTCCACTAATTTTACGCACAATTGACTTTTAGTTTGACCAATTTGGCTGTAAATCCAACAGGTTTATTCTAGCTGATAATTTGGGCATTAAACGAGACGAAATGCATGTTATGATATGTAGATGATGTAGATGTTATGATAACTGTATCGATTCAAATATTCAGGGCTAAAATTGGGGTATGGCAGTTATCCATATTTAAGTATCTTCAACTAGAGAATATGGAGAAGGACATTCTTCATATGATCGTAGTGGGAGATAGTTAAATATTAAAAGACCAAAATTTTGTTCCTGAATGTAGATGAAATGATATGATATGCAATGTTATGAATGCATAAAATACTTTTTTTTGTTTGTTTGCTGTGGATATGACATGTGAGATGAAATGAACCCTAGCATGATTTTTTATGTGATGGATGATGAATAGACACGTGGGGACTGATGGAGTCAAATAATATCGGTGATCCATAGGAAATGTCAAAGACAAATGGGTGAAGACTCACTAGGGATGACAAATGCTGAGGAGAAGACACTGGGGAAAATCAAAATAATTTATCAAATAAGTTCATATATGACTTGCAGAAAATAGAATACAGTTGAAAAAATTGAGTCATCTAACAAGAAAACCGTTCACATAAAACAAGACAAGATTAGGAGTCTTCTTACAAGAAGATCATCCACAAAAAGGTATACGATGATTTTTTACAAAGAAATCAATCAAAAAGAAATATCATTGGAGTTTTTTTTACAAGAAACATCCAAGCTTCTGGAAACTCTCTGAAATGAAAATTTATATATGACCTTCTAGGAGCCATCAGGAAAAATAGACAGGGTAATCAAACTGCCTGCATGTGCCAACAACAATTGAACTTAGACCGTGAGCATTGGTTATAACCGGCTTCTAACGGATTGGTGCCAGGTACAATTGGACTTTAAATTAAATTGGAAATAACCAAACTTCAAGTACCAATTATGATTGGATTTTCAACAGAATGCCAGTCATGACTGGACTTGAAAAATATAGGGGATTCAAAAATTCAATCATGATTGAATTTTGAAATGATAAAAGTGAAAATCGAACGATGATTCCAGGGCATCAAATAACAAATGGACTTGAGAGTATAAACTGTTAGATGAGAACTAGACTTGAAGGGTAGATTACCATACGGGAACTGGTATTTTGTTTTTTGTTTTTGTTTGTCAGACTGGAACTGACTTTCAGATGGTCTACTAGACGAGAACTTATTTTGAAAAATAAAACAGACCACCAGTCGAGAATTGGAGTTAACAATAGGCTACCAGGCGTGAAATTGTTTTACAAAAGGCCATCAGACGGGAACTAGTTTTTAGAAAAGACTACCAGACGAGATTTGATGTTAAAGAGTGACTGTCAGACAAGAACTGACTTTACAATGGTTTACTAGACAAGAACTAGACTTGAAGAAAAGACTACTAGACAGTAACTGGTGTTTGAAAACTGACTGTCATACGGGAACTGACTTTCAAATGTTTTACCATACGGGAACTAGTTTCTTCTAATTTATTGTCAGAGAAAAATTGAATTTAAAATGGGCTACCAGACGAGAACTGGTTTTGAAAAGAAATTGACTACCAGACGAGAACTGGAGTTGGACATAGGCTACCAGACGAGAACTGATTTTAAGAAAAGACTGCCAAACGAGAACTGGAGTTAATAATAGGTTACCAGACGAGAATTGGAGTTAACAATAGGCTACAAGACGAGAACTGGTGCATGAAAACTGACTACCAGATGAGAACTAGAGTTAACAATAGGCTACCAGACAAGAACTGGTTTTACCAAAGGAAACCAGACAGAAACTGGTTTTAAGAAAAGACTACCAGACGAGAAATGATGGTTGAAAACTGATTGTCAAACGAGAACTGACTTTCAAATAATCTACCAGATGAGAACTAGTTTCTAAAGTTTGTTCATTCATGTTATGGGCATATGCTCGATGAATGAGATAGAATGCATGGCTTAACGCTAGAGCGGAGCGACATGATTAATGCATGAGAATGATTTATGCAATGACTTAAAGGTTTCCAACACGATGTCCTTGGTGGGTAATGGATGGAAAAGGTTTCTCTTGTAATAATCCTTCTTTGTCAAAAGGAAAAGGTTATTTGATGGGTTGACAACATGATTCCCCGACACTCGTCTTGAACTCACAGTTACTAACATATGGCTTGCTTGCTTGAGCAATTTGAAAGTGTGGAGAGAACTTGCCCCTATGCAGCTCATCTTGCCCCAGTTTGTTGGGTCTTTGAGGAAATTTTCCTTAAAAGGAGTTGGGAAGCGACTTACTCTGACTTTGTGGTAGCTTGCCCCAAGTGTTTTAATTTTGCAGTTTTCTACCCCTTGACTGGCCAATTCTTGGACTAGGATACTTTTGATTGAAATTTTTTTGGAGGGTTGGACTCATTAAGCTCTTTGCGGTAGCTCGTCCTAATCTGCGCCTTGAAGATTTGCTTCTTGATTAACTGACTCCTGGGTGATTATCTTGGATTGACCAATACATAAAGTTATATGCCCCTGACTGAACTTCTTTCACATGATCAAGCTTCTCAACTGATTGCAGATTGTTGGGATTTCTTTGATGCTAAATGCTGCTTGCAATTAAAATAGTTCATTCAAAAAATAGTAATTTTAATGCAATGCTTATGCAAAATTTGAAATCAAAATTTATTGATATGATAGTGATATACAGTGGAACGGGTCAATGATCAAAACACAAAAGTCACTACTACAGAAAACCCATTTAACAACGATTGGAAAAGATATATAATCACACGAGAAAAATATGATACTAACAATCACGGTTTAATATATGCACGTTGTTATGTAGAGTATCATTGTATATATGATACTAACAATCACGGTCCAATATATGCACGTTGGGAAAGATATATATGCATGTTGTTATGTAGAGTGTCATTGTATATATGATACTAACAATCGTGGTCCAATAACTGTTGTAATAAACTGGAAAGCGCGCGCCCTATCACAACGGGTTTTCCAAAAGACCATTGTGATAAAAATAATAGTCCTGGGTTTGATTCTCAGCTGCGCCGTTTTGATATTTATTTTTTCTGGACAACGCACGAGATATTATAACGGTTATGATATATAACCGTTGTTCTGAAGAATTAACAAATATTATCCTGCTTTTATAATTAATCCCATTTTTTTAACCTATACTATTTTTCACCATCACAGCAGAAAATACAACTCACATTTGTGATAAAGTTATTATAATAATATTAATTATATCATATTCATAATATCACATAAATGTATCATATTCAATTGTATCATAACAAACATCCTACAATTTATAAGAACAAACAACCTACAGTTTACACATTATATAACATCACATAATTGTAACATGGTGTTTTGGTTTCTTGTCTCTTGGTGTCTTGACACTAAAGACCTATGATTTTAAATAATTATACTTGTTAGTAAAAACACTTAGAAACTATAACATACAATTAATATATTATGAATAAAGAGTAAATTATGTACTTGTTACTTTTCCCATATGCCTTCTTCATGATCGATTCGAATAGCATGCACGACATCTCCATCAACTTCATCATATGAGGTAGGAAATTGTGTTGTGTAAGAAGTTGTGGCGGAATATCAAGACTTTCATCACTAAGAGGAATGTGTTTTCCTTGGAGAACGATTGACCATTTCCTCTATATGTCTGATGGGTCGGTAACATAGAAAATTTATTTTGCTTGAGAAGCCATGATGAATGGTTTGGTCATAAAAGATGCCTTGCCAAGGTCGACCCGGGTGAATCCTAAGTCATCAATGTGTACACCATTACTATTATTGGGAATCCACTTGCATTTAAATAAAGCCACTTTGAAAATAACATAATCAATCTCCCAAATCTCATCAGTGACACCATAAAATGTGGTAGTTGTCAATACATGATTCTTATCTTTTGAACTAGAGAAATACATCGATTCGGCTTCAACCATAACCCCACTATTTTTCATTATACTACGATCATATTTTGATTTTGTATAAAAGGTATAATGACCAATATCGTATGCAGTCCAAGTAATGACACAAAATTTTGGCTCGTACGACAACCATTTAAGTATCTCAGATGCACTACGATCATTAGATACACTTTTATTAAAGCAATTTATGAATCTCTTGTTATGCTCTATCAACAACAACTTGTCACTCATTCGGAGATATTTTTTCCTCAAAAGTCTTTTGTGAGTATCTAAGAAAGGTTGAAATTCATCTATATTATTCAACATATAGAAATGTGCTTGAATAACTACATCCAGAGCCATTGACTTAACACTTAGACCTTGAATACCTCTTTCGTCTATGTCAGCATGACGAGACTTTGGAACTCCTATAGAATTTGCGTCCGGCAAATAGTTTGTACAAAAATCAACAACTTCTTTTGTGATGTACCTTTCAACAATCGAAGCTTCCGGTTAGTGATGATTATTCGTATATTCTTTAAAGATATTCATATATCGCTCTATTAGATACGCCCACCTTAGATAAACTGGACCACAAGTTTTGATTTCTCTGACTAAATGAACAAGTAAGTGAACCATAATGTCAAAAAATGGTGGAGGAAAATACATCTCCAATTGACACAAGATTATGGCAGCCTCATCTTTTAATTTATCTAATATTTTGAAATCAAGAACTTTATTACATATGGCATTGAAGAATAAGCATAATCTCGTTATAATTACCCTCACAGTTTTTGGTAAGATCCCATGGATAGCCACTGGTAGAAGTTGTTGCATCAATACATGACAATCATGAGATTTTAAACCAATTAACTTGAGATCTTTCATTGATACAAGTTTCTTGATGTTTGATGAGTAACCTTGCAGAACTTTAATACCTTGCAAACACTCGCAGGAAATTTTCTTTTCCTTTTTAGATAGAGTGTGACATGCTGGAGGCAAATAAGTTCTTTTTCCTTTTTCTACTGGAGCCAACTGTTTTCGTATACGCATCTTCTCCATATCAAGATGGGAAGTCTTACTATCTTTATTCTTTCCTAGAATGTTTAGAAGTGTGCTAATCAAACTATCACACACATTTTTCTCCACGTACATCACATTAAGACAATGTCTAACATCAAGACTTGACCAATATAAAAGATCAAAGAAGATGGACCTCTTTTTCCATATATTTTTTGCAACTGCCCCTTTTTCTTTCTTCCAAAAGACAACATTAATGTGTTCTTGTTGTTGATAAACTCATCCCCGATTAAAGGTTCAGGAGCCTCATTAAACTCTTGCTCTCCATTAAAAGCCTTATGCAATCTACGATTAAAATGATCGGGTTTTAGAAATTTTCGATGCCCAAGGTAAACAGTCTTTTTTCAAAACTTAATTTGGTGATAACAAGTATCATCTTCACATATAGGACACGCTTTATGTCCTTTGACACTATATCCAGCCAAGTTAATGTACGTAGGAAAGTCGTTGATTGTGCAAAATAAAATTGCACGCATCTTAAACTTTTCCCCAGAATATGCATTATCAACTTCAACACCTTCATCCCACAAGAGTCGTAAATCATCAATTAATGGACTTAGATAAACATTTATGTCGTTACCAGGTTGTCATGGTCCAAAAATCATCGTACTTAACAGCATATTCTTGCGTTTCATGCATATCCAATGAGATATGTCGTAAATAGTGAGAAGAACATGCCACAAAGTATGATTAGTTCTTAGATTATCAAAGGGTTTCATTCCATAGGTGGCAAGCCCAAGCCTAAGGTTTCTTGGTTTAACTCCAAAATCCAGAAACAACGAATTAATTTTCTTCAATTGCAATGAATCAGGTACATGGTGAATGTTTCCATCACGAGTCCTTTCATTTGCATGCCATCTAATATTCTTTGCGTCATTCAAATTAGCAAAAAGTTTCTTAAATCGTGAAATTATTGGCAAGTACCATAACACTTTAGTAGAAGGATGCTTCCTACTCACATTATCATAGTTATTGTCATCACCATTGTTGGCCTTCACCTTGTAACCTGACACACCATATTTCGGACATTGCTACAAGTCTTTATACTTTTTCCGGTATAATATGCAATCATTAAGGAAAACATGTATTTTGATATACTTCAGACTCATTGGACACAATATATTATTGGCCTCATAACAACGATTCGATAATTTGTTATCTTCTGGTAACATTTGCTTTAGCAATTCAAGTAATTTCGTGAAACTTTTATCCGACCATCCATTTTTTACCTTTAGATTAAACAACTTTAACACTGTCAACAATCGTGTAAAATTTGTGCATCCCTTATATAAAGGTGTGTCTTTATCACTACATAAAGTATCATAAATATGAACATTCTTAAAAGAAGATTCCCCAATATCACTGAACATATCCTCTAGTTGACTTCCATATATTCATCTTCATCCACTCTTTGACTTTGTGACGTCCGACTTTCCTCTTTATCCACCTCACCGTGTCACGTCCATATTATATAATTTTGACATATACCATCACAACAAAGGTGATGAAATATTTCTTTCTTTGTACCCTTTTTTAAATTCGCGCAAACAACACTAGGACAATAAAAGATACCATTATTGTCGGGAAGATGTTTATCAGGATATTCAAGGAATTCAAGAACTCCGTTCTCATAAAACGAACCTAATATATCGGCTTTAATCCAACTACGAGCCATAACAACTTCTGAAATTTATACACGTATAATAATGTGAATGACACACCAAAATCTAATCCAAAAATTTAAGCATATGCATATGCAAATCTAAACCTAAAGCATATGAAACATGTACTCTCATACTGACTTGAGCATATACAACATAAACAAAGAAAAATGGAATGAAGATGTTGAAGAATACCATACTTCGAAGTTGAATAATCTTATGCACGTAAGGAATGAAGATGTAGAAGAGTGCCGTACTTTGAAACTGAAGAACCAAATGAACAAAGAGGGTGAATATTTGAGCATATACAACATAAACCAAGAAAAAAGGAATGAATATGTTGAAGAGTATCGTACTTCAAAGCTGAAGAATAAAATGAACGAAGAGGGTGAAGATTTGAGCTCCAAATGAATGGATACGAAGAGGGTAAAGATTACGCCACCACTGTCGTCTCTGACTCGCTTGTTCACCTAGGGCGTATTATGAAAGAAATACAAAATAAGTTTTGTTTTAATTTATCAGTAAAACCTTTAATTGCGGTTGAACAACCCAATCGTAGTGGAATTGTAAGTCCTCTAACAACGGTTGGTTTACTTCACCGTTGTAAAATCATTTACAATTTATTTTTTAAATAATGGACTTAAGTGACACACGCTTAATATCCTCTAACAACGATTGGTTTACTTCACCATTGTAAAATCATTTACAATTTATTTTTTAAATAATGGATTAAGTGACACACGCTTAATGTACTCTAAAAAATGAAAAAAATGTAGTTGCTAGAAATCGAAGCTTGCTACACATCACTTATTACTACGGTATTTTAAGACAACTGTCATTAAATTATTGTTTATAAATCTAACTACTCACTGGGTGCGAAAATTTTAACCTATTACAACGGTGTATATGAATCCGTTGTAAACCTGAAGTTATTATTAGCACATTTTGTAGTAGTGAGTGAACCTAGTCATTCACATGATGAAAGATGATGTGATCCCCATAAATGATTAACAAAGATTGTTTGGAATCAGGTTAACACAACCTTGATGTAGCATGCTTTCAGAAAAAAGCTGCCTCAATTAGGTCTTTTAAGGGTTGTAATGTGGTATGATTCATGGTTTTCTTGAAACAAAAGAATATAAGGCTCAAAATTTAATTATAACTCGCCCCTTCTTCTTGATGAACTACAACCCTCGTTCAGTTAATTGACACACACAATTTATTTCCAAGAGGGTTTAAAGGTGTGATGGTAAGAATGAGGACTCAAGATGAGATTTTCCTGAAATGGAAATTACCTTCTTTTTTTGTCAAGGATTTTGATGACCTCTTTTTTTTTTATCAATAATTTTGCCTAAACAACTTCTTTGAATATTTTTTATCCATCGGGATACTCAAATTTTTTCCTAAGTAGTTTTTTGTGGTATTTGACTTAGTAGACTCTTTTTTTGATTTTTTGAAAAGTTGTGACTACCATGTTATTGGTGGATGGGGAACAACAACTATAAATTTTATTGGATTTTCACGACTTCTTCGACACTTTGTGATGTGTGCGAAGGATTACATATGGTTGACCTCTTCAGGTGGGATGCTTTTTTTTTTCTTGCAATTTGAATGCAAAGTCAGATTAACTAAACAAACTACCCTGCCCTGGTTAAGATTAAGGGTTTTTAATTCAAAAGAAACACCAGCTTCTAGGCTCAAAGTGGTTGACTAGGGATTAACTCCTTATTTCTCAAGTGTTTAGGGATTTGAAATAATACCTTCCCTCATGTGTAATTGACTCCCGAACCTAGAATTTGATTGTGATGACCATTTCCCTCTTGCGTAATCAACTCCCGAACCTAGAATTTGGTTGCGATGACCATTTTCTTATCCTTTAAAGGTTTTATCGATATTTTTCTATTCCTTCCTTGGAATGAATAAATTTCGGTGGCGACTCTGTTTGAACGTTTTTTCCGCGTC
>OZ012737.1:16336512-16585680 GCA_963859935.3 Lathyrus sativus
CAATTTGGAAGGTATAAAAGCTCCAACTTGATAATCCTAAAACAGTAAAAAAAAAAAAAAAAAGTTCAAGACACTCTTGCACACATCATATATTACCTGATTGAATTTTTTATTTTTGTTAGGTTTCAAAAATATATTTTTGAAAATTTTTTAGAGATGTGTTTTTAGAATAAATTTATTCATAAATTTTTGGTATAACTAAAAAAACAAATGAAATGTATGTACTGGGGTGCGTTTGGAGATGTATCTTCGAAAATTAAAAACATTTTTGAATTTACGTATGATGCCTCAGAAATATATAGGGTGCATTAAGAAATCCTCTAACTAAGTATTAGAAACTTAGTATTGAGAGAGTATAGTATTCACTTTATATAGTCCACTCAAAATGTAGCATGGGTAGAATAAAATTGCATCATATACATTTAGGAGATTACTCTTTTCACCATTATATGGGCATACCACATCCTTGAAAAACTAAAATTTATTTTTATACATTCGAAGATACATCTCTTGACGCATCAAAATTCCATCAAAGTGCGCTAATATGAGATCCACCCTAATTTGAAATAATATGGTACGAGGATGCATCTTAGTACGTTATTTGAGCGTATCCAAAGATGCATATTTGAAATGTTTCATGAAGTCCTTTAAAAGGTGTTGAAAGATGATATATTTCGGAGATGCATTTCTGGATACCCTTTTGAATCATTTCAGAGCATCACTGTTGTCCTAAAATTGTAATTTTTATGGCTAACTTATATTATAGTAAAATCCATGTAAAATGTAGTTAAATAAATAAAAAAAGTCATACATTAATCCGAAACATATCATTTGTCTGAAAATATCAAAAAATAAAACATCCAAACATAAACTAACAACTGGGTATGTTTAACCTCCTTCCTCCTCTGTCACATGTACTGTACAACATTCCATAACTCGGCAACCACGGTCTCGACGAGGGCCTTTTGGGGAGTTTCATCCTCAAAAAGTCCTGCTTGTATGACTCTTCTATCCATCTCTGCAACATGCCAAAAAAACCTAAACCCTACAAACAAACAAATAAAAAAAATAAAATCTTGTAATAAAGGGGTTAAGAAAAATCGAACCTTAATTAAAAGGTCATACTCTGATGCTCCATAAGACCTAAGTAAACAATAACATGTCATCCAACTACTTCAAGCTGAGACCATCAGAAGAAAAAGCTTCAAAAATGGAAGAAGCTTCAGAAATTGAAAAAGATTAAGAAAGTGTTGCGTTTTTTTGAAACACATCAACGACACATTGTTTAGCGTGTTCTCTAATGTTTAAATATAGAATTTGACGAGATAGTCGTATGAAGGAACGAATGAGCAATAAAATTTGTGCTTTTGAAGGAGATGAAGTTGTTGCCACCATTGTAACTTCCACGCAGAGGAAAAGTATAATAAGTGTTATTTCACATTTTATTAAAAGAAAAATTAGTCACACTAAAAAAAAGGTAGTAGTTAATGGAGCACACTAGTCACTCGAAAACATAAAAAATTAAGAAGAAGCCTAATAGAGTATAGAATTTTGGAGTGAAAATTATGAGATTGGAAGATTTTTATTTATAGGCGTTAATCTGACCTGATGCGGAGAAGGACGTAGGGGAGTAGAGCAGATCTGACCCATTACTCATCCTTACAAACTTGGTCAGCAAGTCAGACGCGAAAGCTTGGAAGAAAGACATAGTTTCAATCAAATTTTAAAGTTAGATTAAATTAACGTCATTAATTAATTACAACATACTAAAAATTTAATTACTTATAATTAATTATTTACATCACACCGTTATTAAATTAATTAATATTATATAACAATATTACTTAATTTTTATCATTTTGGATATGTATCAAACCCAAAATCTTTGACTATATGGTGAACCTTGTACTTGTTAACAATTCCATCAGGTTTTTGTTTCATTTTCAAAAATCTTTTATAGCCGATTGGTCATGTTAGATTTTAGAAATTTTATTTCATTGTTAACTACTTGCCACAAATCTGCATTCATAAATGACAAGACTTCTTGAAAACTTGTTGGATCTTCTTCTACAATATAAGCCCCATAATCGGACTCATATCATTAACAACTCTTACTTTTTTACTTTGTTGAAGTTTTGTTTCTACTTCGTCGTTGTTTTTTGTGCTTCTTATCACAGAAATGTGACTCAATTTAGTGCCTCCATTATTTCTCAATTTGAAAGGAAATTTATTTTCATAGAATTCAACATCATTTGATTCTATGATCACTTTATCATTTAGGTCATAAAACTTATATGCCTTAGTGTGTGCTGCATACTCAATGAATACACATTCATAGGCTCTACTAGCGAGTTTAACTCACTTTGAATTTGGAATTGTGGCATAAGTCAGACACCCTCAAATTCTTAGATAAGACAAGTTTGGTTGTCTTTTCTTTAATATCTCATAAGAAGAGATCTTACTTTTTAACTTAGGAACTCGATTCAAGACATAGCAAACAGTCAACAAAATTTTCCCCAGTAGTAAAAAGTAACACCCGAATTCATCATAATTGCAACAACGTGTTCAATAAAAATTTTATTCATTCTTTATGATTTACCATTCATTTTAGAAAAGTTTGGTGCAGTCATTTTATGTACAATTCCATATTATTTATAAAATTCATTACATAACTCAAAATCGTACTTAGTTCCCATATCACTACGAAGTTTCTTAATCTGCTTACTAAATTAATTCTCAATTTCATTCACATAAATCTTAAATATGTCAAGCACTTCACTTTTATTCTTCATTAAGTATACTCTTCATTAAGTATACATACATATAATCACATTGAAGTAAAATATCATTTGATTCAAAGATAAACTTACTTTTAATTTGGTTTGATTTTAGATGATTAGTTAAAAAAATCCAATCCAATCAAATCATACAATTTAATTTAAATTAATTTTTTATATATTCAAAATACAAATTATATCTTTTAATAATATTATAAAAATATTAATAAATATTAAATTTGATATAATATATAACTTACACAACTGTATTAAAATTTAATATTTTAAAATGATAATAATGATCTCTTACGTAATTAAAATGAAATAATTAAAATAAATAAATTAAATCAAACTAATAAATAATATTTAATTAATATTCAAAAAAATAAATATCATCTATTAAATAAATAAGTTTATAAATATCATCTAATAAAAAATAAATAAGTTTATAAATATACACACCTAATTTAATTTGATTTGGATCAATTTTAAAAAATAAATTCAAAATCCAATTCAAGTTTTTATAAAATAACATCCAAAACACATTCAAATAAAATTTTAGTTTTGTACAGTTTTCATTTTTATTTATATCAATTTGCAATTTTATTTAGATTTGTCCGCCCCTAATGCACACCCTACTTTCCACAATACATTATCATCCTATCAAAAATTAAATAAAATCAGACCAATTAAATTTACTTATTCCAATTCTAACAACATCAAACTGGTTTTAAATTATTTGAAAATGTCACTCAACTTTAAGTATGCATACAAAAATATTGTTTACTTCTAAAGAGCAATAATAGCTTTCCGGGAGAAAGTCGTAAACTAGAGATTTTCACTTCATTGCTCGTTCCATAATAGATGAATGCGTAGTAGGGAAACACACATTTCTGATTGTCCTATCATCAACAGAACATAACCTGCAGCAAATTCCGCACTACAATAATTAGTCTGTTGTTAGTGAATTGCCATATTTGATAAGGTTATTAAACTCAATTCCAAGCACAAAGCACAAACAAGTTTTAAGCAATAGTGATTCAAGTCCAATTAGTATACAGCCTAAACAATAGTTACAAACGGTTAAAAATCATCTCAAAAATACATTTTATTTACCCTAGGATGCCACATTCAGTTCTAGATAATCACAACTCAATTGTCAGAAACAATGTGGGTTTTCAATTCAACTTTAATAATTATATATTTTTTTTCTTCTGCATTTTGATACTACTATAACTGCAAACAACTTTATTTATTCATAGATTATTTGTGGTTCACAAGGTTTGTTGTTGTTAACTTAACAATTCATCACCCTGTTATGATAAGTTGTGACAAATTACATTTAGCACACAATAAGCCTCTAATGAGTTATTAGAAGGAGAAACAAAGTGCTCTAATTATGAGATTAATTATTTAATCATGTTTTGGTGTCTAATGGATCTACACCTTGATGAGAGGCACATTGATTTGGAGCAATCCAAGGCCCCAACAACAAAAAGGGAAAATCAAAAGAATCTAAGAACTAAACAATGATTTTAGTAAAGTAAATGAGGGAAAAAACTAGAAATGAACTATGTCCCATGCCAACATTTTACACATTTCTCTCCGGCCAACTTTATTATTTCCATTAGCCACTTTTAAGTGAATCCAAACTCATGATTTCCTACATGAAAATCTAGATCACAAAATAACAACTATCCTCCCCCATTCACATCAGCAACACGGTGCTATTAACGATCAGATCACAGATGAAAGCACACCAGATAGAAGTCTATATACTTCTCTTGCTCTGCTGATACTTCCACATTTGGAGTTACTAGTGTAGACATACATGGCCTGACTAGTCTCAAGTGGTGTTTTCAATTTTATACATGAAATAAAAAAATGTATTTCTGTCTCATTTTATGTTTACCGAAGCTTAATTTTACAAAATATTTTAATTTCAATTCAATTGACTAGCTTTTCAGCTATAAGGTACTAGCTATCCAGTAGCTTATAGCTTAATTTTACCAAACACAGCTCAAGTATTCATCGTATAAGCGTATGTGTATAAATTGTTTCAACAAGAGAATAGGAAACAAAGGGTATCTCTATACAAGCTACTCTAATTGAATAAGAAAATAAGCTACTATGGTTATGAGTATATCATAAGTTATTACCATAACTTGTTTCAAACACTTGTGCAACAATATGTTATAAGATAATTATTATTTTTTAAACAAACACTTGACCTTTATACTTTCTCCTAGCATACTATTTTGGATTGTTCACTTAAAAGAGCTCATTGCTTGAAAATTGAACTATAAAGCACAGACATCCCAAGCATGACTTCGACACTAACACGGCAACACCGATAATAATTTGAAATTTTGAATAAATTGAACATAATCACAAGTGTCAGTGCACCTGTTCGACCCCAACTCGGACACGCAGTTTTTCAGAGGTGTCCGTGCTACCTAGAAATTGAAATCAATGCTAGTTTATAAACATCTAATCTTACTCAACCTAGAATAACACACTTAGATTATGTAATTTTATAAACATTTCAAAGCTCAAACTAGTTTAAAAAAAAAAACTATCTTCAAGTTCATTCAACCATAAACTTAAGAGCTAAAAGAGAATATAATTGCGTTGAAAATTCAGTCATGTCCAAATTCACAATTACTAGTAACAAAACCTAAAAGCCACAAACAAAGAAACAAAAAAATTGAGTCCGGTAAGAAAGGGGTTAAGAAAAACCGAACCTTGATTAAAAGGGTTTATTCTGAATCTCCATAACACTGGGAAGAGGCGGAACATAAAGAGAGTAAACAACGGCCTGTCGTTTAGCTACTTGAAGCTGAGATTCTCCGAACGAGAGAGCTTCGGAAACCGAAGAAGATTCGGAAAGTGTTGCGTTTTGACGAAACGCATCGAGGGCACGTCGTTTAGTGTACTCCCTAATGTTGTAATCTGGAAATTGACGAGATACGCGTATGAAGGAACGGAGGAGCGATAGGATTTGGGATTTTGAAGGAGATGAATTTGCTGCCGCCATGGTAACCGCCACGCAGAGAATCGTGGTGGGTCTGATGATGATCGCGGGAATGCGAGAGTTACTGTATTTTACGTTAAGGGTTTGGGTTGGGGAAACAGAAGATGCTATTTATTTTTGGCTTAATTGCTGATTAGTCCCTGAACTTTTAGAAAAATAAAAATACATAAATAAGATTGTATAGACTCCTAAATCATCCTAGTAAATAAATTGTGAACTTGAAAAGTGAACGGTTCAAAAACATCTACTTATTTAATTACTAAGAAAAAAAAAGGCTAACATGTCAATTTTCTATAACACTTCACTATGCAATAAATTAAGAAAAAATATATTTTGAAAATTTATATATATATATATATATATATATATATATATATATATATATATATATATATATATATATATATATATATATATATATATATATATATATATATATATATATATATATATATATATATATATATATATATATATATATATATATATATATATATATATATGCATTATTAAAGCGTGGTGTCAATCAAGATTTTAGATCTTCATCCTTTAATGTATCTCTTCTGCTCCATCCATTTTTTTACGGGCTTTTGCAAATACGAGTATTAACTTAAATTTTATATTTTTATATTTAAAAAGTACAATGTCCGCGGGTCCGTCCCATCTCGCCATTACTTTTTTGCGGAATGGGGCAAGACTTTACTACCACACTCTTAATTATCATGTCCCATTTTTTTCGGGTTGTTGCGGGGTAGGTCTAAATTGGGCAAGCATGCCCATTAGCCACTCATAAACAAATCCATGTGCACTCGTATGCACCACCACTGTCTGTCACGGGTAAACCCATATGCCATAATAAACATGAGGATAAAGTGCATTTGTTTGTCTTTTAGCATGTATTTGTTGTGTCTAATTGAGATTTTTTTTTTATTCTCGATGCCTTAGTCACACTCAATTATTTTTCTATCAGGGTTGAGACAAGAATAAAGCTGATCCATTAGCTTGTAGAGCTATTGGCTAAGATTGTAATTGTTCCTACCTGATATATGCCTCAAACTTTGCCCAATGAGAAGAAACTCAATATAGGCATAAAGTACGAAAGAAAATATATGTATGATAAAGTGATGATATGTCGATGATGTGGTTTTATATGTTATACATGTTAATGTCTTCAAATATTTTTTTTTATGACAACAACTGAATAAAGAATAGATAAGTCAAGTATCATTAACCAATAAGCAAGCACGAGACCAAGTGCTTAAGTTCTAATTAAAAGAGTTAAACAAAGTAATCGAAAGGAATTAAAGTTGTGAAAGCTTGATTAATCCTACACTTAGTTTTTTATTTTGTAGTTTGATCAATGTAATTTAAGCAAAAGTAGGTCTTTAAGTACTAAAGTGATGCACACACAAACTAAAAGTATTTCAAACTCTTCATCTTTTATTAAAACTTCATTAAACTAATCTTGACAAGTACTTAGTCTACTAAAAAAACGATTTTAATCAATTAAGAATGTAAAACTCTTTGTCTAATTGATTAAGCTCTTTATCTAATCGATTAAAGTAAGAGTAATGCATCGTAATCGAATAGGAAAGCCTTGTAAGCGATTAAATGATGTTGTAGATTAGTGTTTCCTTTGTTGGCTTAACCTAATTAATTAGGTTGATAAGGTAATCGATTAGGAAGCGACCATGCCCTTGGGTTGTTGTCTTTTTTTTACCATTTTTTTTCTTATATAAATGAGTATTTTCTTCACTTCTAAACATGGGGGAGAAAGTGCATGTGTTTGTCTTTTAGCGTGTACTTGGCATGTCTAATTAGGAATTTTTTATGGTTCTCGATGCCTTAGTCACACTTAATTCATTTTTCATTTTTTTCCTATCAGGGTTAAGGCAGGAATAAAGCTCATCCATTAGCATGTTAGGCTATTGGCTAAGATCGTAATTGTTCCTACCTTGTATTGGCTTGAAACTTTTTTCAATGAGAAGAAGCTCAATATAGCCATGAAGAATGAAAGAAAATATATGTATGATAAAGTGACGAAAGGTTGGTGATGAGGTTCTATATGTTATGCAGATTAATATCTTCTAAAGATTTTGATGTTGACAACTAAATAAAGAATAGGTAAGTCAAGCATCATCTGCCAAGAAGCAAGTACGACACCAAGTGTTCAAGTCCCAATTGAAAGAGTTAAGCAAAGTAATCGAAAAGAATTGAAGTTGTGAAAACTCGTCTAATCCTACGCTTAATTTTTTATCTTGTAGTTCAATCAGTTGAATGTAATTTAAGCCAAAGAAGGTATTTAAGTACTAAACTGGTGCGCGCACACCCCAAAATCATTTCATATTTTCTTAAAACTTCATTAAACTAATTTTGGCAAGTACTTAGTCTACTAAGAAGCGATTCTAATCAATTAGGAAAGTAAAACTCTTTATCTAATTGATTAGGCTCTTTATCAAATTGATTAGAGTAAGAGTAATGCATCCTAATAGAATAGGAAAACCTTGTAAATGTTTAAGTGGTGTTGTAGATTAGTGTTTCCTTTGAAGGCTTAACCTAATTGATTAGGTTGTTGATGTAATCGATTAGGAAGCGACCATGCCCATGGGTTGTTGACTTTTATATCCAATATTTTTCTTATATAAATGAGTGTTTTCCTCACTTCTAAAGACAAGATGTTTTTTGAATAATCAACTCTCCTATCTCACTTGTTATCCTTATTTTATAAGTTTAATTCACTAGAAATTATCTTAGTATTAAGAGAGTGGAAATTTTCATTTAAAAGTTGTATTTTTTTATTCTTTATTGTATTTATGTAATCAATGGTTTAGTTCTCTTGTGATCTTGTAATAGATTTGAAGATTGCAAGTTAAATTTGTAAAAAATAATTAGTGTAATATTGTTGGGTTAAAATTATATAGAACTTCACGTTCTTGGTATAATGTTGTTAAGTTGAAGTTGTGTAAAAGCTCAAGTTGTTGTAAGTGAAAATCTCAAGAGGAAACTATTGGAGACTGGAGTAGGCTGCATGGTTTAAGGCTAAACCAATATAATATCTAATGTGAAATTTCTTACTCTATCTCTATATTTATCTTTTATTTATCTATGCGTTGCTTATTATTTACTTCTATTATCTTCTTAAAATTAAGCTTTTGAAAATCAAGCAAATTTCTCTAAAAAAAAAAATTAAATTCTAATACCAAAATTCACCTTATTCTTGTGTTTGGAGTCGTTTGCTTAACAAGTGAAATCAAAATTTAATTCTTAGTATATGACTAAACATCTCAGTACGATGACTTCAAACATAATAAGAGTCTTCCTTTGAACAACCACCCGTCGTTTAATGATGAAGGGTATACCACATGAAAAGCTCAAATGAAAATATTTTTAAAAGCTATTGATTTTGATTTATGGGATTTTTTTTAGATGGTCTTTTTTCTACATGTTTTATTAATAATGAAGTAGTAAACAAACTATGAGAATTAAGGACCATAGAAGAAAAATAAAAAGTACAAAAAAGTTTTAAAGTTAAGTACTTGATGATAAATGTGTTACGTCATTGACACTTATATTTCTAATTGTAGCACTATCAAAGAAGTGATGGACACCCTTGAAATAATATATAAAGATTCTACTAAAATCAAAAGGGAAAGGATGAACATATTAAACATGAATTTGAGATACCAAATGAAAATGAAGATAATCTTCAAAGATGGTTCTAAAATGTTAAAATTCTTGACAATATTATAAAGAAAATCTCTAACAAATATCTAAGATTCAAGGACGGGCGTTGAAAACTTAACCCCAATAATAAAATTTAGAGATATAAATTTTATTAATAATTTATGTAAAATGCTAAATAAATAAAATATTACGAAAAAATTGAAAGAAGATAAATTAGTGAAAATACTACAAAACGAGAAATAGATCATAACAAAAACTCATTTGAAAAATTAAGTGAATAGGTAAATCTTTGTCTTATGCCTAATTACAAAGATGGTGATAAGGTAATCACTCTTTCCTATAAACAATTGTATGATTTTAATATAAAAGTTAGCAAAGAAAATATCCAATTAGAAAAAATTATTATGAAATACAAAAATCATGTTAACTCTCCTAATGAAAAAGAAAAGAAAGTTATACATAAAATGGATGAGCTTAGAAGGAGCGCCTTAAATAAGTGGTGATTTAAACTATAAAAATTGTGACTCTATTAAAAGTGAAGTGTAATATTTATATGAAATCCAGAGAAAATCCATAAAAGAGACAATCTTAATATGATTTTATCTATTCATGAAGCTACCTATAATAAAACTCGTTAAGTGTGAGCTTAAAGACAAGGCTAAGAATTTCAATAATATCTCTAATACTAATAAGTCCTCAAAATTTAGTGTATTTAAATGTAATTATTGTAATAAAATAATCGTGTTGTTCTATTTTTTTTGTTAGAAAAAGTTATAAAATTAAATTGTACATCCTCTTTCTCATTTTATGTAAAGAATATTATGAAAAGAAAATGAAAAATATGTGTGCTTCAGCTTCCTTCTGCAATTATGGCAATTATGATCCTAATTGAAAAGTTAAAGAAAATATGCTTTATACTAAAATTAAAAAATTAAAAAATATTTGGGTACTAAAAGTTAAAATTTAATTTTCTTTTGTATGATTGCTTTGCAATATCAAAGGCAATTTGTAAAATCAGAAAATGTTATTTAAAACATATATTTAAAGATTTATTGTTCAAAAGACTTTTGAAAAATTATTTGAAAGGAATCTCACTAAGAAAGAAATGAATTCTAGAATTATCTCTCATGTCGAAAGATTCAAAGAGCTTCAAAAAGAAGAAAGTAGAATCTCATTTTAAATAAATTTTTTAAAAATTTATTTATGGCTCGTAAATAGACAAGTCACTCGTTAGAAAATAAACATTGAAAACTCTGGTTATTCTTTTAACAAGTGTTAAATTATCAGACTTCTTTATTTTTCTACTAATTGTTTGTTAAAGTTATGTTTGTAAGGAATGAAAGGTCAAAAATTAAAAAGGGGCGTCTCAAAAGCAATATGGGCCAAAACTCCTTTTAGGCCCAAAAAGAGTCCAAGAAACTAAAAAATCGTGCTCTTTAATCAGTTAGATCTTAGGCTTAATCGATTATGCCTTTTTTGAAATTCAAATCTAGAATAATCTAATCGACTAAACTAGATATCCAATTGATTAGAAGTTCATAATCTAGAACAAAGCTCATCAAATCAATGTAGAAAATGATTACAATTAATGCGTAATCGATTAGATCATCCTCTAATTGATTAGAAATGTTTCTAAAAATAGATAAACTTTTTTGCTTTTTTCTTCATATAAAAATATCTTCTTTTCTTGTTTGTTTTCTTGTCTTTTGTGTTTTTTACTTGATTATATGCTCTCATCATCATTAAATAGCATCAACGAGGGTTGTAACTTTTCTAGCACTTCGACAAGTGTTTATGAGTTTTGAGGTCTCACGTCTCAAGGCCAAAAGGGTTTGTACACCAAAAACTTTCTTGACCACTGAATTCTCAAATCTCTTTATATTGATGAAAGTTTTTTATAAAAATTTTGATTTCTTAAACAACTTCTATCAAACAAATTTGAAATATTTCATCTATAATAAGTCAAAAAAGATGTTTCCAAGATTGGTAAAAGATTTTATATGCTAACCTCAACTTCAACAAAGGGGTAATCACATATGAGGTATGTAAAACCTAAATTTCACTCACTATTGAGAACTTTAGGGATGTTTGATAGTAACTGTCGCGACACGAAAAATATTTGAGTCATGCTCGAAATCAATAAAGTAATCATCAAAGTTTATTTAAATATGAGAAACATTGATAAAACTCTTTAAAACAAAAATATGGTATTTGAAACCAAATTTAGGTTCGAGAGTCGATTAAGCATAGGAAAGATATTAGCAACCTATGACATTAGTTTTAAAAAAAGCTTACCTCTAATCAAATTTGCAAAATATTTTGTTAACATTATTATATTTATTTTCTCCTAATAATCGAACAATAAATACAACATGTTTACAAACAAAGGGGAAAAAAGTTTGTTTTTATTGTGGTTGATAAGATTTGATTTTTGCTCCTATGTATCTCTTGGTGCTTTGGAGAATTCAAAGCTACTTAGTTCTTAGGTAGAAAATGTTTGTGTGTTGGTTTATTTTTAAAAAACATTTGACCATATTGTAGCGGAAAAATGTCGTTTGTTGGTTTGTTATAATTATATTTTTAAAGGAAGACAAGTGTTAGAACAAACAAGTTGTGCAGTGTGTGTCCAAATGACTCGAGGATAAAAAGGCTGTTCATCCAATCAATACCTTTATAATCCAATTTGTTTATAAAATAAAATACTTAAAATGAATCAATTTGTAATCTTATAAAGGAAGACAAGTATAAGAATGAGTAAGTTGTACAACTTGTGTCTAAACACTTGAGGATAAAAAGGATGTTCATCTGATTAATCTATTTTCAATCCAATACAAGGATGAACTAAAAATGATTAAGTTGTTTTTTTTTAAAAGGAAGACAAACGGTAGAAAGAGCAAGTCGTGAAACGTGTATCCAAATATTCAAGGACCAAAAGGATGTTCCTCTAATTAATTCCTTTTTAATCTAGAAAGAAAATACTTAAACAAATTAAGTTGTAATCTTTTTAACAGAATAAAAAGGATGTCCACCAGATTAATCCTTTTACAATCGAATACATGGATGAACTCAAACAATCAAGTTTATTTTTTGGAAAAGAAGACAAGCGTTAGAATTAGAAAGCCGTACAACTTGTGTTCAAACAATCAAGGATAAAATGGATGTTCATCTGATTAATCCCTTTTAATCCAATTTTATTTATTAAAAGTTGAGATTAAAAATGATCAAGTTGTACAACTTGCATCTTGAAAACTTGACGATTAAGATAGATATACTCGAGATGAGGTTTGAGCTTATATTCCATTTGGTTTCCATCATCAGATAGTCAAGTCCATCAAATCCTAATATTTAGGCTAGTATTTTTATTCGCTTAATCACTTATGCTTGATTTGTCAGAAAACATTAGAGTTGTCATCATTAGTTGTCATCATCAAAAGTTGTTGTCCTTGTTAAACGCATATCACCTGCAAAACAAGATTCCACACACATTCCTCTTTAACCACTAAAGAAATGTGTATCCATTATTGGTCAAGATGTTCTTCTCAAATATCTACTTCACTGATGGAATAGTTTAATTCAAAGTGAGAAGACATAAGATATCTCTACCATTGGAAGAATTTGCAAGCATATTAGATCTTCCTTCTGAAAGTCCTATCTTCAAGTCAGAAGAACAAGGCAACAACTTCAACTTCAGGACTATTGCGTCCTCACTTTTGAAAGACTCATCATCTCTAATAATCAATCCTTTCACTAGAGGTTCATTCACCCCGACATATTCCTGATCCATTATGTGACCAATCACATACTCTTTTCAAGGAAAAGAAATTTCGATCTCTTAAATGGATTTGATGTTGGAGCTGTATGGATGATTGCAAACAAAATAAAAAAAATCTAGGAAGATGAAGTAATCATATACATGTTGGGAAGAAAGAAGAAATGAATATGCCTACCATATGGTAATCCAATCACAAAAATCCTACAACACACTAGATTCAACTTATAGAATGAATAATTTGAAGAAGATGTAACAAAAATAGGAGAAGCAACTCTAACAACAATGAGGCATGGGATCATTGTGGAAAAGTGATTGAAAAACCCTCCAAATAAAATAATAGAAAGAGAGAAGATTAAATGAAACATATAAACCTAGAAGATTTTGATTATGATATCCCTTAACTACCCGTAGCTGAAGACCTACTCAAGATTATAATAGAGAAATTAGAAAAGACATGTGACAAAATCAACTTTCTGGCTCACGATTTCGCACAATGGCAACTTCCTTGAGGACTTTTCACTAATGATGACTTAGACGATGAAGAATAGTCTCACTTATGTGTCTTAGTTTTCTAGTGTGTTTGCTTTTCTATCTTCATATTATTTGAATTCATGAAATCTCCCACTTTTTATACTTTAAATTCCAATATAATTTGACTCAATGACGTGTCCTTGTTTTCCCTTTTATAAATGCTTATGTAACTACATGTTTGCATAATTAAATTTATTCCTTGCATATTTTACCCGCCTTTTTTATTATGGCAAAGAGGGAGAAGTATACACTTAGGGGGGGAGTAGAGTATAGTCTATACTCGTTTAAATGGGAGTTTAAACACTCCACTTTTATCTATCTATTATTTCTTTTACCACCTCTTTGAGAGATAGGTTGTCATCATGCAAAGAGGGAGAATGTAGAATCATGTGTTTGCACATTCAAGAAGTGATCAGAGCTAATTAAAGCAAAAACATAATTATCATGGTTTGGTTTTGATAATTACAACTTGTAAATATGAAACTTTGATGACATCTTATGAAGATTCAATCTAACCTTAAAGCCAAGCAAGTATATCAAGTGGTTAAAGATGCATAAGATAGTTTGTTCAAGCTCTTCGACCAAATCAAGTTGATGAACTAGGATTTTAATGATCACCTTTGATATCCTCTGATAATGGCATCCAACTTTAATACATCTCAATCCTCAAGAAAAATCAAGCAAGTTCTTATATGACTGGATCATTCGAAAAAGTTTTCAAGATTCAAAATGTGAAACATAGGAAGTGTGAAAGCTTGCCTGATCGTCTTTGAGTGATAACTATTTTATTAAAACACAAAGGCGTTCTCGTTAAGTATTATGAGTAAATCACACTCATTAAAATATTTTTTAAAATCCTATATTTCTCAAAGAAAACAACCAAAATATGTTTTGGAGCCTAGCTAGATGAATCAAGAACTATCAAAATGATTTGGACAAGTTTTTTAAACTGTCCAATTAATTAGATCAAATTTTCAATCGACTGGGTTAGCATAAATTGTGTTCATAATTTATTATGATCGCGTCTTAATGAAGGGTAATGACTCTCTATCTAAACCTTTCAAAGTAAGCATTTACAATCAATCATTTTAGTCATCTAATTGTTTGGCTTAAGGTCTCAATCAATTGGAACATTAAATTGACGCTCTATCTTCTCCCTTCACCTTTTCACATCCATTATCGTGATCTATCTTACTCTCCTCACTTTTTCTCTAAAAATATTTCTACTTTCTCTCACTTTAATTTAGCCATAGTGCTTTGAGAAAGTCCTTGCGTTTATGTGAGAAAATTTATTCAGGAAAGGGGTGTATTTATAAATTCACCAAGAAATCTGTTAGACGGTAGACTTTGATCTAAAGGGGGGGTGAATAGATCACAAATTTTAAAACCAAAAACTTTTGGCAAAATCTGTTTTCAAAATATGATGCAGCGGAAAAATGACTCGGATAGAATCGTCTAACCGAACCTACTATCAAAAAGCAATATACATATCGCAAACTAAATAGAGTGATAACGAACGTAAATGTTGAACAATGATCAAGCTATGAATCAATTAAATGCAATGCTAATTGTAACTCGTATATCTAATGAACCAAAATACAAACAAAATACACACAAACAATTTATCGAACACTTGGTGTGCAATCGATAGCGGTTGGAAATATAATTCATTTTGTTGATGTTTAAAAGTCAATCACAATCAAAGTAATTGTGATTATATCAACAACAATACCTTTAAAATATAGTAGAAAACAATTTCCAATCGAATTGATCAAACAACAATGAACTTAATAAATTATGTAATCAACAATAAAAGAGATAAAGAGATGAAGAGAGAGATAGAGACCAAGATTTGTTTAGGAAGTTCCCTAATCGGCCTCGCTAAGGGTACGTCTGCCCTCAATTCAAAATCGAATTGAGATAGTGCTATTAACCTTTTCTTTGCAAAAATGTTTATACAAGAAATGAAGAATGCAAACCCCAAAAACCCTATTGTTTTATGTTGATTCTTCCACCTCCAAACCCTTGAGCAAAGCTTGATCAAGTGACCAACAATGCGGCTATAATCCTTTGATTATTTTGAGCATGCAACTTGTTGAAACCCAAGATTCACAAACATAATTCATTGTATCGCAATACTCCCTTGCAAGGAAATCACCTTGTTCTAAGGATTTCACTCGGTCGAATCTGTGTTGACGTGGTATTGTCCAATACCTTCAAATCAACCCGATCTTGAAGGAAAACCCAACCTTGGTTTTATTATTTGAAACACACAAAGCCCCCAACCCAATGTTCTCGGATATACCAAACCTAATTGGACGTTATAAACCCTAATTTAGATGGTCATCGAATCGATAAATGATTATGTGTAGTTCAATTGTATGTATGAATAGAAGAAGGGATGAAGATGACAGGAAATTGTGTATTCTGGTTTTGTTTGGGTTGTATTCACTAGGAAACCTTGTTTAGAAGAAGATACATGTATTAGTATATATAGGTATGTGAAGAAAATGGGCAAAATGATGCAAGTAAAATAAGATGAAAAAAGAACTTTTCAAGTTTTAACTTGCATAGGTCGGCCTATGAAGGTGTTTAGGCTAGCCTGTGAGACGACCTGAAATGCAATCTGTGGGCAGAATCTACCGGCTTTGTTCTTAGAGTGTAGGAGTTGGCCTAAAACATGGATGTGCCAGCCTATATTGAAGTTGAGGCTTCTATAGGTCGGCCTGATCATGTATAGGTCGGCCTATGCTCTTGTTTTGACATACAAACTTAATTTTTTATGTGTATGACATGCCTAAGACCTATCGAACTTGTTCAAAGACTCTTTTTATGCATCCTAAAGCTAAGGGGACAAATGAGCATCTAAATGTAGGTTGACACCATCCAATATACAAGAGCACTACAATAAACTACCTTATTTCTTGTTTAACATCATTCAAAACTCGGTTTAATTTGTAGTTAACAATACTTAACACTCACATACTCTCCCTTTTTAATGATGGAAAATATATATGATGTAGTTGTAGCCTGTTGCGCTTCTCTTGATACACAAAATAACTCCCCCTGACTTTATGCATTGTTCTTGATAGCTCTTTGATATCCCCCTTAAGTGTATGCATATATCATGCATAATCCTCTTCATTGTCTAATCTTCCCCCCTTGACAACATCAAAAAGAAAGAAAACAATCAATTCGTTAGAAGCATCACATAGATGCACAACTCACATATTACAAATACTATACAGATGCAATTGTAATAAATAAGTTGTGTGCTCATACAAGGTATAAAACACATGCTTAATAAACAAGAACATAATACTCATATTAATTTTGATTAATTAAAGTATAAGTACTGAAACGTTACATAATTCAAAGTGATAAACATTAAATCAAATGTAAATACATGAAACAACCAAACAAAGACACACTAAATGTAGAAAAATCTTAAAACACACTAAGAGGACATACACAAACACACTCCTCATCACACATTTCTTTATAGAGTTGTGAGTAGTTATGCAAATTCTAGTAACAGACAGGCGATGTCATATCTGGTGTTATGACATCCGCTTCTGAACAAATTATTAAACTTAGTAATAAACAAGTAACGAAAGCAGTAAAGAACACAGAAAATTGTTTACCCAGTTCGGTGCAACATCACCTACATCTGGAGGCTACCAAGCCAGGGAGGAAATCCACTATAAGCAGTGTTAATTCAGAGCTAAACCACCAGTTTACAACTCCTCACTTAAGGCCTACCCAATGCAATTTCAATCTAACTCTAGACCTGAGTTCCTACTCACTCCCCCTCAATCACAACAGTGATATCAATCAAATAACAAACAGATTCAAAAGTAAGACACACTTCAAACAAATCTTGATCTTACTTAAAAGCTTCAATCAAGAGACATAGCACTCTTGCTTAAGAGCTTAGAATGACACAACCAAAACACCTCTCAAAAACCACACTAGTCCAATGTAATCATCAAGATGATAATTGCTTGGCTCACAAGAAAACCTAAGACAAAAACACACGTGAAGATACAAACACATAAACAAAATTCTTCACACCAAAATCTCTGCATCTTTAGTGAGGATTGCCACTCTTCTTTATATGCAGCGCATGTGCCTTGGGCCTATGTAGCATAAATTAAGTTTAACCAAGTTAATCCAATCTCCACAATTCAAGGTGCTAAAAAATAGGCCATGGGCGTTTCGTAAAATATAGCCTGAGATAAAGTAGGAAACTTAACAGAAAACAAACAGCGCCCATGCTAGCAGATACTTGATGTCACAACATTCATTGTGACATCCAATAAACTTTGTATTAGCTAACCAAGTATGTCATGACATCATTCAAGACATCTACACACATAACAATGTTTTACCATAAAATGCAGCCAATCAAGAACATCTATAAAATCCCTCTTTGGCAAATTTTTGGCTAAAACAACTTGTCACCATATCAGAGAACACATGCAGCAGAAAAATGCACAACACACAGCCGATCATGCAGAATAGCTAATACACTACCATCACACAAACTCTAAACTCCAAAACAAGGAGAGTAAACACAAACTCCCCCTCAACAGACTCAAAACAGCCCACCTAGGCTACTCAAAGTTCAAAACTAAACCAAGGCTACTACTAACAAGGACAACATCCTGTTAACAACCAAGTAACAAGGATCAACATCCTGTTAACAACAAAAGAGCAGTAGAAGCAACTATTATCTTCACACCTGCTCATCACACCAGCAAAACAACCTAGAACTAGGTATACAATCAGAGCAACAACACAACATATCATCTTCTCAACTACTATCTGTTAGGGACATACACTAAGTTGTAGTATACAACCAATCTTCTCCCCCTTTTATCCATAAATTTAAGATAAAAAAAACTAATGGAATAGTATTGATCAGAACAGTTAGAAACACATACGTTAAGGGTATGGAAACCCCAAGATTACAACCCAAAAAAACAGTAAACCACCAAGGCAGACAACTTAATCTTCATCCTCAGAAGAACTTGAGCCAACCTCCCTAGCATCAGTTGAAACACCTTTAGATTCTTCCCCTGCCACAACCTCATTATTTTGTTCATACACATTATCAGATCTGGGGGATGGATCAATGCGAGCAAGAGGGGTGGAAACACCATGCACAATACGACCTTTCTGGAGAATCTTAATGACAAGTTCCCTGATGGATCTGTCCACATATGCAGAGCCTTCCTTGTTCAACATTCTAGTAATGTTGTCAGCAGAGGGGTCAGAAGATTTACCTATGGGGTGTTATTTGGATTTGTCATCTTGAGACGATGTAGCATCCGGAGCATCTTCGAAGGGGTTGGTATGGGCATTAGTTTGAGAAACATCTCGTTTGGAAGCCATTTTGTTGAAAGATGAACAATTGAAGGACTGAGAGGTATTCTAAAGAGTAAAGCAGAATGGGGGAATTGTTGGTGCAGTGAGATAACAGGTTTGTGTGGGACAACGAGCTTTAGTGGTCAATGGCGTGAGATGCATTAAAGTCGGAGGTTGGACCGTGTTTTGTCCAATAAAACTTCTTTTAGACACAAAACTCCCCTTGGTAGTAATTGTTATAAGTCCTCATAAATGCAAATTCCCAACTTGCTTCTTAAATTCTCAAATTGGGCAACATCTAGAGCTTTTGTAAAAATGTCAGCAAGTTGTAGTTCAGTGGCCACATGCTCCAGGGTAATCACTTTGTCTTCCACAAGCTCTCTTATGAAGTGATGTCTGATATCAATATGCTTGGTTCTGCTATGCTGGATTGGGTTCTTGGAAATATTGATGGCACTAAGATTGTCACAGTATAATGTCATGACATTCTGAATGACATTGTATTCAGTTAACATTTGCTTCATCTAGACCAGTTGGGAACAACTGCTATGTATTAGCTTCAATAGTGGATAAGGAGACATAATTTTGCTTCTTGCTTAACCATGATATAAGGTTGTTCCCCAAGAAGAAACATCCACCAGATGTGCTTTTTCTGTCATCAACACTCCTAGCCCCATCAACATCACAATACCCAGATAGAATAGGGTTACACCCATGAGAATAAAGCATACCATAATCACAAGTTCCATTCACATATTTGAGAATCCTCTTGACTTGATTTATGTGACTCACTTTGGGATCTGCTTGATATCTTGCACATACACCAACTGCAAAGGCAATATCAGGTTGTTGCACCCCAAAATTTGACCAACCGGTCCCCAAATCTGGTTTATGTTTTGACGCATTTTGCATTCGCATTCGCATATTGCATGCATTGCATTTTTCTCAGTCAGATTGATTTTATCGGGATTGCAGCCCCTGGCGTTTCAGGCAGTTCAGGCCGGTTTGAATAAGTGTGTTTTGAGAATTGGTGCTCGTTCCCTGTGTTTTAAGGTCATCTCGGTGCCCGGTTTTCGCTATGGTTGCGTAATTGTTCTCTAATCGATTTAATCGGCTTCCTGGTTTTTTTTAGAATTTTCTCTTTTATTTTCTAGATTTTTAAGGCATTTAGATTTTTAATAGATTTACTTGATTTTTTAGATATTAAGTAGGTTAACATTTTTAATAGAAGTAAATAGATTTTTCTAGATTTTTTAAATGGATATTCTCCTTTTTTCTTTTATAGTTTTAATAGATTTTTAGCATATTAGATATTAGTTTTTTGTCATTAAATAGAATAGTTTAATATAGATTTTAAATAGTCCTTTTAGATTTTTTAATAGTTTTTTGAGATAGTTTTAAAAAAGGGGAGGGTATAATAATGTGAGATCTTAGTTTTAATAAATAGTGGTAAGATTTCTGATATAGAGTTTTAATAGATTTATTATTTTTCTAGACTTTAATTGGAATTTTAAATAGGTTTTTAGATATTAAATAAATTTTTTTTCTGTTTTTTAATAGGTTAATTAGAGTTAATTTTGTTTTGTTAATTAGGATTAATTAGAAGTTTGATTAGGGTTTTTTCAATTAATTTCGTTTAGTTTTAATTAGGGTTTAATTAGGAAGGTCATTAATAGAGTCTTTAGTTTAATGCAGAGTTAATCAAGTCATCAGCATTTAATTAAGTCTTAATCAGAGTCTTAGTCTTAATGGGCCAGGTGTCCAGTAATCAGGGCCCAGTCAAGGTCCAAATTGTTGCCACTTGTCATATAAAGGGACTTGCCACGCGTGGCTTTTCTCTTTCCGCCACCTCATCTCTGACTTTCCACTTCCTTTCTCTCTCTGCCACCTCTCTCCCTCTCTCCTCACACGTGTCCCTTTCTCTCTCTCTCAGTGCCACCCGTCATCTTCTGAACCCACCACCACCACCCCTCAGTGCATGCGTGCCACCTGGAATCCACTCATTATCCCTCGCCGGAGCACATGCAACCGCCACCGGACCACCGCATCTCCGCCGCAACTGTCGCCGGAGTCTGTTAAGCTCACCGGAAAACTCATCAGAACCTGCATTTTTTCCAGATTTACCAGCGATTCACAAGAACATTCATCTGACTCATCAACTCGTTCAAGACAAATTCCCAGAAATTTATCGCTGATCTTCATCCGGATTTGCCTTTCAGCATCATTTCCCCTCATCATCGTTCATCAATACCATCATCCATCCCCGTTTTTCCAGAAAACCTTCAACGAGCAAGAACATTCATCGTCTTCATCCCCATATTTCCTCCAAATTTTCCAGAAATACCAAGAACCTCATCAATTTGCAAGCGTCTTCGCCAAGAACATTCATCAAGATCGCTCCAGATTTCAGTTCTCTTTAAGATCTTCACAGATCCATGCACATTCAACAGAGATCTTCAACGACGATAGTTCAACTCATCAAATCGTCAGACCTTCATCTTGAACTTCGATAGCTTCAACGATCTTCAAGTGTCCTCCAAGCCATTTCCAGAAATCTACATCTTCACAACGTCTCCAGGTTTTTTTCTTCTTCGCTCTGAACTTGTTAATCTTCGTAGTTTGTGTGTTAGCTGAAGAGTTAGGTTAGGGAATGGCGTTTTGAACCGAGTTCTTGAGTGGTAGTTGGTGATAGCGTTGGATTTCTGATGAATAATGTTAGAGAATGGATTTAGAACGAGGGTTGTTAAATGTTTTTGTGTGAGAGAGTTGGTTTCAGTGAGAGAGAGGTTGGAGAGAAGGGTGAAGCGCCGTTAGGGTTGGGAGGATGATGAATAGTTGAGGAGCGTGAGATAGCATTAGGGTTTTTTGTGTGCTGATAGAGGTGAGATTGTATTCGGGCCTTGGGCCCATTATGCTTTGCAAAGCGTCTCCCCCGTTTCCCCATTGAACCCCCTTTCTGATTGAATTGCGTTTTGGGCCATGGACCAGATTGCTAACCACACCCCCAATTGGAGGCCCAATCAGATTAACAAGGCAAAGTAATTGCTATTTGCCCCCTAAGATTTTTCCATTTTTCCTTGTGTTTTTTTTAATGTTTTTCTGAGTGGTATTGGGCTTAGTGCGCCTGATATTGGCACCCCCCCTCCTGAGCCCAATTCCCTTTTGAACTATAGAAAATTGCTATTCACCACGCCTGGTTTTCATTTTAATTGATTTTCATTTTTTTTTTTATGTTTGCATATAGTTTAGTAAATAATTCACAATAAATTGAAAAATAAACATTTTTGGATGGGAATTTTTTCCCTAGTTCCCTTAGGACCTCTAGAAAATTGTGAAATAATAAAAACATTAATTTCATGCATTTTATATTTTGTGGCATATTTTACAATATTATGGATTTTATTTTTCATTTGTTTAGTACTTAATTTTTCTGAATTTAGTATGAGAGATTGGTGCATGATTTTTGTTTGATTCTCATGAGGTTGATTAGATTAGGGAAGAATGTACCCTTAGGAATTTTTTCATTTTTTTGTGACTCAAATTTAGGTTAATTTGAGAGATAGGTAGGAGAGGTATCAGAATCAGGGTTTCACAACAATTAGGTGCGGTTTATGGCATAGTTTTGGGGTTTTTAGTTTGATTTAGGTCTTGGGGTTTATAGGGGGTATAGGGTACATAGTTAGGGTCCCTTAGAAATTAATCTAGGATTTTATGATGAGTATTTCCACTTTATTGGATTTTTGCAAATTGGGTGATACTGGTGTGTTTCCCTCTTGGGATGTTGCTTTGTTTGTTGGGTTTTGGGCATTACCATTGGGGTGTTGGGCTTGGGTTTGGCTTGTTGGAGCATGAGGAAGCATGGAAGAAGATTGAAGACAAATATCAATGCTTGGAGCTTGGGGATTCTTGTGCTTGAAGGTGCTTGTTGAAGACTTATGAGATAGGAGAAATAGGAAAGAGCTGTAGACTTAGTATGATTTCTTTTGCAAACATGGAAAACATCTTGTGCTTCCATTCCTCCCAATGACTAAAAGTCCTTCTAATATATGCACATCCCTCCTTTGGAGGGATAAGTGGCTTATCTTGGAAGTAGAACTTTGAGGGAACCAGTCTCTTTTGATGTTAAACACTTGTAGGCTTCCTTTGGTTGTCAACAAGCTGTTTAACATCCAACTTATTCTGTTAAGTGATTCTCTTCTGGAGTGCTTGCCTTGAAGAAATAAGCTTATTGAAGACAAGAGGTTCATTGCATTGAAGATTGATAAAGGAGAAGCTTATGTCTGTCAAAGCTGCTCAACTGTTGAATTAGGGTTTTACTGCCGTTTGAAGTTGTCTGCTGGTTGAAGCTGTTGGCTGTTGGGGTTCATTGCTTGCTAAAGCTTGGTGTTTGATTGGAGTTAGGGGATCATTGAAGATTTGATTTTGGGGTTAATTTGAAGGTGTTACTGTGTTGCTGTTTATCAACTGTCAGGGTTTGCTGTTTTTCAGAGCTGTTGCTGTAGAAGCTGGTGTTGCTGTTAGAGCTGGTGTGAGGTTTAATTTCTCTGCTGTATTGTTTGTTAATTTTCCCATAGGTTTGAAGTGAATACTGTTTCACTTTGCCTGTTGTTTTCTTAGGTTCGAGGTTGAGCGGGACTCCCTTGCCTGGCTTGTATTGCTGCATTCATGCATTTTACTGCTTTACTGTATATATGCTGTTTCTTTTCCGTTTATTCCCTAGGATCTCTGTTTCTCTCTGTGCAAGAGAGAAATATGACAGACATTAGGTTGTAACCCCTGCATGACAACATTAGGGTAGTTTTGCTTCCCATTTTTCAACTATAGGTTTTTAGAGTGTCGTTTCTCTTCTCATCTCAAAACAATCAAAAATACAATAAGAGGTCAAACATCAATAAAAGATAGTTCTTGCGTAAAAGACTGGAAACCAATCAAAACGTCATTTTTGTCCGCTTGGACCCGTAATCAGGAGAAAACCTTTTTCAGAAGGATAAAAGACAATCAAGACAGACTGGTGTCGTACGTGGCCCGAACTACGTTTGCTCTGATCTTTCATGCTGTATGAAAGTACGTAGGCATAGGATGTCGTATCCTAGCGAGCAATCTTCCCCTCCTTTCCCGTAGGTAGGCGAACTACGTTGACTTTGATTTCTCGTTTCAGACGGGAATACGTAGGCATAAAGTGCGATACTTTGCTGAGTCATTTTATTTTCTTTTAACCCCAGACCTCTAGCGTAGATAGAATAACAATCCGTACTAGAAAACAAGCATGGATCCCGTCGAGTACGACGGACGTAAGGGGTGCTAATACCTTCCCCTTGCGTAACCGACTCCCGAATCCAGGATTTGGTTGCGATGACCATTCCTTTCCCTCTTTGCGTTAGGTTTACTCTGAGCATTTCCTTTCCCTCTTGTGGGATAAATAACGCACGGTGGTGACTCTTCTGTCATAGCCGGCGCCGATTTTCGCAGTAGCGACACAGGTCTACTAGCTGTTAGATATAGCAAGCTTCCAATCATGCTTCTATACAGGCTTTGATCAACACTAGTACCACCTTCATCTTTAGACAACTTCAAATGTGTAGGTGCATGGGTTCTTTTGTGACGAGCATTCTCCATGCCAAATTTTTTGACTATGTTCTTGGCATATTTACTTTGGGAGAGAAAAATAGACTCTTCCATTTGCTTGACTTGCAGCCCAAGAAAGCATGTTAATTCTCCAATAAGGCTCATTTCAAACTCAAATTGCATTTGATTGACAAAATGTTTAACCATCCTTCTGACATCCCACCAAAAACTATGACATCCACATAGATTTGAGCAATCATGATTTTTCCACCTTCATCCTTCACAAAGAGGGTCTTGTCTATCCTTCCTTTCCTGTATCCATTAATAGTGATAAACTCAGTCAGTCTCTCATACCAAGCTCTAGGAGCTTACTTCAATCCATAAAGAGCTTTCCTTAATTTGTATACATGATTTTTCCGGTTAGGATCATCAAATCCTTTAGGTTGTTCCACATATACTTCCTCATTCAAGTAACCATTTAGAAAAGCACTTTTCACATCCATCTGGAATAATTTGAACTTCAGGATGCAAACAACTCCTAACAGTAGCTTTATTGACTCAAGTCTTGCAACAAGTGCAAAAGTTTCATGAAAATCAATCCCTTCAACTTGAGTATAACCTTGTGCCACCAGTCTAGCCTTATTTCTAGTTATTACTCCTTTTTCATCAGATTTGTTCTTGTAGATCCACTTGGTACCAATGATGTTTGTTCCTTCAGGGCTTGGCACCAATTCCCATACTTCATTCCTTTTGAACTGTTCCAATTCATCTTGCATGGCATTGATCCAATATTCATCAGTTAGTGCTTCCTTCACATTTTTTGGTTCAATCTTGGATACAAAACATGAACTTGAGATGATCTCTCTCGATATGGTAATTACACCACTGTTGGGATCTCCTATGATAAAATCTTTGGGATGATCTTTCTAGATTCTAATAGAAGGTCCTTTGTTGAGAGCTTCTGACTCTGAATCTGGAGGTACACCATGAGAATCATCAGATTTAACAACAACATCAGTATGAGTTTCAAAGAATGTTCCAACATCCTCTATGACATTGGTTTCTTCATGTTGGTCATCAACAATAACATTAATGGATTCCATCAAGACTTTTGTTCTGGAGTTGAATACTCTATATGCTCTGCTGTTTGTAGAGTATCCCAGGAATATGCCTTCATCACTTTTGCGATCCATTTTTCTTCTTTGTTCACGGTCTGTCAGAATGTAGCATTTGCTTCCAAAAACATGGAAATACTTCACAGTAGGTTTCCTTCCTTTCCATATTTCATACAGAGTGGAGGAGGTTCCCTTTCTCAAGGTAACTCTGTTGTGAACATAGCAGGCTGTGTTCATTGCCTCAGCCCAAAAGTGCATAGGTAGTTTCTTCGCATGAATCATAGCTCTAGCAGACTCTTGAATAGTTCTGTTTTTCCTTTCCACAACTCCATTTTACTGAGGAGTAATAGGAGAAGAGAATTCATGGCTGATTCCTTCAGATGATCAGAATTCAACAAACTTGGAATTTTCAAACTCCTTTCCATGATCACTTCTGATTTTGACAACACCACTTTTCTTTTCTCTTTGAAGTCTTGTACAAAGACCTTTGAAAACATCAAACACATCTGATTTTTCTCTGATGAAACTTATCCAAGTGTATCTGGAGTAGTCATTAACAACCACATAAGCATACTTCTTCCCACCAAGACTTTCTACCTGCATTGGTCCCATCAAGTCCATGTGCAACAGTTCCAGAATTTTGGAAGTTGCAAGATGTCCAATCCTTGGATGTGACATCTTGGTTTGCTTGCCAACCTGACATTCAACACAAACTTTTCCTTCATTAATTGTTAGTATTGGAATTCCTCTCACTGCTTCCTTGGATATGATCTTTTTCATCCCTCTTAGATGAAGATGTCCAGTTTTTTGATGCCACAGTTTAACCTCCTTTTCTTCTTTGGCCATAGAACACACAATGGAGTTATTTGAGACTTTAGGCTCCCATAAGTAGCAATTGTCTTTAGATCTAGATCCCCTCATGACTTCCTCATTTTCTCCATTGGTGACAACACATTCTTCTTTAGTGAATCTGACATTGAGTCCTTGATCACATAGCTGACTGATACTAATAAGGTTTGCAGTCATTCCTTTCACTAGCAACACATTATCTAGGTCTGGAACTCTAGGAAAGTCTAGTTTTCCAACACCTTTGATTTCCCCTTTAGCTCCATCACCAAAGGTCACATAACTAGTGGAATGAGGTTTGATATCTACCAATAAGTTATTTATTCTAGTCATATGTTTTGAACATCCACTATCAAAATACCAGTCTTCTTTGGATGATACCCTTAGAGAGGTATGGGCTATTATAGCAACATCCTTAGCAACCCATTGTTGCTTCTTGATAAGATTATTCTGTTTGGGTATGACTTGATGAGTATGGATGGGAAATCCATACAGCCTGAAGCAAAAAGGCTTTATGTGTCCAAATCTTCCATAGTAGTGACACCTCCACCTTTGGAACTTTCTCTTTGTCTGGTTTATGCTTCTGTTCCCATGATGTTGAGACGTCGGTCTTGGCATCCGGTTTGTCAAATGATCTTCAGTTTTTGGCTTTTTGAGCCCCAAGGTGGGTCCCTGTTCACCAACAAAACCTATTCCAGACATGTCTCTTGCTTTCTGACCAACTTGTAGAATTTCTTCTAGAGTGTCAGTTCCATTGTTTAGCATCTTTATAGACTTTGACATCTGATCAAGTTTGGAGTTCAACAAAATGACCTCACTGTTGAGTGAGTCTATGGTTGCAAGATGCTCTTTCTTCTCAGCCTCCAACTCCTTTATGAGTTTCTTTTGCTTCTCCCCTTGTTGGCACACTTCTGCACTTCGGATACACAACTTTTTATATGAGGCTGCAAGTTCATCAAAAGTCAGCTCATCTTCACTAGAATCATCATCAGATACACATACACTAGTTAGCGCAATAATATGTTTTGCAAATTCTTCTTCTGATCCACTCTCAGAATCTCCATCAGACCAGGTGACAGATATACCCTTCTTTTGCTTCTTGAGGTAAGTGGGACATTCAGGTCTAATATGACCATAGCCTTCACATCCGTGGCACTGAATTCCTTTACCTTGGTTGGACTTTTCTTCAGATTCAACTCTTCTGCTGGTGTCAGAGGGGATGTTCTTGACATTAGGTATGGTTTTTTGATCTATTCTTCTTACCAATCTGTTGAATTATCTTCCAAGCATAGCTATAGCTTCTGATAGATTTTCCTCACTTCCACCATTGTCTTCATCTGAGTCCTCTTCAGTTTTTGATACAAAAGCTATGCTTTTGTTCTTCTTTTCAGCATTTTCACACATTCCCATCTCAAAGGTTTGGAGGGAACCAATGAGTTCATCAACCTTCATGTTGCTGATATCTTGAGCCTCTTCTATAGCAGTAACCTTCATGGCAAATCTCTTGGGAAATGATTTGATAATCTTTCTTACAAGCTTTTCTTCATACATTTTCTCTCCTAAGGCTCCTGAGGTATTGGAAATCTCAAGAATATTCATGTAGAAATCATGAATGGTCTCATCCTCTTTCATCCTTAGATTCTCAAACTTAGTAGTCACCATCTGTAGTCTAGACATCTTGACCTTGGAGGTACCTTCATGAGTTGTTTTGAGAGCATCCCAAACCTCTTTGGCCAGTTCATAGTGATGCACAAGTTTGAATATATTCTTATCTATCCCATTGAATAGAGCGTTCAAGGCCTTAGAATTTCCAAGAGCCAAAGCTTCTTGCTCTTTACTCCACTCTTCTTCAGGTATTTGCACAGTTGATCCGTCTTTCCCTGTCTTCACCGGATGTTCCCATCCTGAGTTAGCTGCTCTCCAAGCCTTACTATCTAGAGATTTCAAGAAGGCTATCATACGAGGTTTCCAGTAGTCATAGTTAGATCCATCCAGAATAGGTGGTCTATTCGCAAATCCTACATCCTTGTCCATAGTATCAGAATTTATCGTCCCTAGATCTCACCCAGACAATAACAGGCAGGGTGCCTGCTCTGATGCCAATTGAAATTCTAGTAACAAACAGGCGATGTCATATATGATGTTATGACACAAGCTTCTGAACAAAGTATTAAACTTAGTAATAAACAAGTAACTAAAGCAGTAAAGAACACATGAAATTGTTTACCTAGTCCGGTGCAACATCACCTACATCTGGGGGCTACCAAGCCAGAGAGGAAATCCACTATAAGTAGTGTTAATTTAGAGCTAAACCACCAGTTTACAACTCTTCACTTAAGACCTACCCAATGCAATTTAAATCTAACTCTAGACCTGAGTTCCTACTCACTCCCCCTCAATCACAACAGTGATATCAATCAAATAACAAACAGATTCAAAAGGAAGACACACTTCAAACAAATCTTGATCTTGCTTAAAAGCTTCAATCAAGAGACATAGCACTCTTGCTTAAGATCTTAGAGTGACACAACCAAAACACCTCTTAAAAACCACACTAGTCCAATGCAATCATCAATATGATAATTTCTTGGCTCACAAGAAAACCTAAGACAAAAACACACGTGAAGATACAAATACACAAACAGAATTCTTCACACCAAAATCTCTGCATCTTTAGTGAGGGTTGTCACTCTTATTTATATGCAGCACATGGGCCTTGGGCCTAGGTAGCATAAATTAGGTTTAACCAAGTTAATCCAATCTCCACAATTCAAGGTGCTACAAAATAGGCCATGGGTGTTTCCTAAAATATAGCCTGAGATAAAGTAGGAAACCTAACAGAAAACAAACATCGCCCATGCTAGCAGATACCTGATGTCACAATATTCAGTGTGACATCTAATAAACTCTGTATTAGCTAACCAAACATATCATGCAGAACACTACACAAGTATGTCATGACATCAGTCAAAACATCTACACACATAACAATGTTTTACCACAAAATGCAGCCAATCAAGAACATCTACATTTATGGTGATCTTCATTTTGGGAAGAAATCATGTGATTGACCCTTGCGATGGTAGAGGTGGTATTCGCATCCATCTCCTCCTTCACGGTGATTGGCGTTTCTGAGACAAATGATAAAATTGCCTTAAAGTTTGCATCTTGAGTTTTCATATGCTCCTGGATACTTTGGAGCAGCGCTATTTGGGCATTTTGTTTTTGCATTGAAGAAGCGAGGTGATGGGAAAATTGTGGCCAACATCATTGTTATCTTCCTGTACAACAATATTTTTTGCATCATGTATAGGCACATCATCTTTAACATGTTGCTCAGTAGAGGGGTCAGCAAATGCGGTAGGATCATCAAAGTTGTATATCTTTCGAACATACTTTCCCAGCCTCAGATAATATGCTTGACGCTCTTCATCTTAAAAGTATCCCATATTAGTTAGAGTTCATTGAGAGAACTCTTGAATTGGACCAGGTGAGATGAGTGGTAGGATTGGCATGCCAATATCAAAGAAACTCTTAATTTTTTAGATCATAGATGGATAACAGAAGGATGTCCCCTTGTATCCGTCCTTGATGATGAACATTCTAGAGACGAAGTAGTGTGGCTAATTGATGCGAATTTTGTGAATAAGGATGTACACGAGATGAATCTCTGCACTATCCACTCCAGAGTATCCATCTTTCTTGGGACGTAGAATATGAGAAACAAGCCACAAAAGAACTCTCAGAGTCATTTTGAATTAACTGACTGCTATAGCCTCATTACATTCCTCTGGCCTTGGGGTTTTGAGCATTTTCTTGAGATGAACATTCCACTCAAAATCCTTATGAGCATGAGTGTCTATTACTAAAGGATAAATTTCATCCTCTACATCTGGATCGTTTATGGTAATGTCAAACAGTTTCTTTAAAACATCATCATTGACTTCATAATTCTTATTTCCAATAGTGAATTTGAAAAAGGATCCATTCTGCTCATGTACTCTGGAATAGAATACATGAACCAGATCCTCTTTGTAATCTTGTGTCAACTGCAGAAAGCAATTGATTTACTGGTGTTCTACAAGTCAAGCCACAATAGGAATTTCCAAACTTCCAACAATAGAATCCTTCTATGCATGTTATTTCATGACAAGGCAATATAAAAAATTCTCTTCAAATTCTGCAATGCAGTTGTCAAAAACAAGAGATAACACAATTTTTGGAATGGCTGATGATGATGATGATGATATGTTAGCCTTCTCACTCTTGCCTCTCGCAGTTTTGGGGGCCATTTGGATTGATAGGAGTTTTTGACAGAATTGAGATGTTTGAAATAAGATGGAAACTAATGCCAATTTATAGAAAATGAGAGAGAGAGAGAGAGAGAGAGAGAGAGAGAGAGAGAGAGAGAGAGAGAGAGAGAGGAATTCAGAATGTTCATTTTTACAAGAATGTGGAGAGTTGGATGATTTAATGTCATGAAATGAATGGTATTAGTGATGAATTAAGAACATAAATATGAGTTATATTGGTTGACTGAAATTTGAATAGCAAATGACTCACAATCATGAACCAACCATGAACGTAGGAATGTGAATGTTTTTGGTCAAATGAGTTATAATTCGTCCGCTCATTCTCACAAGTTGGCCTATACAATAGCATGTGCCGACCTATACTTTTAGTATTTGAAAAATGCGTAATTTTAATTCACATAGGCCAACCTATACGAGGCCAGGTCGACCTATACTGAACCAATCAAAAGAATAATTTTAATTCACATGACACGGGTCAACCTATTCGATTATGTGTCAACCTATAGACTTCTTATTTGAAGAATTTGAATTAAATGAACTTCTAGACACCAACAATGACTCAACTTAGACTCATGCATACTACATTGATTGAAGACTTATGCATATGATAAGGTTTGATAGTTTGCTTGCTTTAATCATGTAACATATATTCATGCAAGCATGACTTGGTCTAAGATACAATGAATCATAATGAATCATAAATAGGTAAAAGAAACACTTACGTACATAGCAAAAAATAGGATTGAAATGATATTACCTCACCGCACACAAGATGGAGGAAGCACAAGCATTCCATGAAGAACTTTCAAACGAAATTTGAAGTGAATACAACACCGACCACGAAACACAAATAAGACCAAAACATTCTTACCACTTTCCTTCTTGCACAAGTATTTGAAGATGAGATTAGTAATGTATCCAATAGTATCATTTGAAAATAATTATCAAAATAATGTATCCAATAGCATCATTTGATAATTATTTTCTCAAATATGATAATTATTTTCTCAAATATGATAATATGATAATGTATCCAATAGCATTTCAAGTATTTTCTCAAATATGATAAGAACTCTGGTGTACTTTCATCAATTTAGGTTGATAACTTATAGTTTGATGTTCTTGAGAAAGTTTAGTCAAAAATATCATACACAATTGAACATAATATCTTTCTGACACTTTTTGTAACACCCCACTCTACCCCGTACGCGTATTATAAAACATATACGGAAATATCACATAAAAGTACATCAGAGTTCTCAAAATCAGTAGGATGTCACACTAAGTCATTTCATCCTTCATAAATAAACCAAGGTTATCTAGCTTTCAATCAAACAGCGAAAATAAAATCAATGTTTAAATATAATCTCCACAAACGGTGGTTATACGTGATTAATCCAACAATTTAAAAGATATGTAACAATAAATCAAGAAAATAAGTCAAACAAACGTAATCCCATCATCCCATGTTACGTATCAGAGTGAATCCTAAGACTCTATCAAATAGCAACACACTTCAAGCACTACTCAGGTACTTGGTCATCTGCACTCCCCAAGGAGCACAAACGCAACAAACAGAAAAGGGGTGAGAACTACATTCAATAAATAAGCGGTGAAATACACATGCTAAGGAGTAGTTACACACCACACATACAACGCACATACACATGCCACATCAATTACTCGACATCAATAGCCCATATTCAATTACGATTATGCAATGTGACTCACTGACTCGACACAGTGCATGTGGTACCAACACAAATACATACGGTTCACCCTAGAACCCGATTCCCGTCGGAATCCAGATAAGTCGTATATGTTCCTCTGAACTACAACTTATCTCCACAACGACTTCCACATGAAGTCCGGATGAAACTAGGCACCCATCATGGATTCCCACCTAGCCATCTCCATAAGACACATGACATGAAATGCATGACAACACAATTATGCAATATAATAATTCAAGCATAATTTCACGATCATTCAAGATCCACACGGGCCATCCGCTCACCGTATCCTCTCGGGGATTACCACAATCACACAAGATTATCCACATTCGATAATCATGGCTCACAATCATCAAACACAGCCCTTAAGGGCACACCCATATCATTTCATATTTTTCCTGATTTAATTCATTACTCTTATTTCTAGGTTCATTTTAGTCATATTAACCCTACCGAATCAACGAAAATGCATTCCAAGCGAACGCTAGACAGAAATCACAAAACTGGGGAAAAAGTCATCCTAGACTATCCATACGCGTACTGCCTGCTGTCATACGCGTATGGCCCTCCCTTACGCGTAAGACCAGAGGCTTCTACCTCCAAAAACCCCATCAGAGTCACCCCTTATGCGTATGATTACCTCCATACGCATATTGCCCAGGCCCATACGTGTACCATACACGTATCATCAGATGGTCGTGTTGGCACTAGGAACAGGGAACGTATGCTACGCGTACAACCCCTTGGGAAGTCCCCCATACGCGTATTGACACCTCCCATACACGTATGACCAGCAGATCTATCAAAAAACTTAGATCTCATCATCTCCACGAGTTCCTACTCAAGATTCATCATCCTACCTTCCTATTCATCCTAAAACTCATATTTAAATTGATTCCAATGAATCCTATCTTCTATTCTTTCAAGATTCTACTTATTAAATCTAGTTTCAATTATAGTTAAACCCTTAGTTTTAGATCTGTTAAACCACAACATTCCATCACAGATTCAGGAAATTTCCACACGAATTTTCATATTCATACCAGAATCATACATACAATATCATGAAATGATCATTCAACAAAACAACAATCACAAGGAAATCACAATATCACGAAAATCAAACGAAAAGGTGAGAAGAAACAAAATTCCTACGAGAGAAAGGACCTCTCACTACCCTCTCATGTTAAGTCACCCATATTGAAATCCATTCTCCCCCCTTACCTTGAATTTGAGCTCTTTCTTGACAATAATGGAGAAGTTTTGGTTCTTCTTTGCCCTAGCTCTCCTTCCTCAGTCTTTTTCCTCTTTCACGTGTTAACTATCTAAACTCACTAATACTCGCTAAACCCTCTTAATCCTATTTTAATTCATTTAATTTAATTACTATTACTAATAATAATAATAATAATAATAATAGTAGTAGTAATAATAATAATAATAATAATAATAATAATAACCATAATAGTAACCACTTCTAATTAATGTTATAATTAATAATAATTGAATAATGTCTATAACTATAGTATCCTCATTAAATGGTTAATTTTATAATCATCATTATAAGTCCACCTCACCCCCAACTAAGATCATCTTTCACTCTCGCTCTTAACCTCATACCCTTAATTAAGGACATCACAACAAATACACATCACAGAAAATACAAAAGCGACTCAATAATTTAAATGGGGTGTTACACTTCTCAGATAGCTTATTAGTAACCATTCACATACTTTTACCACTTAAAAGAAAAACACAAAGAGTTAACCTGGTTGGTAACAAAATTCTCCTTGTTGGTCACATAGATCAAAATAATAAGGACATGCTACTATGTTGTGCCTTGATGCTCTACGAACAAGATCCCATACTCTCTCCATAGAGTCAAGATATTTTTTCGGCATGATTAACAACTTGTGCTAGGTATCCAATCTTCATTGGGTCCTTGGGGATTAGTAAAACCTTGATTGCATTTAGGGGTCCATTGAAAGACATCATTAGAAACATGGAGTTTCCTAACTCTGCACTTTGCAATAGCGTGTCCTTTTTTGCAACAGTAGTGATAATATAAGTTTAGAGAAGATAACCTTTTGCTATTTGGTTCCTTTTTAACGTAACTATACCTCTGATATGGATTGTGAGCAGGTAAGTCATACTTGGAGTTATCTATAGCAAAAGTAACCTTGGGTTGCAAAGCCTTATCAATTTTAGGTTTAAGAGGCCTTGACTCCTTTTTCCAAATGTGACATGTTTCACAACTAAAATTCCACAAAGATCTAGGATCCTTATCTTGTCCATCTAGAATATTTGACATATATTTCCTTAGTGCTTCCACATGTCTTTCATTTTCATAAATCTTGGCTTCCAAATGAGAGATGATTCTCTTGTTTGAAGGTAATCTCTTGAAAGCATCTATAACTTGTCTTTTGTAGATTTTCAAAGGATTCTTGAAGTTAAGAAAAGGTTGACTCATAAGAAGCTTGAAGTTTAGAATATCTTGCAACCTTTTTCTTTCCTTTGTTTTCCATATAGAAAAACTTGAATGATTCCTCGCTTGAAGTAGATCTATCATCACTTGAAGAATCACTTTCTCTTTCCCAAGAGGCATAAGCTCTTCTAGCTTTTCTAGACGTTTTATGACGGCCTCTTTCATTCTTGATTTTTGGACACTCTGGCTTAAAGTGATCGGGTTTACCACAGTTGTAAAACGTACTTCGTAACTTTTCTTTTTTGCTCTTATCTTTTTCTCTTGAGGAACTTGATAACCTTCTTGATTTATCACGGTACTTGTTGGGATATTTATCGCCTTGTTTTAACATGTATTCATTGACTCGTTTTATGAACAATCTCATATCTTCTTTGTCGGATTCGCTATCATATTTAGGGTCACTATCCCTTTTCTCATCTTGAGAAGGCTTTGAGCTAGAAGTCTTTAGAGCAATGAACTTCTTCCCTTCTTCTTTTTCTTTCTCTTTCTCACTCTTCAATCGCTTTTCGTATTCCTTCTCGTATTTTTCCAAACAAGTAAGATCTTTCTCATGCTCTTCTAACTTACCAAATAAAGCTGTAAGATCAAGCAATTTCAAATCATTTGCCATTTTAATAGCGGTGACCTTTGGTTTCGATTCCCTACTTAAACACCTCAAAAATTTGTTAGTAGCAAGTTAATTGGAAACGAGATTACCAGTGCATTTAACCGATTTATAAGATGAGTAAACCGTTTTCGCATATCCGCAATGGTTTCACCATGCTTAATACGAAATAACTTAAACTTTTGATTCAATATGTTGATCCTAGCTTGTTTTACATCATTAATACCCCCATGGGAAATCTCTAATGTTTCACACATAGCTTTGGTGGTCTCACAATGAAAAACACGATAAAACTCATCAACTCCCAAGGCGGAAGTGAAAATGTTTTTCATTTTCCAATCATGTGACCACAATTTTCTATCATTATCATCCCATCGTGGTTCCGGTTTAGGTATCGTGGCACCATCTTTATTGGTCATAGTTATTTCATTTGGACCATTTTGTATAGCATCCCAAATACCTTTGCCAACGGAGTTGACATGAATACGCATAAGTGCTTTCCAATAGCCATAATTTTCGCGGGCGAAAATTGGTGCTATATTGAATGCACCCTTAGGTTTGGTAGTCATTCTTCTAAGAAATGTATCTCAAGCATGAAATGAACTAGAGATATTGATGCCACTTGTTAGATGATAGACTTTGATCTAGAGGGAGGGTGAATAGATCATAAATTTTACAACCAAAAACTTTTGGCAAAATCTGTTTTAAAAATATGGTGCAGCGGAAAAACGACCCGGATCGAATCGTCTAACCAAACCTACTATCGAAAAGCAATATACGTATCGCGAACCAAATAGAGTGAGAACGAACATAAACGCTTAACAATGATCAGGCTAAAAATTAATTAAATGCAATGCTAATCATAACTCGTATATCCAATGAACCAAAATACACACAAATAATATATCGAACACTTGATGTGAAATCGATAGAGATTGGAAATATAATTAATTTTGTTGATGTTTAAAAGCTAATCACAATCAAAGTGATTATGATTATATCAACAACAACACCTTTAAAAGATAGTAGAAAATAATTTCTAATCAAATTAATCAAACAACAACGAACTCGATAAATTGCATAATCAACAAATAAAGAGATAAAGATATGAAGAGAGAGAAAGAGAGAGAGACCAAGATTTGTCTAGGAAATTTCCCAATCGGCTTCGCTATGAGTACGCCTGCCCTTAATTCAAAATCTAATTGAGATAATGTTATTACCCTTTACTTTACAAAAATGTTTATACAAGAGATAAAGAATGCAAGCTCTAAAAACCCTATTGTTTTGTATTGATTCTTCCACCTCCAAACCCTTGATCAAAGCTTGATCAAGTGACCAACAATGCAGCTACAATTCTCTGATTATCCCGAGCACGCAACTTGTTGAAACCCAAAATTCCCAAACACAGTTCACCGTCTCGCGCAACTCCCTTTCAACGAAACCACCTTGTCCCAAGGCTTTCACTTGGTCTAATTTGTGTTGACGTGATCTTGTCCAAAACCTTAAAATCAACTCGATCTTGAAGGAAAACCCCACCTTGGTTTTATTATTTGAAACACAAAAAGCCTCTAACCTAATACTCTCAGTAACACCAAACCTAATTGAATGTTATCAACCCTAATCTAGATGGTCACCCAATCAAAAAATGATTATGTGTAGTTCAATTGTATGTAAGCATAAAAGAAGGAATAAAGATGATGGACAACTTTATAATCTGATCTCGTTTAGGTTTTATTCACTAGGAAACCTTGCCTAGAAGAAGATGCATGTATGAGTATATATAGGTATAGTGAAGGAAATGGGCAAAAGGATGCAAGAAAAATAAGATGCAAAAAGAATTTTTCAAGTTTTAGCTTGCATAGGTCGGCCTATAAAGGTGTTCAGGCTGGCCTGTGAGGTGACCTGAAATGCAACATGTGGGAAGAATCTATAAGCTTCGTTCTTGGAGCGTAGGAGCCAGCCTGAAACATGGATGGAGCGTATGGGTCTTTTTAAACAAACCTTTTCAAACTAAAAAACGTAGATATTTTAAAGGGCTCCTATAGATTACTATAGACGTTTTGGGTGCTAAGACCTTCCCATTGTGTAACCAACCCCCTTACCCATTCTCTGTTCACTTGTTCTTGTTTTAAGACTTGCTTAGATTTTGTTTTCTCTTTTTCCTTTCCTTTTGGATAAAATAAAATGCGGTGGCGACTCTTGCATTTTGAGTTAAGTTAATCAATAACTTACACTCACAAATTTCTCCGCTACATGTGTAAATCTCAATTTGGTGTATGGCTAGCCTGTGTAAAACCCTTGTTCGGTTCATGGTCATCCCGTATAAAACCTCTATTCGGTTTGGAGGATAGTCAAATCAAAACTCCACTTCGGTTTGAGATTAGCCTGTATAAATCTCAGGGTTTAAGCTTAGAGACTAACCACTCGAAGCTTCGATCATGTTTGGAAAGAAGACTAACCGCTTAGGTCCATATTTTCTGTTTGATTAGAAGTTAATCGGAAACTTCACTTTCTTTGTAAAGGGGGTTTGTGAGCTTAACCTACTAAAAAGTCATAAGCATTACTTGATACTCTCAATATCATGTCTTGGGAGAGGACTGTGTCAACTTTTAGACCGAACCTCTATAAATTCTAATGTCATCTTCTTTCCCTTATCTCTTTACTTTCCGCATAATTTCTTTACACCATTTTTCCATTGGGATATTTGAACATTTTTTTAAAAATATTTTTAAACTCTGAAATTGAAAAAACTTATATTTTAAACTATAGCTTTTTAAACCCCCACAATTCACTCACTCTTTTATATGTGGAGTCACATGTATAACATTCTAACAAAGTCGTAACTCAAATGTATAAGACTTGGAGAAAATCTTCGGTGGATTGTCCCAAATGCAATATATACGCTTCCTTTTCAACGACTTTTAGTAAGGAAGGGATACGTGTTTGCGTACGAGATGAACATGGTCAATTTATGGTACTCGAACAACATGGATATTCTCTATTATCGAGGTTGATAAGGATGAGACTTTAGGCCTTCTAACAGTAATCAAATGGATGCTTAAACTCGATTTGAATTGAGAGAATTTTAAAATTGATTTTAAAAACATAGTAGATAATGTGAATAATATGCAACTAAGTTTGTCAAAGTTTGATAAAATCATCAAAAGAATATGAATGCTTACTATCCCAATATTTTATATGCTTTTACAATTTTATTACACACATTTTTATTAATAATATGAATTAAATCTTTTCTAGTAAAAAAATAGTATTATCTTCCTACTTAATTTAAAATCGTTTTGAACCCATCTTAAAGATTAAAAAGGTGATGAGCTCTCTTTTCAATATAGACATGCATTAGTGAATAATTGTGAGGTAAGGCCAATTTAATCAATGGACTAGACAGATACAATAAACAAAATTGATTACGAAATTAAAATAAATTATTTATTTGTCATTTTATAGATCTTTACCTATTATAGAATATATCACTGTCTTTGTCAATGGTTTTCATTTGGAAGTTAGATGGATTTTTCTTCCATTTCTATGCATCTCTCCAATAATTGTACAATGTTATCTTCCATTCTAAACCATAAAAAACAATGTCGACATAAATGAGAAAATCTGAAATCTGAATATGGATCACTAATAACTATAAACGGATAAAATCTATCGATATTTGTGTGTACTTTTATTTTTAGCTTTTTCAAATTTCTGTCGACATAAATTTCTTAATTCGTTGTATTGATTAATACAAAATCTTTATATATATATATATATATATATATATATATATATATATATATATATATATATATATAATCTTTTCGAGGAAAAATATTAATCTCTATTATTATGGAGAGAAATATTATTATTTTAACTTTTTTTATACACAATTAATTTCATAAATAAAAATACTAGAAATACTCTAATCCAACAATACAACGAAATTGAATCCCAAATAATACAATTCCTACTATCATGATTATTATTTTAAATAAATTATATCCACTAATTATAACTTCTATCATTTATGTATTTCACGTGCTTTTCTTTTTTAATATTATATATGATTTCTTCATAATAATTAGTTAGTGTCAAGTCAAGAAAACAAATACTACAGTGCTTGTTTTTTTTTTTTACTTTTGTCCATTAAAGTAATAAGAATATTGTAAAGATTTATTTGATGATTTAAAAAATCAAGTTATTTAATTGGTATAGAATGATAAGATAGTAAAAAAAATTCTTATGCGAAAAATTATTACATCAAAAGTTAATGTTTTTTATACACATATAATTTTTTAAAAAATTAAACTGTTCGATTAAATAAAATAATTTCTATTAATTAAAGATAAGATTGAAATCCCTGAACACTCGGGTCTTTACTCTGAATGAACATTTATTTGAATTCAATTACATGGTAGTAATACTACCGTATTGACATTGAAGTCTCCTCTAAATTCTCTTTATGTTGTCCTCCTTCTAGGATCTTGACGACTGTGTTGTCAAAGTATATTTTCAATTTTTGATTGATCTATCGAGAAAACTAGAATCCATTAGTGTCGTGTATGTTGCCACGGTTTTCTTCAACCCGAAAAATAACTACTTTTATTAAAATAATCATTAAAAAAAGAAATTAGTTTGCACTAAAAACTAAGGTAAAAGCAGTGATTCAAAAATATTTTGTTTACAGATGAGTCAATAATTTAAGAAGTGAATAGATAGTGACATATTGACACGAACATTGAGTTTATTTAAGGAATAGGCATAAACATAATTCTTAGTTACATTTGTCAGTAAATCACAGCAGATAACACACGTGTGAGAGTTATATGCAAAACTCTAATCAACAATGGTATCATTTCTTCACACACTTCTAGCCATTCCTTTATTGGTGTTATTCCTTTTCATGAAATACAAAAATAATATCAAGAACTCATTATCAACCTTTTATTGGTGTTATTCCTTTTCATGAAATACAAAAATAATATCAAGAACTCATTATCAACCTTTCCCAAAGGTCCAAAAGGCCTTCCCATAATTGGAAACCTCCATCAACTTGACATATCAAATCTCCATATTCAGTTCTGGAACCTCTCAAAAGTTTATGGTCCTCTCTTCTCCCTTCAAATTGGTTTCAAGAAAGCAATAGTTATTTCCACACCTAAATTAGCTCAACAAATTCTCAAAGATCATGACCATGATGTATCTAATAAACCTCCATCACATGGCACACAAAAACTGTCTTACAATGGAATAGACATGGTATTTTCACCATACAATGATTGTTGGAGAGAAATAAGAAAAATTTGTGTTGTCCATTTCTTTAGCTCCAAAAAGACTTCTAGCTTCTCTCATATCAGAAAATCTGAGGTCAAGAGAATGATTGAAAAGATCTCCAAGCATGCTGAGTTCTCCAAGGTTTCAAACCTTAGTGAGATTATCATGTCTGTCTCAAGCTCTATGGTATGTAGAATTGCTTTTGGAAAGAGTTATGAAAATGAAGGAGGTGAAAAAAGCAGGTTCCATGATTTACTTAATGAGATACAAGTTATTTTCCTTTCCTTTTATATTTCAGATTACATTCCTTTCTTGGGATGGATTGACAAACTCACAGGGTCAATTGGTCGTGTTGATAAGACTTTTAAGTCTTTGGATGCATTTTTTGAACAAGTGCTTAAGGAACATCTCAATCCTAATAATAGGAAGAAAGAAGAAGAAGAGAAGGATATAGTTGATGTGTTGCTTGAGTTGAAAAATCAAGGTCATCTCTCAATTGATCTCACCAATGATCATATCAAAGCTATCTTTATGGTATGTCTCCATGGTTTTCAATTTTTTTTTATCTCTAACTTACTTCAGTGATTTTCAATTTTTTTTATCTCTAACTTACTTCAATGATTTTATATATATATATATATATATATATATATATATATATATATATATATATATATATATATATATATATATATATATATATATATATATATATATATATATATATATATATATATATATATATATATATATATATATATATATATATATATATATATATATATATATATATATATATATATATATATATATATATATATATTAAAAAATTTAATAATGTTGTCATAAAATATAATATTTTTATTAAGTTAATTTTATTAAAGTATTGGAAATATTGTATAGAGTTGGAGTGTTCACAGTTCGATTTGAATTAGTTTTTATGCAAAAATTTATCTGATCTAAAGATAAATTTATTTGTGTTTCGATTTAGTTCTATATATATATATATATATATATATATATATATATATATATATATATATATATATATATATATATATATATATATATATATATATATATATATATATATATATATATATATATATATATATATATATATATATATATATATATATATATATATATATATATATATATATATATATATATATATATATATATATATATATATATATATATATATATATATATATATATATATATATATATATATATATATGCGGTTCTATTTGATTTGGATCGGTTTTAAAAAACCAATCTACAATCTGATCCAAATCGAACGGTTTTCACAAAATAACACACAAAGGCATTCAATAATATTTAATTTTTGACGATTTTTAGTTTTTTTAGATCGATTTACAATTTTATTTGGATCGGTTTAAATTTGAACACCTATAATACATAATAATAATTAAAGGGTTCAATTGAAAAAATTGTAATATTTATTACATTGAAAAGTAAAAATAAAAATTATTTTAAAACATATTTTGTTTGTTAAAACTGTTGTCATTTTAAAGGTAACAACTAGTCAATATTGACTATTATAAAATAAATATTATTTTTTCAGATTAATTAAATAATTAATATATTTTATCTATATTTAAATCAGATACATAAATTATTCAATAAATTTAAAAAATATAATTTTTACTTTAATTAATATCATATTTGGTTGATTACAGAATCTACTTGTAGCAGCTACTGATACAAGTGCAGCCACATCAGTTTGGGTGATGACAGGACTAATGAAGAATCCAAGAGCAATGAAGAAAGCTCAAGAAGAAGTTAGAACCATTTGTGGCAAAAAAGAGTTTATAGAAGAAGATGATATTCAAAAGCTTGTATATCTCAAAGCTGTGATAAAAGAGACACTAAGATATTATGCACCAGCACCACTAGCCCCAAGAGAGACCAACAAAGGTTTCATTCTAGATGGACATAAAATAGAACCAAAAACAATAGTGTATGTGAATATTTGGGCTATTCATAGGGATCCCGAGACGTGGAAAGATCCAGAAGAGTTTTATCCAGAGAGATTCTTGAACAATAATGTTGATTTTAAGGGATTACATTTTGAGTTGATTCCGTTCGGTGGCGGGCGGAGAATTTGCCCGGGTATACCGATGGCGATCGCGACGCTGGAAATGATAACTGCGAATCTTCTTAATGTGTTTGATTGGGAAATGCCTGAAGGGATGATAAAGGAAGATATCGACATTGAAGGGCTGCCGGGACTTGCTAGACATAAGAAGAATCACCTTTGCATTGTTGCAAAAAATCACATGTGAATGTATGTCACTAGGCACTGTTTTTATGTAATGTATGTTTGCACTTTTCTTTCAATATTTTCAATTCAAGTGTGTGATTGTGTTCTATCTCTAACTACGGAACCTTTTCCTAGAGAGTATTCTATAATAAATAATTGTCATTCAGTTATTTATCCTATGCAATATCCATGGAGAATATGTCCCTATCAAAGTAAACGTGGGAGGGAAAATTTTCCACTCTTGGGAGGATCACCCCATCAATCACTTTTCATAGGAGGTAGAATACCAAGAAGGACGGGGCCAACCAAGGAGAGTGTGTGTGTGTGTGTGTGTGTATATATATATATATATATATATATATATATATATATATATATATATATATATATATATATATATATATATATATATATATATATATATATATATATATATATATATATATATATATATATATATATATATATTAATTCAAATGATAATTGTTAATTCAACTTTTAAATGAGATAACTTTAGAAGTCAAACAACTTTTGGTGGATATTTTTTTCAAGATTCATTGATCCAAATAATATATTTTATGATAAAGTTTTCACTTCAACTATTGAACAACTGAGGTTAAATAACATGGAATGTGTCATTTATATGTATGTATTTTTTAAAATTAAATACTAAACCTCGATTTTGCTCAAAATCGACATAAAATATTTTCCAGGGTTTGAGCTTCGATTCATAGTTCCTACAATTTTATGTTTTTTTAGAACTAAATAAGTGTCTTTAATTTATAAATGATCTAATATCTCGGTTTACCAGAAAACCGAGATGAATACTCTAAGAAAGTGTGATTCAGATCATGAGCCACATGATTTGAATCATGTACAAAAAAATGATTCGAATCATGTACAAAAAAAATGATTCGAATCAAATGCAGCAACCCTGACTGAAAAATGTTGAAAAAGTGTGTGGTTCAAATCATGTTCAAAATTTAATTCCAATCAAATCAAACATAAGTGGACATCAGGAAATTGATTCGAATCATGTGCTAAAATTGATTTAAATCAAATTATTCAGTTGTGCCTTTATCCAATTTGATTTGAATCATGAATGGTTGGAAATCCATGATTCGAATTAAATACATAAAATCTCAAATTTTCATAATTTCAAAAGCACTTTCAGATTTTACTTTGAATCAAACTACAATTAAAAACATAAAATATTTTAATTCCACTTAATCATGCAATTGATCAAAAAAACATCATGATCAAGATCAAATCTAACCAAAGCTTTATGCATGCTAAAAAAGAATCTTTTCAAACTTGCTTCTGAGAAGTGCAATCACGAAGGAGACTCAGCAAATTAAAATTAAATCAAATCTAAAAGCGATAAAACAATTGTTAAAATAATTGAATATAAATGTTCCCCCTTAATGAATTAGGAACACACAACTACAAGGTCTAAGTTCTATGAAACTATCAACGTCAAAGTGCAAAACATACTCACTAGCATGTTGGCCTGAACTGAAAAGTACATACAATTTAAGGAAAATCTGGAAGCCAATAAAGCCATCTATGGAGGAAATTTAAGAAGCGAGATATAAGAAAATGAGTAGGTGAAGAGATTCAGCAAGGAGCCGAGAATAAAATTAGAACTTCACAAGGAAAACCATTATAACCGATAAGGGAAATTACCTGAATAATAAAAGAATGAAATATCATAGAATAAGATTGGCTCGTAACTTCATCCGTCTATGATCTATGACAAGCGTGATTGTAAGATAAAACCTACATAAAAAAGAAGGTGTTACTAGTTCCTCCTCTGGTCCAAAGATGTACTCCTAAACCTTTAGAGCACGCGTGTGTCACACCCTCATTTTCACCTTTAGCCTTCATACCCTACATTCGTCATATCATACATTGTTCTATTGCCTATCGAATATATGGGTTCACAAGGTTAGGATTGGGTCGATATGTTGTTGTTCGTTTCAAATAAGATAAATTGCTTATCATGGGCTACATGGAAGAAAAGGTTCATCATCTAAGGTTTGGTTCAAGTTGGAAAGTATACTCATGTAGATTCCTTCAAGGAGAAGTTACTTGAAAATATTAGGATATTCAAGATCAATATTCCTAATGAACATGAAATGCAAGGCCTAATTCAAGATTGCTTCATCCAACTTTGTTTCAAATTCTTGATCAAGTAGAGTTTAAATTTGCAAAGCATGAGTCAAGATCACAAGTTCATAATTCAAGACTTCATTCATTTCAAATTCAATGGCATAAGGGAAGTCCATCATTCAAAGTTTAAGATTCATGAATTCAAGACTAGAATTTTACAAAGAGAATTTCATGGCATGGCAAGAAGGTCACATTTGCTACAAAGTTTCTAACCCTTAGTAATGTTTAAAAAATTAAGTTTTTTCTAATCTTAATTCAACTTCATGTTATGGTACTCTTCATGCCCCATCAAGTCCACATGATCCTCTTTGTGCTTACAGACATCCAAGGAAAATATTTAAGAGTTAACTCAACATTTGAATATTTTAAGATTAAGACTATGCATGCTTAATCATAGGCAATTTGTATGTGATCCAAAATAGTCCCATGCAAGAAGTGATAATTTGCATTATATCACAAAACCATTTCATGTCACAAAACCAAAGAAATAAACTTATGGTGATACACCTACACATCAGAATTTTAAAATTCTGTCAAAAGGTAGCAACATTGACCACAAGGGCTGTCAAAGTACAAGCCAACAAATGGGTACAAGATACAAAGTGCAACAGAAAAAAGACAGCATAAGGCAAAGTGCAGCAGAAAAAAGACAGCATGGGCAAGTAGTGCAACAAAAATGCAGCATAGCAACATACATGGAAATGGAAAGAAAGAGAGTGACATGAGGAAAGTAGCAAGAGACATTTCTCCATGAAAAATTTGATGTTTTGAAAGGAGGGAAAACCCTAATGTGCTGAGATAAAAAAGGAGAGGGGGCTGCAAACAAAGGGGATTCACTACACATTGACATTGAGAGATTAAGAGAAAAAACCAGAAAAAAGGAAGAGAGAAAAAACCAGAAAAAGTTAAGAGAGTCACATAGAAACACAAAAAAAAAAACCTAGAAAAAATCAGAAAAAGAGAGGAAAGAAAAAAGGTGAACAAGAGAGAAACCATAGAAACACAAAACATTCAAAGCATAGAGTGGAGAGGACATCCAACCAAAATCAGTGGAGGTTTTGCAAGAAGGAAAACAACTCTTGGGTATCCATTTCTTCAAACTCTTCTCTTTTTATATTTTGCATTTGTCTTTTATTTTCTCTTTTAAGTGTTTGTGCTGTATACATTGTGTGAGGTCCTAAGAGGGACCAAGAAACCTTTGTAAGAACCATAAGAAAGAAAAATAACAAAAACATAGTTTAAATTTTTCACCCCAGCAGGGTTGACATGGGCCGTGTCAGCTGACACGGGCCCAGTTGTTCAAGTCCCTTACCAACAATAAGCACCTCAATGTCAAAGCTATTATCAGGGTCAGCCAAGGAAAAGGAGACCTGAGAAAAAGTTTGATCCTATTCCAACAACTTATGCTAGGTTGCTTCCATTCTTGCTTAAAGGATCTTTAGTACAGTTGAGAGAAATGAAGGCTCCCCCAGCTGTCCTACCTCCTAGCTATGATGCGAATGCCCGTTGCGAGTTTCATTTTGGAGCCCTCGGATATAACATTGAAAATTGCAAAGCTTTGAAGTACGTGGTACAAGATCTCATTGATTCCAAAGCCATCAATTTCACAAAAAAATACTCTCAATGTGACTAATAATCCAATGCCAAACCATGCTACAAACATGATTGAAGATTCAAGAGGGAAGAAGTTGGTGTCAGAAGTTGACAAGATGAAGACCCCCTTTGCAGTTGTTAAAGAACAATTTCTAATGAAGAATATTATCCCAGGATGTACCGAGGATTGTCAACACTGTTTGGAAGATCCCCAAAGCTCTCATGAATTGAAGATGGGCATCCAAAAGTTGTTAGATCAAGGTGTCATATTGGTGGAACAGATATCAAATGCTGAAGAAGTGGCAACTCTTGATATTCCCTATGATCCGATGGAATTTACTTATGATGAAGAACTGTTGAATAATCTGTATGGTCAGAATTGTGTACCACTGACAGTTCCGTTTGAGCAACCTCACGTGTCTCTAACAATTCCATGTGATGAAGATTGGTATCCTGTCCAAATTCTGCTGCAAATTCCGTATGATGTTGTACCAGTAATAATTCCATATGATCAGCCTCGTACACCTTTGGAAATCCCTTGTGATTATGATTGGCATCCTGTTCAAACCCAATATAATCAGGTTTGTGAACCACTACAAATATCGTAGGATCAAGTAGAGATCCCACTGTCTCCGCCTTCACTCGCTCCGTTAGTGATATCTACGCCTGCTCCTTTCCCTTTTGAGAGTATCAAGGCTGTCCCTTGGAAGTATGAGCTAACTGTTTACATTAATGGACAGAAGGTGGAGGAAGATGTTGTGAAAGCTAACAGTTCTGTAGAGAGCATGGTTGGAACCGGTGGAATAACTAGAAGCAGGAGGATTTTTGCACTCGTACCACCACTAAACAGTACAAATGAGAAGCAGATCATGATTGAGCAGGGGCAAACTTTTGCTCAAAAAGGAAATTCCAGTGAAGACATTGAAGAATTTCTACGAATCATCCGAAAAAGTGATTATAAGGTGGTTGACCAGCTCAACCAAACACTTTCGAAGATTTCCATGTTGTCACTGCTAATGTGCTCCCTTGACCATCAGGAGTCATTGATAAAGTTTTCAAAGACTGCTCATGTTCCCAGGAAATATTTGTTATGCAATTCGAAAGAGTGGTGTCGAATATTGCCTTCGTGCATATTCTAAGCTTTAATGATGGAGAGTTGCCCCCCGAGGGGAAGAATCATAATAAAGCTTTACACATTTCTATCAAATGTGTTGATGATGTTTTGTCAAGGGTGTTGGTAGATACTGAATCATCTTTAAATGTCTAACCAAAGAATTTGATGGCCAAGCTGACCATCGAAATATTGATGATGAAGCCCAGTTCAGTGATAGTGAAAGCTTTTTATGGAGCAAGAAGGACTGTGATAGGGGAAGTTGATCTCCTTATCAAAATAGGACCTCACACTTTCATTATCACATTCTATGTGATGGATATCTATCCAGTATACAGTTATTTGCTAGGTCATCCTTAGATTCATGCAGCCAGTGCTGTAACATCCACTCTTCACCAAAGACTAAAGTTCATGGTCAATAATCAGCTTGTTGTCATTGAAGGAGAAGAGGATATACTAGTAAGTCATCTGTCCTTATTTCGATATGTTGAAGTGGGAGGGGAAGTTCATGAGACATCTTTTCAAGCATTTGATGTGATAAGTGTGGAAATGATCCCAGCTAAGAAGGAGGAAAAAAAGTCAGAAAGGTCTGGATCCCTCATGGTTACTTGAAAGGATGCAAAGACTGTAATTGAGGCTGGTCACCCTGAAGGTTAGGGAAGAGTGTTGGAGTTACCTTTTAACAAGAACAGAGCTGGTTTGGGTTACCCTGGCAATCACAAAGTTCAGCAGAAGACAACCATTGACAAAGGCAAATGGTTCATTCCTCCGCTTGCCTTTATTAATGGTGGACACATGGTAGATGATCAGGTGACTTTTATGGAAGCTGAAGACGATGCATTGAATGAAGTCTGCATGAAGTCTGCATGCTATACCCAAGAGCACCGAATCAACAACTCAACAATTGGACTGTCGTGGAGATACCGGAAGTCACCTTTGTCGAAGAGTAATTTTCCTTGTTTTGCTTTTAAATCCCATGCTCTACCCAAGGCATAGGGAATATTTTGTAGGCCCCCTATGTTTTCAATTAATATTTATCATGAATGAAATGAACCTTTTGCATTCAATTGTGTTCCCTGTCTTTGCATAAATGAGTGGCAATGATTTCTTACATTTTCCTTTTTTTCATCTTCTCAAAATAAAGCATAAAATCACCAATCATGCAGATCTACCCCGGATTCCATTTATAATGATACTGCTACGGTTCTATATGACTTTGATAACCCAATCTACCATGCTAATGAGGATTGTGAGGGAGATTGTGAGCTCCCCGAGGAGTTAGCCCGACTATTGAAGCAAGAATCGAAGATCATTCAACCGCATCAAGATTTAGTGGAGGTTGTCAATCTTGGAACCGAAAAGGATAAGAAAGAGGTCAAGGTAGGCACTTCCCTAGAAGAGAGTGTGAAGAGAAGACTGATCGAGCTCCTACGCGCGTATGCAGATGTGTTTGCTTGGTCATACCAAGACATGCCTGGATTGGATTCAGATATCGTGGTGCATAAATTTCGACCCAATATGGCCCTTAAGATTAAAGAGGAAGTGCAAAAGCAGCTTGATGTCGGATTCTTGGCAGTATCAAAATACCCTCAATGGGTCGCCAACATTGTACCTGTGCCTAAAAAGGGTGGTAAGGTGCGGATGTGCGTTGACTACAGAGACCTAAATAGGGCCAGCCCAAAATATGACTTTCCACTGCCGCATATTGATGCGTTAGTGGATAATACAGCTCAATTCTCTGTGTTCTCTTTCATGGATGGTTTGTCCGGATACAACCAGATTAAAATGGCTCCAGAGGATATGGAAAAGACTACTTTCACTATCCCTTGGGGAACCTTCTGCTATAAGGTTATGCCATTTGGTCTAAAGAACGCTGGTGCGACATATCAACGAGCAATGGTGACTCTCTTTCATGATATGATTCATAAAAAGATTGAAGTCTACGTCAACAATATGATTGCAAATCCCAAACTGAAGAGGAACATCTCACCCACTTAGAAAAGTTGTTTACAAGACTGAGGCAGTTCAAGCTAAGGCTTAATCTGAATAAATGTACCTTTGGGGAAATATCTGGTAAACTGCTAGGTTTTATTTTGAGCCAAAAGGGAATTAAAGTCGATCTTGACAAAGTAAAAGCTATCCAAGATATGCCAGCTCCAATAACAGAGAAGGAGGTTTGTGGTTTGTTAGAGAGATTAAACTACATTTCCAGATTCATATCTTACCTAACAACCACCTGTGAGCCAATATTCAAGTTGCTTCGCAAAGATCAAGCAATCGTGTGGAATAACAATTGCCAAAAAACATTTGAGAAAATAAAAGAATATATGCAAGAGCCAACGATCTTGATGCCTCCCGTGCCAGGAAGACCTCTCATCATGTACTTGACCGTTCTGGAAGGATCTATGGGATGCGTATTAGGGCAGCATGACGAAACGGGTAGAAAGGAACATGATATCTACTACTTAAGTAAAAATTTCACTGACTATGAAACGAGATAATCAATGTTGGAAAAAACATGTTGTGCGCTCGCATGGGCTGCCAAACGTTTAAGGCAATATATGTTGACCCATACCACATTGTTGATATCAAAGATGGATCCAGTCAAGTACATCTTCGAAAATCCTGCTCTTATAGGACGAGTAGCCCGTTGGTAAATGGTACTGACAGAATAAGACATCCAGTACGTCTTACAAAAAGCTATCAAAGGGAGTGTGTTATCAGAATATCTTTCCCACCAACCCGTGGAAGATTACCGGCCCATGCATTTTGACTTTCCTGATGAGGACATCATGTTTGTCAGAGACTATGAAACATTAAGCCCAAATGATGAACCTGAACCAGGATGGCGATGGACGTTTGTGTTCAATGGCGCCGCAAATTCTCAAGGCAATGGAATAGGAGCAATCATCACATCTCCTACTAGTTTCCATATCCCATTCACCGCAAGATTATGTTTTGAATGCACTAACAATATGGCTAAATATGAAGCATGTATCTTCGGAATCGAAGCCGTTATGATCATGGAATCAAGATTTTGGAAGTGTATGGGGACTCTGCATTAATCATCAGTCAAGTAAGAGGCGACTAGGAAGCACGTGACAACAAACTAGTTCCATATCGGGATCACGTCTTGAAGTTAATCCCATACTTTGATGAAATTACTTTCAATCACATTCCTAGAGAAAGAAATCAATTGGCATATGCTCTTGCCACATTGTCATCCATGTTCAAAGTTAAGTGGAAAAACGAGGCACCTGCTATTCGCATCGAACATCTTGATGAGCCTGCCCATTGTCTAGAAGCAAAGTTAATAATCGACGATCAACCTTGGTTATATGATATCAAAAGGTATCTAGAAAAGCAAGAGTATCTAGAAAACGTTTCCATCATAGACAAGAAGTATTTAAGAAGGCTTTCGTCTAAATTCTTCTTAAGCGGAGATGTGCTTTACAACTGAAATTATGACTCGGTCCTGCTCAGATGCGTGGATAGACACGAAGCTGACCGAATCATAAAAAAAATCCATGAAGGCTCTTTTAGTACACATGCCAGTGGACATGCGATGGTTAAGAAGATTTTGAGGGCTGGTTATTATTGGATGACGGTGGAAGCTGATTGGTATCGTTACGTGTAAACATGCCACAAATGTGAAATCTATGCGGATAAGATACATGTGCCACAAGCTCCTCTAAATGTCTTGACATCGCCTTGGCCCTTCGCTATGTGGGGTATAGATGTGATTGGACGCATCGAGCCAACTGCTTCAAATGGTCATCGTTTCATCTTAGTGGCCATTGACTACTTCACTAAGTGGGTGGAAGCCACATCTTATGCCAATGTCACCAAACAAGTGGTCACTCGCTTTATCAAGAAAGAAATCATTTTCCGTTATGGGGTCCTAAATAAAATCATTATTGATAATGGTTCAAACCTTAATAACAAGATGATGAAGGAATTGCATGAAAGTTTCAAGATCGAGCACCACAACTCATCACCATATCGCCCGAAGATGAATGGTGCTGTTAAGGCAGCAAAAAAAAATATCAAGAAGATTGTTCAGAAAATGGTGAAAACATACAAAGATTGGCACGAAATGCTACCATTTTCTTTGCATAGATACCGCACTTAGGCGCACACTTCTCCTGGGGAAACTCTATTTTCTATTGTATACGGCATGGATGCGATACTCCCCGTCGAGGTAGAAATTCCTTCCTTGATAATTCTAACCGATGTCAAGCTCGATGAAGCAGAATGGGTGCAGGCAAGATTTGATCAACTTAATCTCATTGATGAAAACCGTATGACAGCCATCTGTCATGGCCAGCTTTATCAAAAGCGGTTGAAAAAGGCGTTTGACAAGAAAGTTTACCCTCGAAATTTCGAAGTGGGAGACTTGGTATTGAGAAAGATTCTGCCAATCCACACAGACCCAAGGGGCAAATGGACACCTAACTATGAGAGTCCATATGTTGTGAAAAAGGTTTTCTCTGGAGGAGCCTTGATATTATCCAACATGGACGGTGAAGATCTGTCATCCTCTGTAAACACAGACGCAGTAAAAAAATACTATGCTTGAAAGCAAACCCGGTGGACAACAAAAAGAAAAAACTCCAGGAAAAAGTTAGGGTTAAAAGTAAAAAAAATAATACCCGATAAGTTGAAAACCCTTAGGGGCAACTTAGGCAAGAAAGGGTATCCCGGTAGACTGAAAACCCGAAAGGGCATTCTACGCAAAAGTTAGGGACCTTAAAAGAAAAAACTGCAGTCTGCGAAGAGTCCGTGAGCTCATCATCAGAATAAACAGAGCTACACACAGGAAAGATCAATCCAACCACCTTCCTCAGAGGCAATGTACGAGAAGCTTCAAGGCCATAGGGATCATAGCATAATTGGAACTCAATGGAAATTCGTTCCTTTTTCACATTGCCACTGTACTTTTTGTCATATTTTTACAATTACCTCTTTTAGGAATTGTATCATTACATGCACTTAGCCAGTCATTCTCGAAGATGTGAGTTCTTATGAAAGCCTTGTTCAGATTCTGGCATGATATTTAACCCCTCATTCACTTACCTCTTGTAAGTCTTTTCAAGCCTTTTACTTGAGATATTTTCTCACCTTTCCTTTCGTAAGGGATTTCATTGCCTTTCGAGTGAAATCTTTCCCTTTCGCTTTCCTTTTATAAGCGTGTCTTCGCTGTCTTTTACACGCGAAAAAACTTTGTTTTGGGTATTTTCGATCAATTTGGACGCTTGATGCCTGTGTGACCAGGAACTGAATGGTCGCCATACTTAAAGAATATCATCTTCACCGTTGTGCCTGTGAGGTCAAATGATGTTCTAATACCCTATACAAATCCCCCTGCCATTTGCAGGAAGGTGGTTATTGCCCTCAGCTTACCTTTTGTGAGTCTTTTCGTGTCTCTTTCAGGAAGTATCTCCACCTTGCCTTTTGCAACAGATTCAACTTACCTTTAGTAAGACCTCCCGTACCTTTTGTACAGGTTTCTTGTCAGTTTACCTTTTGTAAGTATCCTCTCTACCTTTTGTAGAAGGAATTTTTCTCCTAACCTTTTGTTCAGGAGTCTTTCCTGCTTTTCGCAGAAGAAAGTACGATCATCCTCTCCTAAGGGAGTCTCCTATCTACCGCTTTGTAGAAAGAATCATCTCTAAACCTTTTGTTCTGGAGTCCTCTCTACCTTTTGTAGGAGGAACTTCTTCTCCTAACCTTTTGTTCTAGAGTCCTTTCTGCCTTTACAGAAGGAAATACGATTGTATTCTCCCAAGGGAGTCTCCTCTATTTGATGTAGAAGGAGTTATCATGTCTTCAAACATTTTGTTTTGGAGTCTTCTCTACCTTTTGTGGAAGGAATTTTGTCTTCAAACCTTTTGTTTCAGAGTCCTCTCTACCTTTTGTAGAAGGAAACATTTTCTCCAAACCTTTTGTTCAGGAGTCCTCCTTGTCTTTTGTCAGAGGAAAACCAATTTCTTGAGTCCTCTCTACCTTTCATAGAAGGAATATCTCGTAATCCTATTTCTTGAGTCCTCTCTACCTTTCGTAGAAGGAATATCTCATTCGTTTATTTTAGAGTCCTTTCTACCTTTCGTAGAAGGAATATCTCACATTTCTATATCTCTTAGGTCCTCTCTATCTTTTGTAGAAGGAATATCTCCTAGCCAATTTTGATTCCCAGTTACGAAGTGTCTCCTCTTTCGGTTGGCAAAGCACTCATGTTCATTCTGCATTGCATCTCAAGCATATCATCACATCCCCCTTAACCCTTCTTTACTAACAGACACCTTTTTTCAAACCATCTCGCTGACTAACTACTTTCATTCCATACCTCTTTAGTTGAAAATCCCGGGTATTCTAGTATTTAATTCTCTTCTACCATGAATGTCCGAACACCTTTATCCTCCAGACATTCAGGTCCAAGAGGATTAAATAGGGGCAGCTATCACACCCTCATTTTCACCTTTAGCCTTCATACCCTACATTCATCATATCATACATTGTTCTATTGTATATCGAGCATATGGGTTCACAAGGTTAGGATTGGGTCGGTACATTGTTGTTCGTTTCAAATAAGATAAATTGCTTATCATGGGCTACATGGAAGAAAAGGTTCATCATCTAAGGTTTGGTTCAAGTTGGAAAGTCTACTCATGTAGATTCCTTCAAGGAGAAGTTACTTGAAAATATTAGGATATTCAAGATCAATATTCCTAATGAACATGAAATGCAAGGCCTAATTCAAGATTGCTTCATCCAACTTTGTTTCAAATTCTTGATCAAGTAGAGTTTAAATTTGCAAAGCATGAGTCAAGATCACAAGTTCATAATTCAAGACTTCATTCATTTCAAATTCAATGGCATAAGGGAAGTCCATCATTCAAAGTTTAAGATTCATGAATTCAAGACTAGAATTTTACAAAGGGAATTTCATGGCATGGCAAGAAGGTCACATTTGCTACAAAGTTTCTAACCCTTAGTAATGTTTAAAAAATTAAGTTTTTTCTAATCTTAATTCAACTTCATGTTATGGTACTCTTCATGCCCCATCAAGTCCACATGATCCTCTTTGTGCTTACAGACATCCAAGGAAAATATTTAAGAGTTAACTCAACATTTGAATATTTTAAGATTAAGACTATGCATGCTTAATCATGGAAAAATTTTATGTGATCCAAAACAGTCTCATGCAAGAAGTGACAATTTGCATTATATCACAAAACCATTTCATGTCACAAAACCAAAGAAATAAACTTATGGTGATACATCTACACATCAGAATTTTAAAATTATGTCAAAAGGTAGCAACATTGACCACAAGGGGTTGTCTAAGCATAAGCCAACAAATGGGTACAAGATACAAAGTGCAGCAGAAAAAAGACAGCATAAGGTAAAGTGCAGCAGAAAAAAGACAGCATAGGCAAGTAGTGCAGCAAAAATGCAACATAGCAACATACATGGAAATGGAAAGAAAGAGAGTGACATGAGGAAAGTATCAAGAGACATTTCTCCATGAAAAATCTGATGTTTTGAAAGGAGGGAAAATCCTAATGTGCTGAGATAAAAAAGGAGAGGGGCTGCAAACAAAGGGGATTCACTATACATTGACATTGAGAGATAGAGAGAAAAAACCAGAAAAAAGGAAGAGAGAAAAAACCATAAAAAGTTAAGAGAGTCACATAGAAACACAAGAAAACCCTTAAAAAAAATCAGAAAAAGCGAGGAAAGAAATAAGGTGAACAAGAGAGAAGCCATTGAAAGACAGAACTTTCAAAGCATAGAGTGGAGAGGACATCCAACCAAAATCAGTGGAGGTTTTGCAAGAAGGAAAACAACTCTTGGGTATCCATTTCTTCAAACTCTTCTCTTTTTATTTTTGCATTTGTCTTTTATTTTCTCTTTTAAGTGTTTGTGTTGTATACATTGTGTAAGATCCTAAGAGGGACCAAGAAACCTTTGTAAAAATCATAAGAAAGGAAAAGAACAAAAACATAGTTTAGATTTTTCACCCCAGCAGGGCTGACACAGGCCGTGTCAGCTGACACGGGCGTCCGTGTCAGCCCGCTGTTTGCCTCCAAAATCCATGTTATAGGCACTTCCTGACACGATCGGCCGTGTCAGCTCCCTGTTTACCTCAAAAAATACACGTTGTGGGCACTTTCTGACACGGGTCGTGTCAGCTGACACGGCTGGCCGTGTTAGGCCACTGTTTTTTTCACTTTTTTTTTGCTATTTTACCTTCAAAAAAAAATTCCAACGAGTTCATGTCGTTTTTTATGTTTGTTTTGTTCAATCCGACTAACCCGTTGTGATTGCATGTGGATATTGATATGTTTGACCTTTGTTTCTAAAAATTATTTTTAAAAACAAACTCTCAATTTTATCGAGCCATTTTCACCTTTGTAAGTCGACCGCCTTGTGCGTCACCATCGACCTTGTTCGCATCACTTCAAATATTTTGTACAAGTAATAAAACCCTTGACCCAACATCAAGTGGAATTTTTCTCATAAAAAATCCAAAAACACAATAAATATACGATTAGGATTATGCGCCATGAGCTTTAAGGTGGTGGAGAAGGAATGAGAATGGAACCCTCCTACACTCGTTCCGAATATTTTGAATACAAGGTGTTTGACTTGGTTATTCGAAACATTCATCTCTATCCAAAGTCTTTTGTGTAATCCAAGTCAAGAACAATTTCTTCTCAAAAACCTAAAAAATAACATCAACTCATCAAACTTCTTTTCGCCTTAGGGCATCAATTCAAAAAACCCTTTTTCAAGGTATAAATCAACCAACAAACAACCATTTCACAAGGCTCCGAACTACGAAGCTCTGATTCTTCACTTCTTTTAAGTGAGGATACGTAGGCACAAGGGCCACAATCCTTGGCGAGCATTATAATAAAAAACAACCCCTCTTTTCCTTTAAGCAAGCGACTTTTAAAGTATAAAACACTCATTCAAACGAAACAACCTAGAAGGTTCCCATCGAGTACGATGGATGTGAGGGGTGCTAATACCTTCCCCTCGCATAACCGACTCCCGAACCCTAAGACTTGGTTGCGATGACCATGCTTTTTCCCTAAAAGTTTTATCGTTATTTCCCTTTCCCTCCTTGGGATAAATAAAATCCGGTGGCGACTCTGTATCATTTTTCGCATAGCGACATCGTGTCCTAGAGAAATGTAAGTTATTCGTCCTTATCCTAAAGGTCGGGGGCATGGCTTATTTTAGAGGGCTTATGAATGAATGTATTCATATATGGAGTGAGCTCCATAAGTGATTTTCATCAAATTTCAATGTTTATAAGCGACAACCTAAATCTTTTGAAAGTTTAGGATACATTAGGAAAAAGAAGGAATAGAACATACAAGTAAAACTGGTAAAATATGATCATGGTGAAATGAAAAAGTATTTGCTTAATCTCAAGCTGCAACCAAGGTCTAAGTTCTATGAAACTATCAGCGTCAAAGCGCAAAAAACATTCACTAGCATGTTGGCCCAAACTGAAAAGTACATACAATTTGAGGAAAAGCTGGAAGTCAGCAAATCTATCAATAGAGGAAGCTTTAAGAAAGGAGAAACAAGCAAATGAGTAGGTGAAGATATTCGACAAAGAGCTAAGAATAAAATTAGAACGTCACAAGGAAAATCGTTATAACTAACAAGTGAAATAAGAATTACCATTAAGATACCTAGATTATACCCCCGTGAACACTTAAAGGAAGAAAATTCTGAAGGAACGATATCAAGAGATGTTGTCCCTTCCATCAAGCTTATGAAGAAAAATTGGTTGCTTCTAGGAAAATATAGACAAACCTTAGAGTTGTGATCTCTATGAAAACAAGAAATCTTGTGAAGTCATATGACACAAAAATCAAAACAACCACGAATGAAAAACTATTAAAGTGAAGGGAAACAACATTGCTTAGAAAGTCTCGTACAACCATACTAAGTTTTTGGCTGACTCATCATGACCTTTCGCTAGGGAGTACTCGAATGTGATGAATTTTGTTTCTATTCCTAAATTTTTTGTAGAATTCAATCACTGTAGTACATGCGAATTTAGTCCCATTGTTAGAGCCTATCGTCTTTGGTAGTGCTACCCTACAAATAATGTTATGTCAGTAGAAACAACGCAGTCTTTTAGTGGTGATCTTGAAAACAACTCCGACTTCTACCTACTTCATGAAGTAGTGAACACCGGCCAACATGAATTTTAACTATTTGGGACCAAAGGAAAAGGTCCTTATATATCAACTCCCCATTAATAAAAAGGCCACGAGGAAATCACTTAATGTAGGATCTCGGTAGGTGCGTGAATGAAGTTCAAAAATATTTGGCACTTGTCACAATGGTTGACGAACTTAGTGTTATCTCTAAGCATATCGGGCCAGTAGTACCGGACTCTCAAGAGTTTTCTCGCCAAAACCCTTCCTGCGATATGGCTTCCACAAATGCCCTACTGTACCTCGACAATTACTAAACTCACCTCCTCTTTTGCCAAGCATCTTAACATGTGCTTGGAGCGCCTCGTCATTAGATATTTAATGATAGAGGGACATCTATTTGTTGTTGACGTCCAACATCATCATATGAGCGGCTTATCCTCTGTGTTGGGGATTTCTAAATTTTCTTAAATTATTTTTTTCTTGAGACCCTAATTTTTATTATTCGCGACTTTAGCTAATATATCAGCCCGAATAAAGCCTTCTCGAGGTACATGGACTACTTCAAAAAGTTGAAAACTAATTTCCATTCTTTGAACTATCTACGAATACTTCAATAGCAAAGAATCTTTGGATTGATACTCGCCTTTTGTTGAAGCGGTAAAGCGGCAAGTAAAAATATTTTTTTTGGAGGAATTTTCTCTGGAGTTTATATCGTCTCCATAGGGATTGGTGCGAGGGAAAGAATTTCGTTGGATAATCTCCACGTCTCTAAGCTTGGGTTTGAATGGTTTGTGAGTAACATGAAAAAAAGAAAAATATAAGACAAGAAAATAAATACATTCTTAAGACATGAGAAAACTCGTCAGGAGTTGTATTTTATTCTACCCATCGTGTACTAAAAAATATATGGATGAAATGCATGCAACCAAAATCACTCGTCAAAATCCCCACGCATCACTCACAACAAGAGGTTATGTCTAACGCAAACGTTGATAGATCAACCGCATTCACTCGGAGGTAATGTCTCACGTAACTAAACAACATGGAGCATTAAGATCCGACACACATTTGAATATTAGATCGCTTCCCATAGCCAATAGACATTCATCTTAGGCCGAGTTTGAAAAGTATATATCTATTGTGAATCAAACCCATTAAAATAGAGATTAAATCAAAGATGACATCGATTAAGAGTTGCAAAAGAGATTTTATACAAAGATCCATAAATATACATACAATCAAGATAAACCTACATACAAAACCCTCAACAAATGAAACATACATAGAATGGAAGGAAGAAGAACACAAATCTCACGATTTGTCAACTCCGATTGAAGTGGATTCGACTCCGGATCGTCAAGATGCATATTCCAAGTGTTGTTTCTGAGCTAAAACTACTAAAGAAAGTGTTTGATGAAGTTGGGGTTAAAAGTTACCAACATCATAACCTAAAAAAATGCTAAAAAGTGACTTAAATAGGGGCTGAAATAGCGCAAACTGCGCTAAGCGCGCTATGAGGGTGCTTAGCGCCATCAGCAAAATTGAATTTCTTGTTTTCTTCATAACTTTTGAATCGTAACTCCGATTGACGCACGGTCAGAAGCGTTAAAAATATTATTCAATGCTCTATATGATAATGACAAAATATCTTTGCTTGAATACCTACAGAAATGAGATAAACTAAAATAAAAAAGAATGATATTTATTACAACGGCGCTAAGCGCCCTGAGATCGCGCTAAGCGCGATCTCACTTAAAGTACCCTTAAACCGACATAAATTGCACTAAGCGTCGTCCTGCTTCCGCTAAGCGTTGCAGGAAAACCACGTTTATTTGTTTCTGCCATCCACCTCATGCGCGCTAAAAGTTGTGCTAAGCGTGAATGCCAGCATTTTGTTGGCCGAAATTGCATTTTGAAGCATCCCTCTAGGCTCAATTGGGTCCATACTTCAACTATTCATTATTACCTATAAAAATAGATGAAAAACTATCTAACTCACTGATTATGACACCATGTCCTTTCAAATTTGAAGAGTCGTTCACTAATAAAGTTCATAGGGGAGAGACCTCTAATTCTGATGGTACACTTAATTTGACAAAAAAGTCTACCAAAATGGGATTTGATGTTGGGCCTAGGCATGAAGGAAATGTCATATTCTGATAGCTTGACTACCCAGGCTACCAAGAATTTTTTTTAATTCTTGAATATATTTTTCACATTCCTCTGTCCATTCGAAACTAGTTGACTTCATCGGTGTTGTAATGAAATGAATAGATCTTTCATCTATGCATGATAAAAAAAAAGCGAGATGGTGCTTGTAACATCTCCATACAATTAAAATGTCATTTTATACTTACGATAATTTGTTCAATAAATAATAAAACTTGCTAAAAGTTTATATATGAAATGTAGGGTGTTACAGTGCTACAAGCCTCGTGTTAGCTTTTGAACATCTTTTACTGATGTCAGACTTCTCATGTTTATGATTGTTTGACATTTGTCAGAATTTGCTTCTATTCCTCGATTTGTCATCATGAAATCCCTGAACATTCGGGTCTTTACTCTGAATGAACATTTATTTGAATTCAATTACATGTTATACTACCGTACTGATAGTGAAGTCTCCTCTAAATTCTCTTTATGTTGTCCTCCTTCTAGGATCTTGACGACCGTGTCGCCAATGCATATTTTCAATTTTTGGTTGATCTACCGAGAAAACTAGAATCCATTAGTGTCGTGTATGTTGCCCCAATTTTCTTCAACCCGAAAGATAACTACTTTTATTAAAATAGTCATTAAAAAAAACAAATTAGTTTGCACTAAAAACTAAGGTAAAAGTAGCGATTCAAAAATACTTTGTTTACAGATGAGTCAATAATTTAAGAAGTGAATAGATAGTGACATATTGACACGAACATTGAGTTTATTTAAGGAATAGACATAAACATAATTCTTAGTTACATTTGTCAGTAAAACACAACAGATAACACACATGTGAGAGTTATCTGCAAAATCTAATCAACAACGGTATCATTTCTTCACACACTTCTAGCCCTTCCTTTATTGGTGTTATTCCTTTTCATGAAATACAAAACAATTATCAAGAACTCATCTTCAACCTTTCCCAAAGGTCCAAAACGCCTTCCCGTAATTGGAAACCTCCATCAACTTGACATATCAAATCTCCATATTCAGTTCTGGAACCTCTCAAAAGTTTATGGTCCTCTCTTCTCCCTTCAAATTAGTTTCAAGAAAGAAATAGTTATTTCCACACCTAAACTAACTCAACAAATTCTCAAAGATCATGACCATGATGTATCTAATAAACCTCCATGACATGACACACAAATACTTTCTTACAATGGAATAGACATGGTATTTTCACCATACAGTGATTGTTGGAGAGAGATAAGAAAATTTTGTTTTGTCCATTTCTTTAGCTCCAAAAAGACTTCTAGCTTCTCTCATATCAGAAAACCTGAGGTCAAGAGAATGATTAGAAAGATCTCCAAGCATGCTGAGTCTTCCAAGGTTTCAAACCTTAGTGAGATTCTCATGTCTGTATCAAGCTCTATGGTATGTAGAATTGCTTTTGGAAAGAGTTATGAAAATGAAGGAGGTGAAAAAAGCAGGTTCCATGATTTACTTAATGAGATACAAGTTGTTTTCCTTTCCTTTTATGTTTCAGATTACATTCCTTTCTTGGGATGGATTGACAAACTCACATGGTCAATTGGACGTGTTGATAAGACTTTTAAGTCTTTGGATGCATTTTTTGAACAAGTGCTTAAGAAACATCTCAATCCTAATAATAGGAAGAGAGAAGAAGAAGAAAAGGATATAGTTGATATGTTGCTTGAGTTGAAAAATCAAGGTCATCTCTCAATTGATCTCACCAATGATCATATCAAAGCTATCTTTATGTTGTCATAAAATATAATAATGTTGTCATAAAATATTATATTTTTATTAAGTTAATTTTATTAAAGTATTGGAAATATTGTATAGAGTTTGGGTGTTCACAGTTTGGTTTGAATTAGTTTTGATGCAAAAATTTATCTGATCTAAAGATAAATTTATTTGCGTTTCGATATATATATATATATATATATATATATATATATATATATATATATATATATATATATATATATATATATATATATATATATATATATACACACACACACACACACACACACACACACACACACACACACACACACACACACATATATATACATATATATATATATATATATATATATATATATATATATATATATATATATATATATATATATATATATATATATACACACACACACACACACACACACACACACACACATATATATATATATATATATATATATATATATATATATATCTCTGTGTGTGTGTGTGTGTGTGTGTGTGTGTGTGTATATATATATATATATATATATATATATATATATATATGGGATTCTATTTGGTTTGGGTCGGTTTTAGAAAACCAATCTAAAATTTGATCCAAATTGAACGGTTTTCACATAATAACACCCAAACGCATTCAATAATATTTAATTTTTGACGATTTTTAGTTTTTTTAAATCGATTTACAATTTTATTTGGATCGGTTTAAATTTGAACACTTATAATATATAATAATAATTAAAGGGTTCAATTGAAAAAATTGTAATCTTTATTAGATTGAAAAGTAAAAATAAAAATTATTTTAAAACATATTTTATTTGTTAAAACTGTTGTCATTTTAAAGGTAACAACTAGGCAATATTGGCTATTATAAAATAAATATAATTTTTTCAGTATAATTAAATAATTAATATATTTTATCTATATTTAAATCAGATACATAAATTATTCAATAAATTTAAAAAATATAATTCTTACTTATAATTAATATCATATTTGGTTGATTACAGAACCTACTTGTAGCAGCTACTGATACAAGTGCAGCCACATCAATTTGGGTGATGACAAAACTAATGAAGAATCCAAGAGCAATGAAGAAAGCTCAAGAAGAAGTTAGAACCATTTGTGACAAAAAAGAGTTTATAGAAGAAGATGATATTCAAAAGCTTGTATATCTCAAAGCTGTGATAAAAGAGACACTAAGATATTATGCACCAGCACCACTAGCCCAAGAGAGACCAACAAAGGTTTCATTCTAGATGGAAATAAAATAGAACCAAAAACAATAGTGTATGTGAATAGTTGGGCTATTCATAGGGATCCCGAGACGTGGAAAGATCCAGAAGAGTTTTATCCGAAAAGATTCTTGAACAATAATGTTGATTTTAAGGGATTATATTTTGAGTTGATTCCGTTCAGTGGCGGGCAGAGAATTTGCCCGGGTATAGCGATGGTGATCGCGACGCTGGAAATGATAACTGTGAATCTTCTTAACTCGTTTGATTGGGAAATGCCTGAAGGGATGACAAAGGAAGATATTGACATTGAAGGGTTGTCGGGACTTGCTAGACATAAGAAGAATCACCTTTGCATTGTTGCAAAAAATCACATGTGAATGTATGTCACTAGGCACTGTTTTTATGTAATGTATGTTTGCACTTTTGTTTGAATATTTTCAATTCAAGTGTGTGATTGTGTTCTATCTCTAACTATGAAACCTTTTCCTAGAGAATATCTAATAATAAATAATTGTCAGTTATTTATCCTATGGCACATCCATGGAGAATATGTCCCTATCAAAGTAAACATGGGAGGGAAAATTTTCCACTCTTGGGAGGATCATCCCATCAATCACTTTTCTTATGAGGGAGAATACCAAGAAAGTTTTTTTTACTCCAATACTCCATAATGAAATCAATAATACCAATATATCCCATTAAAAGAAAAAACGAAAACCTCTACATAAGGAACCTGCTCGTCCACTGAAGTGGCGAGCAGATGAAGGGACTATGGGCTGCGTAAGTGCTTGTCCAATGGGTGGACGAGCAAGTGAAGAAGGTTTTTTTTTATTTAATAAAATCTTTAATATTTTTAATAATAAAAATCATATTATAAAATATATTATACTAATTTAATAATAAATATAATTAATAATATATTATAATAATAAAAAATATTATACTATATTAATTTATTAAGTAAATACTAATTAAAATTACATTATAAGATTAAAATATTTTATGCTGTTTTAATATAATAATTAAATAAAAATTAAAAATATACCATAATAATAAATAATAAATTATTGTATTAATTGTAAGTGCTCTTGATTGGCTGCATTTTGTGGCAAAACTTTATAGTGTGCATGTATGTCATACTAAATGTTAGGATATACTTAATGATGTGTGTGCAGGGTAAGTTAACTATAAGTTAACTTAGTTAAGCTGAATGTCATACAGAATGTCATAACACTGAACGTATGACATCCAGCGGGCAAGGTTGTTTTTCTGGTATCTATAAACCAGGAAACAGAATAAGAGCTCAAGCTGGATATCAGGAGACTTTCTAGAAGCCCTAGGCGAACTAGAATATCCCTGAATTAAGTGGCAAGTGTGCAGATCATTGAAAATAGAATTGTTATGAATAAAACCTAATTGATGCACCAAGGCCCAAAAGGACTGACAGCTTCTATAAAGATCAGAAGATGCAATCCTGAATAGCAGCTCTTAACAAAAGAAGAAAGAGTGCAGATTGCAGAGTCCTTGTAAGTGAAGAAGGCTAGTCTTCACGTGTGAATTCTGTTTAGGAATACTTGTACTCCAAGCAATTGTCTGGTGGATGATTTGCATTGGATAGGTAGATTCTAGGTTGTGTGAGTTTTGAAGCAAGAGTGTGTGAGTTCCTTGATCAAAGCTGTGAAGCAAGATCAAGGTGTGTATGAAGTGTCTCTTCATATTGTCTTCTGTAATTGTTTGATATCATTGTTGTGTGATTGAGGGGGAGTGAGTAGGTATACTCATGTCTAGAGTGTCTTTAGGTTGAATTGTCATTGGGTAGGGTTTAAGTGAGGAGTGTAAATTGTGGTGTTTGACTCTGAATTAATTATGCTAATAGTGAAGTTCCTCCCTAGCTTGGTAGCCCCCAAATGTAAGTGTTGTTGACACTGAACTGGGTAAATAATTGTTGTGTTATTTACTGCTTTTATTATTTCTGAGTATTAGCTGTTAAGTAGCAGATGTCACAGTGGATGTTATAACTTTGGGAATAACATCCATCGTGTGCTTGCCAGAATTTTCAATTGGCATCAGAGCAGGCACTCTGCCTGCTTAAATCTGGGTGAGATCTAGGGAAAACAAATTCTGGTACTATGGATAAAGATATAGGTTTCACTAATAGACCTCCAATTTTGGATGGATCTAATTATGACTATTGGAACCCAAGGATTATTGCATTCTTGAAATCTATAGACTACAAGGCTTGGAGAGCTGTGAATTCAGGATGGGAACATCCAGTGAAAATTGACAAGGATGGAGTATCAGTGTTGATTCCTGAAGAGGAATGGAATAAAGAACAAGAAGCTCTGGATCTTGGCAACTCTAAAGCATTGAATGCTCTATTCAATGGCATAGATAAAAACATCTTCAGGCTGGTACACCACTGTGAACTAGCAAAGGATGTTTGGTACACTCTCAAAACTACTCATGAGGGAACTTCCAAGGTCAAAATGTCAAGACTTCAAATGCTGACCACAAAATTTGAAGGTCTGAGAATGAAGGAAGATGAGACCATTCATGAGTTTTACATGAATGTTCTTGAACTTGCAAACACCTCAGGAGCTCTGGGAGAAAAGATGATTGAAGAGAAGCTTGTAAGAAAGATTCTAATGTCACTACCTAAAAGGTTTGCTATGAAAGTAACAACCATTGAAGAAGCCCAAGATATATGCCACATGAAAGTGGATGAACTCATTAGTTCCCTTCAAACCTTTGAAATGGGAATAAGTGATCAGGATGTAGAGAAAAAGAACAAAAGCATAGCTCTTGTCTCAAACGCTGCTGATTCAGATGAAGGAGATGGTGAAAGGGAGGAGAATTTGTCTAAAGCAATTGCCTTTCTTGGAAGACAGTTCAACAAACTGGTCAAAAGGATGGATGCTAGGTCTGAACCTTATACCAAAAGCATGCCTTCTGATAAAGAGAAATCTGAAGATAAAGTCAGCCAAAGCAGAGGATAACTGTGTCATGAGTGTGAGGGATATGGTCATATAAGAAAGTAGTGTCCCACATATCTTAAAAAGAAGGGAAAAGGCTTAACAGTCACTTGGTCTGATGAAGATTCTGACAGTGGATCAGAAGAAGAAACAACTAAACATGTCACTGCCCTTAACAGTGTGTGCATCTCTGATGATGATTCAAGTGATGAAGAGTTGTCCTTTGAGGAGCTTGCAGCCTCATACAAAAACCTTCACATCAGAAGTACATAACTAGTTCAGCAAGGAGAGCAACAGAAGAAAATCATCAAGGAGTTAGAAGCTAAAAAGAGAGAGCACCTAGCCACAATAAACACACTCAGAAGTGAAGTGAAGGAGTTGAAAAGTAACAAGGATCAAATGAAAAAATCCATAAGGATGCTCAATTCTGGGACTGACACCTTAGAGGAAATCCTTCAGAGTGGACAAACCTCAGAAGATAGGTCTGGACTAGGATTTGTTGATAAACAAAATCCTGTGCTAAAACTCAAGAGATTACAACCTAAGGTCCAGAAGCTAAAGAGGATGTCACGACCAATGTCACAACATCCAACTAACAGAAACTGGAATCAAGTCAAAGGTATATTCCAAGGGTATATATGTTACCACTGTGGAAAACTTAGTCATATCAAATCTGTGTGTTTCTGGATAGATGAATTTCCTAGTCATCCTCATCAAGAACAGAGAGATCATGTCAAAAGGCAGCATCAAGCAAGAACAAAGAAGGGTGCTCCTAACAAGCAAAGACATTGGGTTACCAAGAATATGGCCTTAGCAGCTCACACTGAGCTAAGGATGCCAACCCAAGAGGACTGGTACTTTGACAGTGGTTGTTCCAGACATATGACTGGAATTGAGGATCTCTTGACAAAACTCAACCCTCATACATCTAGTCATGTAACCTTTAGTGATGGAGCTAGAGGAAAAATCACAGGTGTTGGACAACTTGACAGTCTTAAAGCCCCAAAATTGAAGGATGTCTTGTTGGTTAAAGGACTGATAGTTAACTTAATAAGTTTAAGTCAGCTATGTGATCAAGGCCTAAAAGTCCATTTTTTAAAGGATAAGTGTGTGGTTGTCAATGAAGAAGGTGAGGAAGAAATGAGGGGATCCAGAGTAATGAACAATTGCTACCTATGGGAGCCCAGAAGTATCCTTAATAACCTGGAGAAAAAGATAATTAGGGAAAAAGTATGGCTGGTGAAAGGCAGACAACAGAGAAGAACCAACACATCAACAAGAAGATCTTCAAAGTATGCCTCAGAAAGAAGGACAGGATGCAAGAAATCTCATGGAGGGAAGCAAGCCAAGAAGGGATACCCATAGATTGGTCATCAGGGAAAGCTAGATAGGCTATACTGGAACCTGATGGAGTCCAGGGATGCTACCCTGCCTAAAAGAAGCAATGTCACTCCGGATGTCATGACCTTGTTCTGTGACATCTAGCGCACTATTCAACCAAGTCCAGGTGAGTTAAAGGGAGGCATGCTCAGAGGTAGCCCGTGTAAATGGATTCATGCATTACCTGATGATTATGCAATGAATAGGGCTGAAATTGGTGCAAGAAGTGTCAAGGACCATAAAGTTAAAAATAATTTACAAAAATTGAGGCCCTTGAGTAATGGTGAGTTATAGAAATTAATGAGAATAGGGAACTATAACTTAAAATTCAAAGATTTACTGATTAGTCAATACAGTAAGTTCCCTCCTCATTTGCCATATCATCTTTTGTGCCCCTACACATCAAACGTCTACACCACTTGGTTCACTATCAAACTGTTCATCTTCTCTACAACCTCCAACAAACGGAAACCCCTGTTCACACGATCAACGTCTTGTACAATGTCTCAACATTCACCAAAATCCTCTCCCTCCAAGAACATACCCATCAACGAGTTTGAGATAGGAACTGAGTCAAGCAACCCTAACTCAGTGCTTGAAATAGCACCCCTGCGCATGATGACTCCAGAAGGGGTTCTGGTAAAAAATATAAGGAGCCAACATGCAAGAAGGTCCAAAGACCTTGTCTTAGGTAAAACTCCTACTCCTGCAACTTCTGATGTTAATGATGATGGAGCCAAGAAAATGCACAACATCATTGCTGGCATGGTAGCTAGGGCTCTGAACATCCCCATTCCACCCAGCAATGAGGGGTCTGGTCCAACTATGCATGATCAAAGTAATGCTATGCCCAATGTTGGAACCTTGAAAGATCATACATCAGAGGAGAAAAACAAGGGTGTAGTCTCTGATGGTGGAAGTGATGATGTGCAAGGCACCAAGAATGCGGAGTTGGTGGACCTTGATGAATATTCTGATAATGATTTAATAGAAAACACCAATCCTGGCATAGCCAAAAGGATTATGATAGGAAAGATAATAAGGTGGCTGAACAAGGTTCCCCAAAGAAAAATGCAGTTGAACAGGTTGCTGAGCAAGACAACCTCACAAAGAAGACAGCTGAACATGACACTCCCTCGAGGAAGGCTAGAACTAAAAGAAGACAAGTTGGACCTCCCAAAGCCTGGAGCAAAGTAGTCACCAAGAAGAGAAAGGCTGAATCTGGTACTGAATCAGAGACTGAGTTTGATGTTGCTGAGGATGTCACTAACATCCAAAACAACAAGAAACCCTCCAAGAGCAAACTGGATGAAAAGGTCCCTGAAGTTCCAATTGACAACATTTCATTTCATTACCCCTCGTGTGTTAATAGATGGAAGTATGTTGTTCAGAAAAGGCTGGCAGTGGAAAGGGAGTTGGGACAGAATGTTCTTGAGAGTAAAGAAATCATGAAACTTATTAATGATGCAGGATTGATGAAAACAGATAGTGAATTCTCTCCATGCTATGAGTTACTTGTCAAAGAATTCATAGTTAATCTCTCAGAGGAATGTGCTGACAGGAAATCTAAAGAGTTTGGCAAGGTGCATGTAAGAGGGGAGTGTGTTACTTTTACTCCAACAAAAATCAATAAATATATGGGAAGACCAGATAGAGCTCGTCCTGATGTAAATGTTTCAGAAAACAAAATGTGCCAAGTGATAACAGGAAACCAGGTACAAAGATGGTCTTCCAAAGGAAAGCTAGTTGCCAGCAAATTGAGTGTCAAATATGCTATGTTGCATAAGATTGGGGCAGCAAATTGGGTGCCCACAAACCATAAATTTACTGTGGCAGCTGTTCTTGGAAAGCTCGTCTATGTTATTGGGACCAAGGCCAAATTTGATTTTGGAACATATGTTTTTGATCAAACTATGAAGCATGCAGGCAGCTATAGCATCAAGGGCCCCATTGCATTCCCTTCACTCATATGTGGCATAATTTTGAAACAGTATCCAAACATTCTCAAAAAGAGTGATGCTGCAAGCAAATGAGAAATCCCCTTATCATTTCATCCCAAGTTGTTTCTTGGAACTCATGTTCCTGACATTGTTGCAACATCAGCTGAGACATCCCAGTCTACATCAAGAAAAGCAGAAGTGGTTGTCAAACTAAAGGAAACATGTCAGGAGTTGGATGCGAGGAAAAAAACTCTTGAAGCACTAATCAGGACCCTTGTACAAAATAAAAATGTTGAGTTCACAGATGAGGATAGTCAAAACGATGGTGCAGAAGAGAGTGATAGCCAGGCAGATGATTCAGAAAAAGAGAGAGAAAACAGTGATGAAGATGGATCCCCTGAGGCTGAGGAGACTAGTGATGGAGAATCTGACAAAGGTATGTCCAGTTCTGCATCTGAAGAAGAAGAATGACATATGTTGATGAAGTGTTATGAAGCTTAAGCTGATTGTTGCTGAGCTGGTTTTGTAAACTGTTGTATTGATGTTTTTTGTGAGTTCTTTTGGTTAGACCTATTTGACAGCAAGAATTGCACTGGTTGTGTGATGCTCTCTATGAGCAGTTATTTTAATGTGCACTTCAAAATTGTTATGTTACACTTTTGATCTATGTTAAGTCATTAGTTAGATCTTAATTTATGGCTAAAAAGGGGGAGAGAATAATATGTGAGAACAGCATGAGCAAGGTAGGTACAGCAGGTGGAAAAACAAGGAGAACTGGCTTGATTGAACATTTGTGCATATGATATTAGACTTGCATGCTTGCAGGTGTAACCACAAGTGCAGCTGATGAAATGTGCCAGCTGTTAGCAATGAAGTGATATGCATGTCTAGCCTGGATATGAATGAATGTATGTTAAAACTAGGAGCAAACCTTGTGTGTGTACTTCAGGATGGTATCCTGAAGGTCATAACATCCAGAGCAGACTGGATGAATATGTGCAGAGAGACTTGTGCAACTCTCCAGGGGGAGTAGCATAAGTGTGTGTGACTTCAGGAAGTCATCCTGAATGTCAAGGCATCTAGAGCAGACTGCAGAATGATCTACAAGTTGTGTACCCAACTAATCTGATCAGTTGAGGGGGAGAACACCGGAGTGTTACTCAAATAGATGTGACATCTGTAGTGATAATTACCAGATGGTTAATAGAGTGAGTCATAACAGTGAGAGCTAACTGTGAGGACTCATAGAGGCTTGAGTTAGTAACTAGTTGCATGACAGGACACATCATAAGTCTTCTGCTGTGTGTGAACTTCGATATGCTAACAGGTTGTTTTAGCCAAAAATTTTCCAAAGGGGGAGTTTGTAAGTGCTCTTGATTGGCTGCATTTTATGGAAAAACTTTAGAGTGTGCATGTATGTCATACTAAATGTTAGGACATACTTAATGATGTGTGTGCAGGGTAAGTTAACTATAAGTTAACTTAGTTAAGCTGAATGTTATACAGAATGTCATAACAATGAACGTATGACATCCAGCGGGCAAGGTTGTTTTTCTGGTATCTATAAACCAGGAAACAGAATAGGAGCTCAAGCCGGATATCAGGAGACTTTCTAGAAGCCCTAGGCGAACTAGAATATCCTTGAATTAAGTGGCAAGTGTGCAGATCATTGAAAATAGGTTTGTTATGAATAAAACCTAATTGATGCACCAAGGCCCAAAAGGACTGACAACTGCTATAAAGATCAGAAGATGCAATCCTGAATAGCAGCTCTTAACAGAAGAAGAAAGAGTGCAGATTGCAGAGTCCTTGTAAGTGAAGAAGGCTAGTCTTCACGTGTGAATTCTGTCTAGGAATACTTATACTCCAAGCAATTGTCTGGTGGATGATTTGCATTGGATAGGTAGATTATAGGTTGTGTCTCACTCAAAGCTTTGAAGCAAGAGTGTGTGAGTTCCTTGATCAAAGTTGTGAAGCAAGATCAAGGTGTTTATGAAGTGTCTCTTCATATTGTCTTCTGTAATTGTTTGATATCACTGTTGTGTGATTGATGGGGAATGAGTGGGTATACTCAAGTCTAGAGTATCTCTAGGTTGAATTGCCATTGGGTAGGTTTTAAGTGAGGAGTGCAAACTGTGGTGTTTGACTCTGAATTAATTTTGCTAATAGTGAAGTTCCTCCCTGGCTTGGTAGCCCCCAGATGTAAGTGTTGTTGACATTGAACTAGGTAAACAACTGATGTGTTATTTACTGCTTTTATTATTACTGAGTATTAGTATTTAAGTAGCAGATGTCACAATGGATGTTATAACTTTGGGAATAACATTCATCGTGTGCTTGCCAGAATTTTCATTAATTAAATACAATAATAAAATATATTAAACAAAAATACGTGTTAAATATACATTTGATCAAAAATGGCCCCCAGTTTCACACCTAGTGGTCCTTCTCTATCGATATCCCCTGCCCAAACGTTCATTTGCATTTGTCGTAGGTGATTCAAATGAATCGTAAGACATGTCTTCATTATGATGTGTTGTAGAGGGGTTTGCATGCCTTAAAGAGGGTCCTGCTTGCATTGATGGTTGGTTGCTCAGCGAGAATATCATCAATGTTAAAATCTGGCATTTGCATCAGTTGCTCCTCTGTCAGCAAAAAATTTTGGAATGATTGTGATGGTTGCGGTGGTTGTGGGTAGGTTTCGGGTTGGGTTTGTTAGAGGGTTGGGTAGTAGAAGTCATCAAGCATGAAGGTGGAGGTGGGTTGAGAGAATAAAGTGTTGAAGGTTTGATATTGGAAATGAGGGTTTGTCTAATCAAAGTTGGACGGTGGGACTGGAGTGAATTGTATGGGTGGTCGAAGGTAGGGTTGGGGTTGATATTGTTGGTTGTAGTTATAGTTGTAGTTATAGTTTTGTTGAGGTAGCGGATTGTAGGGAGTTTTTTGTCGGTATGTATGCTGAGCTGATGAAGATGTGTTCCCCTCAAATTGAGATGTGTAGGTTGGTGGCACATCCTGATGCATTGATGCGGTAGTTGGTTGTGTTGATGATGATCCTTGCATGCGTGGGTCGGTCAAAAATTGGTTTGGAGCAATATGCACATAAGAAATGACACGAAACCAAGTTAAATACTCTTGGCTTGGCTTGCGTTCACCAACTACAGCGTCCTCCTGCAAAATCAAATGTCTTCTATGTTTCCATTCTCTCACCTCCTCCTTGTTTAACTCTCGCCAATGAACTTTTTGTGCTTTTCTCATTGTCATTGCGTGGTGTTCCCTTAGACACCTTGGCGGGGAAGGGATTTTTTGTTCAAATCCAAACTGGAGTTTTACCCTATCTGTTTGATGCATTTCAACGGTATAGAAACAAATAAGAAAAGTTGTAGCACTCCAGATTTGGCTATCTCTAAGATTGGGCACCGAATATTGAATGTACTGCCTCCATATAAACTGCCACATAAAAAAGAAAATTATAATACCATTAAGGAGTATAACCGACAACTATGTTCTATGGTTTCAAACTTACATCTTTTTCTTGCATATGGTCTAATGCGTTTCGATATCCTTGTGGATGAAAATGAGGATTAGCATCATAATATTGTTACGAGCTACTTAAATGGTGTTGTTTCAACTAATACCACTGTTGGATTCTCATTCAGCAACACATATACTTACGCCTTCAATTTCAAATTATGATTCCCAAATATCTGGAAAACGAATATTCCATCATCTGTTTTGGGCATTTTGTCCGTGTGTATGTGGCTTCGCCTACTGTAAGCCCATTGTGCAAGTAGACAGAACTTGGTTGTATGGCAAGTAAAGAGGAACTCTATTGATGGCGGTGGCAGAGGATGGTAACGCAAATAGTTTCCCAATAGCATTCGCATTGGTCGAAGGTGAAACAAAGGAAGCATGGAGCTTTTTTCTAAGGAACCTAAGATTACACGTGACACCACAACCTAATTTGTGCCTAATCTCTGATAGACATGAACTGATAAAGAGTGCATATAACAATCCCGAAAACGGATGGCAACATCCACCATCTTCACATGTCTACTGCATTAGACACATTGCTCAGAACTTCATGCGCGAGATTAAGGACAAGGATCTACGGAAAAAACTTGTTAACATGGGTAACAAAATACATTTCACTTATCTCAAGTTTTGTATCACACTTTTATTATGTTTTCACACAATTTCTATTACAGGTTACGCATTGACGATGACTACATTTAACTACTATCACGGAGAAATCAGAAGAAAAAACATTGAGGCTTCAAATTGGATAAAAGTGGGCTAGAGCATATGACAGAGGGCGACATTGGGGACATATGACATCTAACTTGACAGAGGCCATAAACTCTGTACTAAAGGCAACCAGAACCTTCCAATCACTGCTTTGGTCCAGTCTATATACTATCGAATGGGTTCACTCTTTGGTAAACAAGGACACAAGTGGACCAAAATGCTAGCTACAGGGAAAGTTTTCACATATGGTTGTAACAAGGGAATGGCTGATGAGGTAGCCAAGGCTAACACATGCAATGTCATGCAATTTGATCGCGAAATATTTTGTTTCATGGTGCAGGAAAAAATTAATCAAAATGATGGTCGTCCAACGGGTACTTTCAGCGTTGACCCGAGGAATCGTTTGTGTGACTGTGGAAGATTTCAAGCATTTCACTTGCCTTGCTCCCACGTGATCGCAGCATATTCTAGCATATGACAGGACTACACAATTCACATTCCATAGGTCTTCACAGTACTTAACGTATTTAAAGTCTACAAAGAAAGCTTCCTGAGACTACCGCACGAGGAGAACTGGTCAAAATATGAAGGTTTTACTCTATGCCATGACGATTCTATGAGAAGAAATAAAAAGGGACATCCAAATAGTAGTAGAATTAGGTCATATACGTAGAAAATGTCCTAATGTTGTCGGCCCGTCAAACCGACCACCTAGATAATTTTATATATTTTGCTCACACTAGTTTTGTATGTGATCAAACATTTATTTTTAATTCAAGACAACTTTCAAATTACAACAATACTAGCAAATTACAACCATAAAGTTAAAAATAAAACTCAGGAAGCTAACATACACGCTAACCAACAACAACAACCAACACAATTGGATATGTGACTCCTCTGTTAACTTCGTCACTATGTGTTGAAAACATGCAATAGACATCTTCATCATTTTCTATACGATCCAAGTAATACATGTACGTACCCTTCGGGCTAGCATCAGTCAGCGTTATATACGGACAACAATACTCCATTTGTCTCACCGTCATGCGACGACCGACCAACTGCCGAAACCCCGTGTTAATTGTTGCAACCACGGTTCAGAAATTCCACTGCAAATCTAGGTAAACACTGATTTTTTTTCTTGTCCATAAAAAAAAAAGCTCGGACAGACATTTTTAAAACATGGGTCACTAGACACGAATGATATGTGTGTTTACTGTGATTTTTGGTAAACAACCGCTGGTCTATCAATTTGGGATACAATTGACTAACTTGCAGGATCGACCATACTAAATCCTAGAACATGTGCTAAGAGTGTATGAACTTCTGTTTCGACTGAGTGAAATAAGGAGTGGAGAGTGCAACACAAATATAAATGTTGTAAAATCTAAAGCTGAAAGTAAAAAGGCTTTAAAATAACAGTTGTAATGTAAAGGCGAAAAGATTACTTCCAAACTCCACGTTCGTTGTAAATCCTTTGGAAATTAAATAGCGTTTGAAAATAAAGAGGCAAGTAAGTAAGTGGCTTGAAGAATAACTCTAATCAGAACTTCGCGTTCGAGTAGGGGGTCTTTGCACAGCAAATAGGCAGAAAAATGTAAAGAGCAGTTTGAAATGTAAAAAATGAAAGTTAAAAATGGCAAGTGAATTATAAATACAAATCGCATTGATAATAAAGGGTTTTGTGTTGTATCACGTACATTCTCGTTAACTCGTTTCTCTACACGCGGATACTTAGAGTGGTATGAACTAGTACGGTAATAAATGAACACCCTTATTACATAGAATTTACATCTATGTATAGTTCTATGAAATAACTTCCATATGGCGGTTGAGGCTTCTTTAACGCGCTCCTTTTGGCGCTATCTTCGTCCTCCTAACCGTTCCCATGTTTTCCACTTGATTCGAATTTTGAATATTTGGCAGTTCCCCCCACTTTTGGCAAACCTCCTTCGCGCCTCCTTTGTTATAGTCTTCGTCGGGCGTTTCCCAATACTTAGCATTTTTTAGCTTCTTTTCCTCTTTCTTCGACGTTGAAGCTTTTTGGTCAAAACCCTCTTTTTTTTATACTACGTATTTAACTCTTTGACTCCAGATAACCTTGGGCTTCGACTAGCGTCGAAAATTAGGAGTCAACAATGTGCTGATGCACAATACGTCTATTTATAAAAAAAAAAAGTTATGTTTAAACTCAGTCATTCAATGACCGAGACTCTGTAAAAACTTTACAACTCCATGGACGAACATCAGTCATTCTTTTTTAATACATGACAGAAAGAAAAATTAAATTAATATATCATTCACATTATTTTTCCATTTAATATAACATAATATAATTTAATTAAATTAATATAACATAATATATAATTAAATTAAAAGTAATATAATTAAAATTATTAATAAAAATAACAGAATTAAATATATAATTAATATAATAATATATCTTATAATATGATTTTTATTATTAAAATTATTAAAGATTTGATTAAATAAAATAAATAAATAAATAAACCTTCTTCACTTGCTCGTCCACCCATTGGACGAGCACCTACGCAACCCATAGTCCCTTCATCTGCTCGCCACTTTAGTGGACGAGCAGGTTCTTTAGGTAGGGCATTTATGTTATTTATTTTTTTTTAAAATGGGATATATTAGTATTATTGATTTTAAAATGGGGTATTGGGGTAAAAAAAAACCTACCAAGAAGGATGGGGCCAGCCAAGGTTCGTCAAAGTGATATGGATGGGATTTTGGTGGATATTTTTTTCAAGATTCATTGATACAAATAATATATTTTATGATAAAGTTTTTATTTCAACTATTGAACAACCAAGGTTAAATAACATGGAATGTGCCATTGAACTTCAATTCATAATTCATGTAATTTTATGTTTTTTCAGAACTAAATAAGTGTCTTTAATTTATAAGTTATCTAATCCCTTGGTTTACTAGAAAATCGAGATAAATACTTTAAAAAATATTTTATTTAATTAATTTGAACCAAGTTTTTACCTCGGTCATGTTCCTTCCGTTTTCAGTTATGTTCTCCTGATTTTGTAGAAATCGAGATGAAAATTCTAAATAATATTTTATTCTTTCATCAGATGTTAAGTCTCATTCACTTTTTGCCCCCTAACGAACGAAAGAAGCTGAAACAACATTCTTCATCTTTTTCACCTAACAAATTGAAACACCATTCTTCATCTTCTCTAAGAAGGAAGGAAACTCAAACCTCAAACCAACATTTTTCTTTGAGTCTCTCATCACATTTTCGATATATATAAGTTGCTCTCAAACCGACTGAGCATTTACATCGGACTGAGCTCATGAACCATAAGAAAACTTTTGATGCGTGAAAAACTTAAGAGCTAAACAGAGACTTTCTAAGACAATCCCCAAACAAACAAGAGCTTTTACTGATTTAGTTCGCAACCAAATAATTTGTTACAGAAGATACTTTACTTAAGAGATAACACGCTCTTAGATAAATTAAAATTATGCTCTCTCCTTGAACAATGACTCTCAGTAAGTACAAGAACATTCTCAAATCACTTAGGCAAAATATATATGAGAGAAATGAGAGATTTATAGAAAAGGTAAGGGGTGTGAAAGTATGAACATTTTGTGATTGATTTAAAATGATTCAGAAACTCTAATAGCACAACAAAACCACTACAATTAAACCGGATTAAATAATATTATCAAAATACAATACAAACAAAATACAATTTATTTATGTTTGGTTATGATTGGTTTAATTAAATTTAAATTTAAATCAATACAAATTAAACAAAATACCATTTAGTTATACTGATTTGAATATACACACTTGATGATGTAATCAAAATATTGAATGAAGATTGCACAACTTAAGCTTTTACCTAAAGCATAAGTTTTTTGTGATCTAAAAAAAAGGAAAACCCTAGTGCATTAGGTCAATCATCCAGTTCTATAACCCATATTAAACCTACAGAAGATGTTAAGTGCAAATATATAATATCACCTTGGAAAAAAGAAATTAAAACAAAACTTTTTCCATCATTACATCTAAGAATAATTAAAAATATATATATAATGCTTAAGCTTTTAGTTGAAGTCTTCCAAACAAAAGTCATTTTTTTTTGTTTGAGCATGAGTATAAGAAGAAAAAGAAAAAAAACAATTCTTTTATGATTTATTGATATACAAATTTCTACCAATATTTTATGTCTAAACTTGTAGATATATAGCATGTTGAAACAAAATTGATTAATACCATATCCCTTGGATTTTGATGATAACAAAGTATTTAAAGAACAATTGGATTTTCTAGCATCTGCTCAAACTTGAGGAATATAACTATTAAGAACAGATGAAGAGATGCTTAAGGAATATGAATACGAAGATCAGACTCTGCCTTTGAAGATCACTTCTGAAGAAAGTCAGCCTCTGGTGATTCAGACTTTGAAGTTTCAGAAGTCAAGAAGTGGACTCTGATGTGATCATCCTCTAAAGAGTGAAGTCTGAAGAAAGTCAACATCTAAAGTAGAATCTCTTCAACCGAGACAACTCTTACAGAATCAAAGAACTTTTAACCACGTGAAGACTTAAGAAGAAAATATATTCTTGAATGTTTGACCTTCAACATATAATTCCTCTTGTAGAAACGTGTTTTATTAATGTGTCTAATCAAGTACAAAGCTAGTTCAACTGTAATATCTCATATTCCCTTAAATGCTTAATTGGGTGTCAGATGAGATTAAATGAGTTCGTATGTAGTCTATCTTTTGTCAGTTAGAACAGTTAGAGCTCCGGAGTACTCTAAATATTGTTAGCTGGGACCAATAGAGTAATCAATAAACTCTGAAGATATCAATCAATATTAAAAGAGATTGATCATTATTAATAAGTACAAGAGGAGATGTTTTGATAACATTAATATTTGGTCAACTGGTATTAGAAGACAAAATATCAATTGAGATATTTTGTTACCAACTTTTAATACTAACCACACATATTATATATTATATTATATATGTGTATGTGGTAGAAAGAAGAAACAGTGGGTATAGAAAGAGAAATGAGTTATTAGAAAGAAAAGAAGGAAAGAAAACAAGAAAGGAAAGAAAGGAAAAACATGGAGAAGAGAAAGGGGAAAAGAAGAGAATAAGAAGAAGGTCATAGGGGAGTTGTCATCATCATCATCAACCACATCTCAATTTCTTCATCATCTCCTTGGATAAAGGTGAGTTCCATAGATAGTTTAGCCTTGGGGGAGAAAGCATGAAATATTGGGTTAGGATATTGTGTATGGAACTATGAAATTGATGTTGTTCTTGCTCATATGTTGATGTTGCTTCTATGTTGTTCTTGTTGTCTTTGATTTTCATGGCGGCACATGTATGTTGTTCTTGAATCACACTTCATAATCTCTTGAATATTGTGGGTTCATGTTTTGGAATAATTTTTTATGGTGGGTGTTATTGTGGTCTTTGATCACATGATATTTTGGGTCATTGAGTGCATAAGTGTAGTGGAGGAAAATTGAGATTAAGTTATTGATTAACTTAACTCATAAAGCAAGATTCGTCACCGTACTTTTTTTCTAAAGAAATGAGAAAAGAGCGAATAAAACCCACAGAAATTTTAAAATAAAACTAATAAAACAGATAGACAAAGGGTAAGGGGTTGGTTATGCAATTGGAAGGTGTTAGCACCCAAAATATCTATAGTACTCTATAGGAACCTCTTGATAATCTTTTTTTACTTAAAATGTGTTGTTTGTAAAATATTGAGGATAGAGAAATATTTTTTTAAAGATTTTTGGTGTTTGACAAGACTTCTTAAGCCTCGTGCGTACGTACCTACAAAGTGCAATGGAGGATCAAAACCTCATAGTTCATGGTAAAAATAATAAAAGAGTTTGGTTTAATTCATTTTTAAGTGGAAAGATAAGTTGTCATTTTAAGGAGAAGATTCAACTAATCACCCACAAGTATGTGAAAATAGACCTTTGCATCACTATTAAGAAGGGTTCCAACTTGGATAATAATCAACCAGTATGCCACTAACTCTCTCAAGTGGAAAAGAATCATCATTAAATCATTACTATAGGGATAAGAGAATCATATCTCAATTATGAAAATGACTCATGTCTAATCCTTAAGAAAATGTCTTAAAAAGAGCCTAGATCTTAAAAAGGTCTTAAAATAACTCATGTCTAATATTAAAAAGGTCTTTAAAAACAACTTCCGAAGGTCCAGAAATAGAGGAGATCGTTCAGATTCATCTTCAAAAGGAAAAACAAGTAAGGAAGTAACATGCTATGGATGTAAGGAGTACGAACACTACAGAAATGTATGCCCAAAGCTTAAGAAAGAAAGCTCCAGAAAAGAAAGCTTCAAGAAAGATGTGTTCAAAGGCAAGAAGAAACGTCTCATGGCGACATGGGACGACTCTGACTCTAAAGTATCATAATCTAATTCTAAAGAGGAGTATGTCAATGTAGCACTCGTGGCTACCACATCTTAAGAAAACACAACTGAAACAGAGTCTGACTCAGAAGAGGTATTCTCTGAAACTTCTCGTGCTGATTTAGAATTATGTCTGTCTGAATCTCTGAATAGGTATCAGAAACTTCAACGCAAATTCAATGACCTGAAAAAGGCTCATAAATATGAAATTGAAGAAACTAAAGGTATCTAGACCAGAATCCGTGCAAATGCACTGGTTATTATATTTTTTTTGTACAATTAAAAAAAATAAAGTAACTATTTAAAACAATGTATGAATCAAAGCACAGAAAAAATGTGTTGTTTTTTTAATTATTTTTATTATTAATATTTTTATTTTAAAATTATTTTTAATTAAGATACAATATTTGTTAAGAAAATAAATACAAGTTATGTATTATTGATGTAATAATTTGACTAATATATGAGCAATTTTATTTTTCTTCGTATGCATTCTTATTATATTTTGACAATAAATGTGCATAAATCATCATTATCCGGCGAACACACATGTATCCATACTAGAATTTGTGCAAACCCATTTGCTATTATTATTTTTTTTTACAATTAAAGAAAATAAAATAACTATATTTAAAATAATGTATGAATCCAAGCACGTAAAAACTATGTTGTTTTTTTAATTATTTCTATTATTAATATTTTATTTTGAAATCATTTTTAATTTAAAATACAATATTTGTTAAGAAAATAAATACAAGATAAGTTATGTATTATTGATGTAATAATTTGACTAATATATAACAATTTTGTTTTTCTTCATATTCATTCTTATTATATTTTAAAAACAAATGCGCATAAATCATCCGTACCCGTGTGAACACACTGGTATCCAGATCAAAATTCATTCAAATGCATATGTTATTACAATTTTTGTATAATTAAAAAACTAAATATAAATATATTTAAAATAATGTATGAATTCAAATACAGAAAAAATATATTTATATTTATTTATGTTACTAATATTTATTTATACAATTAAAAAATATTTATAAATATTATATTATTAGTTGATATTTATAAAATCAAATGATTATATAAGTATTTTTATAAAAAATATCAAAATAAAATTAATATTTATATACGAAAAAAATATATGGTTGATAAGTATTTATGGAAAAATTATATTTATGCTAAATATAAATAAAAATATTTTTTTTTAAAAAGTAACAAACTTTTTTTTATTAAATAAATTTGTTAGTGTATCCTATTAGTTTTTGTAAATAACTGCTTTATTACTTTCACGTTTTATTGCATTGGAACATTATTTTCCACCGCAGCATAGTTTGTAACGTGAATTGAAACACATATTTATTAGTGTAGTACAAAATTTGATGGTGTTCTGTGATGTGCAGCTGGAAATGTACTACGAAAAGCGTCTTCTTCACTTTAACCTTCAAAGTAAGTTACCTCTTTTTTGCTTTTATATGCAACAAAATACAACACTCTTTCTTATGCTCTCTAATGTCTGTTTCATTTTTTCCTCTTAAATGGGAGGCCACTGGGAACCAATGGTGGTATGCATCCCCCATAGACTGTGCTGCTGCTAATGCTCACTATCATTTGGTTCGTGAGATGCTTAAATTCGACAACAACCACCTTTTCAACCTCACTTCGTTGCGTCGGATCCGTCGTCTCGAACTTGTTTGGGACGACGACCGTGAACAATTCAAGGATGTTGCGAAGTGCCGTTCCGAGGTGGCACGGAAGCTTTTTCTTGAGTGTGAGTCCAAGAAAGGGAAGAAGAAAGAGAACTCTCTCATCCGTGCTGGCTATGGTGGATGGCTGATGTACACAGCTGCATCAGCAGGTGACTTGTGTTTTGTTCAACAGCTTGTTGAAATGAACCCTTTGTTGGTGTTTGGAGGCGGAGAGTACACTGTTACTGATACTTTTTATGCTGCTTCTAAAGGAAAGAACTGTGAGGTTTTCAAGTTGGTGTTTGATTTTGCATTGTCTCCGAGGTTTGTTACTGGAAAAGGTAGGGTTATTCTTCCTTCTGTTTACAAGTGGGAGATGAGTAATAGAGCGGTTCACACCGCTTCTCGGGGCGGCAATGCAGAGGTTTTGGAGATGTTTCTCGCAAATTGTTGCGATGTTTTAGCGTATAGAGATGCTCAAGGTTCTACTGTCTTGCATTCTGCTGCAGCTACAGGCCAGCTTGAGGTCAGTTTATTCTATTCGTTTTGTTTAGTAATTAAAGTTTTAAATAACAGTCGCAATCGCGTAAAGACAGTTTCTGTTAAGAGTCTTACATCGGACAATATATGGCATGAACATGTGTTTTTATAAGTGGGGGTAATCTTCATTCTACCAACCGGTTTTGTAGTGTTGAGTTAGGTCCAACCACATTTCTTATAATAAAAGCGATGAATGATACCATTTTAAAGCTTTCATTTTCACAATGTTTTGCATGTTTCATGATTGATTTGATATTTCATGTCACTAATGCAGGTAGTAAAATATCTCACATCATCGTTTGACATAATCAACTCCACAGATGATCACGGAGACACTGCTTTGCATGTGGCTGCTTACAGAGGCCACTTAGCTGTAGTTGAAACTCTAATTTCCGCATCTTCATCACTAATCTCTATAAGAAACCACGCCGGAGAAACTTTTCTCCATAAGGCTGTGTCTGGATTCCAGTCTCCTGCATTCCGAAGATTGGACCGACAGGTCGAGCTTTTGAGAAAGTTACTGAGTGGTGATAAGAAATTTCACATGGAAGAAATCATCAACGCGAAGAATACTGATGGAGAAACCGCTCTTCAAGTTGCGACAACGGGGAACACGAAAATTCCAACTGATCTTATTAAACTCCTGAAGACTGCTCCAATGATAAAGCCGCTACAAGGATTAGGATATAATTCGAGAAAAGCCACGACGGCATCATCATCACAAATGAAAAATGATAGGATTTGCATCAGTCCTGGAACATCGTTTAGAATGTCGGACGCTAAAATGTTAGTGCTTGCAGGCATCGAGAAGAATGCGTCCGATGCTAGTAGTAATACTGATCAAGGAAGTGAGAGAATGAGCTCAACTACATCTGACTCGGCAGCTGAGAATAGACCTTCAAGGGGAACAAATCAGTGACACAAGATACAAATCGGAATCATCATTGTTAATGTGAATCTATGTGCTTTGTAAGTATGGAGTTAATGATTTTGATGTTGTTGATTGTTTGACTTTTGATGATAACAACGCTATGCTTGTTGAAGTCGGTGGTAATATTTTTTCAACTCTCTGATAATGGTGATTAATTTGAAGATATCTTAAGTCTCATCAAATAGAAGATTCAAGATTCTAGTGAAGTGGCATGTTCAATGTATCTGGCAAAGAAACTTGAAACTTCAAATTTGTGAAAGAGAGAAAGTGTGAAGGCTCGTCTAGTCGTGTGTACCTGAGGGATCAGAGTCTTGTAAAAGTAGGACGGTAATTCTTAAGATACTAAGGCAATTCACACACACATACCTAAAACATTTTTACGGCCTTTCTTATTTTGTTAACAACATCTGAAAATATTTTTAAGGTCTAACTAACTAATTAAGAGATTGTGTGATCGATTAGAGGACTTTTCACAACTAAGTAATCGATTAGCCTTATTCATCTAATCGATCATTTTGACTTTATAAAGTCTAAAATCAATGAAATAAACTCTTAAGGATAGGTAAAGGCTAAATATCAAAATATTTTATGGCTTGAACAATCAATTATTGAAGTATAATAATCGATTGGCCTAATAGATTATTCCGTTAATTTGCCCCATGGATTGTTTTCTTTATTAGCCTCATTTTCTCCTATATGAAGGAGACATTTTCTCATTCGAAAACACATCAGAATTCAAAGTTTTTCTATTTATTACTATTTTATTACTCTCCTCCTATCTCTTTAATATTTTTATTTTACCAAGGTTGTTTTAATGTCTTGTAACTGAAAACTACTTGTAAGGAAAATGTTGTACTAGTGACGTGCCATTATTGTCACGACTTCAAGATATTTTAGAAATAATTTCTTTAAGAAAATAGCTTTTAAAATGTGCATATGTGTGTGTGTCTGTGTTGCTTGTGTGTTTGTGTGTGTGCGCGCACGCGCGTGTGTGTCTGTGTGTGATTAGCCATATATCTTCACGAGAAAGACCTTATGTTTTTATAAATATATTGCTCACTCAGACATATTAGGGAGAACTTTCACACACTTCAAGACTTGTCAGATACTTCAATCCTATGGACACTTGCTTGATCATTACTTGGTGATGATGCTTAAGTTATATTCTATTTTTGTGTCATTATCAGATGATCAAATTCACTAAACCCTATTTAGTATGCTTGCATCTTTAACTATTTTATGCTTGACTTTAGTTATCGTCAAAGACTATTTTTTATCATCAAAAGCATGTTCATCTTCAAAAGAGTTTCTTTATTACTAACTTGCAAAATATGGTTTCACATTTTCCCTTTTATTGATGATGACAATACATATCTCAAGGAGGTGGTAGAAGAAATAAACAAATATACTTTGAGTGGTTAAACTCCCCCTCAAGTAAGTAAAAAGTATATTCTACTCCCCCTGAGAGAATACTTGTCCCCCTTTGTAAAAATAAAAAAGGAGAGTAAAGTTACATCGCGATAATTTAAATATGCAGACATATTGGAAAATAAAAATTTATGAAAGGGAAAAGCATCACTTTATTTAATTCAAGGGAAAGTACAAAAAAGAAATTGCAGAAAAGGAAAAAACAAGCAATAAAGGAAAATAAAAAAATTAGTTCATCTCATCATCATCCTCGCTTGACACTATTGGAGATATGAGGTTTATTTTCTCCATTTTTTTGATAAGCTTGTTTATCTTTGAGTCTGTTGCTCTTTGATTATCACAGATATCATTGAGTATGTTTGGAAAGGATGGAGGGAGACCATTGTTTCTTTGTTGTCTTGCCCTTTTTGGAGGTAGTGGGACAATTTATCTTCCTTGAATATTATATCCCATTTTTCTCAAGATGTCTTTCCCTATTTTTGAGTGCATAATTTCCAATTTTTCTTCTTTTAAGTCATAGTCGGTCTAGACTAAGATTTTTGTGAGTAATTTACTATAAGGTAGGATGGTGTTCTTCTTTTTTATATCCAACATGTGATGAAGCATAGAATCTACCCAATTTTTCCGACTTAATTTCCAAAAACCAAACAGAAGGAACATCATATTTTTAGATGGTGATAAAATTGTTTTTCCTTAGGAAAAGAATATGATTCATTGTATAATGAATCAATCTACTATCTGGGATATAAAACTCACAATGAATGCAGATGGTATTCCATAAGATAGATCAATTAGAAGGGTTTGAGCATAGCGTCAAAGTTAAATTCATTACCTTCATAGTTTTTTTATTGTAGTCTTATTGGATGAAGGTTATGTCACAAGCTTAAGCAAACTCTTCAAAGGATAGAACGATGGGATGCTTCTTGAATTCAAAGATAATAACACCATGTTGGTAGGTGACGTTTACATAGAACATTCTCACCAATTCAGGTTACCTTTGTCGCTTGCGCGAAAATAAGGTGCCGGCATGACAGAAGAGTCGCCACCTTTCGTTATTTATCCCTCAGAGCGGGAAAGGAAACGATCGGAAAAACCTGACGAAAAAGGGTAAGACAAGGTCATCGCAACCATTGTCTGGGTTCGGGAGTCGGTTACGCAAGGGGAAGGTATTAGCACCCCTCACGTCCGTCGTACTCGACGGGATCCTCGCTTGTTTGTTTACTTGGACGGGTTGGTTGTAATCTATCTACCTATCAAGGCTGGCTGAAAAAGAAAAGAAAAATGACTCGGCAAAGCGTCGCGCTTTATGCCTACGTATTCCCATCAGAGAATGAGAAATCAGAGTCAACGTAGTTCGGCTAACTACGGGGGAAGATGGGGAAGGTTGCTCGCTAGGATGTCGCATCCTATGCCTACGTACTTTCATCTGGTATGAAAGATCAGAGCGAACGTAGTTCGGGAAACTACTGAAAATATGGCTCAATTAGGAGGGAGACTATCAAGTCCTACTGTTATCATGCCATGGATTCATCCTATGGTTGAGGTTTGAACAGGGAACTCCTAGATGTTGTCATGCATAGGTTTCAACCTAAAAGTCTATCATCAAATCCTCATCAGAAGAAATGAGAGTCCTAAGGGATCATGTCAATGATACATAGAATACAGACAAAAACATCAGTTTAAACAGTAAAATGCATGCAATGCAAGTGAGGGAGGAAATGTGTGTGGGGTATCAGCCTCCACAAGCTCATCTCAACCTCAAGCCAGAATGAATAACAGTAATCATACTGGAAAATAAAACAACCTGCTATCAAGCAAAATACAGTAAACTGCAATCATACAGAGGAAATAAAATCATGCTATCAAGCAAAACAAACCACATGGGTAAGGGAGCAGGGCTCTATCGAATACCCGCAAGCAAAGCCATACAGTAACAATACAAGCAGAGGGAGCAACTCAACCTCTAGTGCAATCATGCTCCTAGATTAAAGTCAGTCTAGATATGGACTTATTCTAATGCATCAAGCAAGTCAAACAAGGCACATCAGCACAGAAAAGAAAACAGACAAGAAAGCAGATCAACAACTCTCTCTCATTTCCAAGCCTCGGCTCTTCTACCAGCAATTCAGTCTTCAGACTTCAACCACCCTTCAAGGATATCATCTTTCATGACAATCATCAATTTGCTTCTCCAGGTTTCAACCCTTCAACATAAGTTTCAACTTAAACTTCACTTCCCCAAGCTTCCAGCTTTTCAGTCAATTCCACCTTCAGGCTTTGCTCTTAACCACAAGCATCAATTTGATTCCTTCAGGCTCTCAAGTCTCAGTGTAAGTATCAACTCATCCTTCAGTCCTCAAGCCTCAGTTCCATTCTCAATCTCAACTGAATCCTCTTCATAAGTATCAACTCAGTCTTCAAGCTTCAGCTCTCTTACTTTACCAGTCTCAACTTGGTCTTCCTTATCTAAAAGCCACAGCTTTTCATAGTAGTCTTCCATCACTTAGAAGTGTCAACTTCACCCTTCAATTCTTGCTCAAAAAAGGAACTCCTCATTCTTCACTCAATCTCAATTGGATCTTCAAGTATCAACCTGTTCTTCTAACTCTTCTTGAATAATCCAAACAGAACCCTTGAACATCTGGGTACAAACACGGTTCACAGTTTCCAACTGATATCAATCCTTACTAAACTTCATTATAATGATCTACAGATGCACTACACGCTCCCCTTGCTATTCTAAACCAATTCATGCTAACTAGAACTCATCAAACAGTCAGTTCTTGCAAATTAAAGTTTTAAGGTTCTGCCATGGAACCTCATGGAATGAGCTATAACTTCTAGGGCTTAGTCATCTACCCTAACACAATCATTCTATACCTATAAAATGATCTATCTAAGCATAAATAAAGAGAAAGAGGGGAGTTCACCAACCTGTCAAGAAGCTATGGTGAGTGATGCTATGGCTCGAACCAAGGCTTGTAAATCCTTCAGGATGATCCTTTGATGATGGTTAACCTTCTGTTTGCACAATTCTTGAAGGAGAAGACTTGTAATGGCAGAATTCTTGAGTTGCTTCAAGTTGAAGAAAGGGCTTCAATGGCTATCTCTCCTTCTCTCTCCTCTGACTTGATTCCAACTTTCACCAACCATAGACTCTCCATAATGCACTCTTTTTATAACAATCCATGGAAGTCTCTAGATTCATCTAGAATGATGTGGAAGTTTCATGAATTTCTCCTTGAATGAGAAGTTGGTTATCTCATCTCCCATGCTTCAAGCCTTCAATTTGGTCTCAAAATGTCCTTATGTGAGTTATTGAATGAGGATGAGTGAAAAACAAGTGTATTGGTTGCTTGTGTAGGGTTTTCTAACATTGCCTTCTTTCTTAAGTAACAAATTTCCAAAGGAACCTCATTTTTTAAGCCTCAAATGAAAATTCTACTTAAACCAATCTTCTCAAAATGTTTTTTCCAATCAAAATGATATATTGGATGACCTATTTTGGATTTGTAGATCTTCCAAAACACTTTTCAATTTCAACTTTTCAAAGTTATAAGTCATTTTTAGTTCATTTTTGACCAATCATGGAATCTTGTGCTATGAGCCTTTTCAACAATTTGTGACCTTCTTTCTAGACTTAAAATCACATTTTGAGCAACTTTCATGTTTTGAGTTTTTCCATTTGAGGCTTGGAAATAGGAGTTTTAGGCATTGGTTAAAATGACCTATAACTGACAAATGACCAAAATACCCTTGCTTTGTTCAAACCATAAGTTGAGTTCCACAAATCCAATCAAGGACTTCTACCACTCAAATTAAAGCTAAGAACATCCTCTTCAACATTCATGTTTACCAAGAAGTCATAGGAATCAACCTACTAGGGCAAAAGTTGTCTGGAAGTTGGGTGACTTTCAAGGACCCAGATTCACACACATCAACTGACCTGTAATTTGTCAAAACCATAACTTGAGCTCTGTAACTCCTATCAAGGACTTCCACCACTCAAATTAAAGCTTAGAACAAGCTCTACAACATTCATGTTGTGGGGAAAATGAGATATCAAACACATCTAGTGCTAACTGCCTGGAAGATAGGGATCAAATTAGGGTTTTTCCACTGACAATCCTCAGAAACCCTAACTTGAAACTTCTCAAAACTCCTCAATCATGATGAGTTGGTCTAGGAATCATCTTTATAACATCTCTATGCATCATTCCATGATCTCATGGCCCTTGGATTAAGTCTCAACCTTCTCCAAATCTTCAGTTGACCTAGGGTTGACCCAGTCAAAACCCTAATTCTACCATTCATGGTTGAATCTTCTGAATTCTTACATAATGACCTCTCTGGGCTTCATGAAGGCTATCAAGACATCTCATAGGCTCTCCCAAAACATCAAGTTCATTCTCAAAGTCTCAGAATCATCTGAGGAGCACTCACAACTTTCAAACTGTGAAGCACACAACCCTGGTTTCAAACCACTTCTCTGGGGATCTCTTGAACTTTCTGATGAAGGTATCAACTTCCAAACACTCAATGAATGAATAAATGTTGGTCAAATTTTGGGGTGCAACAGCTGCCCCTATTCAAACGGCTTGGACCTGACTGGGTGAGAAGCGAACGGCTCTCAACCAATCAAGGTACGAGACGGTTGAATATCGGTAAACCCGAAAATTTGCCAACTGCACAAGCACACGGTACTCTGCGGGGAACAAATCTTTGAATACTGCAACACTAGCCGCACGGCAACTAGCTGGAGAAATATCGATCTGACGTCACCGTCAATTATCCACATTAAATTCTTCTGACATTGTCTTCAGACAACCACAACACCCAACCTCGCCGCTGGAGAACTGAATCTGACATCGCCGTCGGAAACAAACATCGCTCTGAGAGACACTCGACATCGCCGTCGTACAAACATCATCTCTGCTGGGGATTTAAAGAGTGTGACCTCGCCGTCAAACAAACATCCAACCTCGCCGCCGGAAACAAACATGATTTCAAACACATCTGACCTGGGGTTCACCCCTGGTAAATGGAACACAAAGTACACTTGCATACCTGAAGCTACTCCGCTGGGAAGGAGAGACTTAACCGAGCACACTCTGATCCGGGGTTCACCCTCAGAACCATAACGAACATCGGAATACTGCTGCACACTGCCCGCCGTAGAACTTCAACATTAAAGATATATGAAACCCTGGCCCCTGGCCACCTCTAGCTTCAGCTAGAAAAGATCTTCAAGCATTTATGAAGATAGATGAAACCCTGGCCCCTGGCCACTTCCAGCTTCAGCTAGAAAAGATCTTCAAGTACTTCTGAAGATAAGCATCCTTGGCCTCCAAGGATGGCAACTCTGCAGGAGGTATCCTCGACCTCAGTCTGAAGAAAGTGATCCTTGCCCTTCAAGGATACATGAATCTGCCTTCAGGCAACTCCACCTCTGCTATAGAGCATCCGAGACTTCAGTCAGGGATATACTTCGGCCTTCAGCCCGAATAATGAATCCTAGGTCCTTCACGACCTTGGGGGATAACCTTGCCCTTAGGCACCTTCGCTTCAGCTTAAGAAATCTGTGACTTCAGTCAGAGAACTGGTATCCTGAGCCATTCATAACTCTACGGGGATTCAAACGCTTTGCCTACAGGCAAAACTCCGCTTCAGCTGGAAAAACATCTTCGACTTCAATCAGAAGACGTATCATTCACTTGATCGCGCTCAATCATCACCTCAGGACAACTGACTTGGTCTTCAGACTCACACGAATCACTCTGTTGTATCTACAACCTTTGGAACCTTATCTTCAGCCACCCGTTGCTTCATCCACACGGAAATCTGGCTTCACAGGAACCTTCTGGTATCGCCCTCTGGCGCTTACGAAATCCATCTTCAGATTAGACATCGTTGTTGGAGCAGACATACCACGCTGCTCTGGTCTTCAAGAATCATCTTGACCAAACAGATCCAGCGGGCGTCTTCAAGAATCGTCTTGAACTAATAACCTTTCTGGAGCAAACATTCTGTTGGGAATTCCAGGAATCCTCCTAGGCAACTCCTGCTGGAGGCGCTATTGGGGAACTCAAGTATCATACTAGGCGAACCACTCGGGAAGCTGTACTGAGGTCTTAAGAATCGTCTTAAGCAAATGGCCCTGCTGAGGGATTTGAGAATCATCTCGAACCGAAGACTTCGCTGGGGATCTCAAAAATCATCTTGAGCGAGCGACTGCGGGGATCACACCGGGGTCTTTTTAGAATCTTCTAAGAAAACAGCCTTGCTGGGGAGAACATCAAGAATCGTCCTGAGCAACCAGTCTCTCGGTGGAACACCTGCAAAACAAGGATGATAATGATCTAGATCATGTTTATGATGTGTATGCTTCTGCACTACGCCCCATATGGGAATGATATGTATTTATGCTAAATGCCATGCAATCATGCACAATGCTATGCAACGTTGAATGCTATGCAGTCATGCACAATGATACGATCCCGTCAGCAAAATAAATGCCGAGGGGGGAATCCTCCTGTCAAGGAGAAAGAACCACTCATGTAGAGGAATTATCCTGCTGAGGAGAATGTGAACACGCCAATATCAATTAGGCTCTGTCTGAGGAATTGATTTGCCGCGAAATGCTGCAGGGCAAACAACTTCAGCTGACTGCTGCAGGGGCGAAGCTCTACGAGAACTTGGATCTGCTGATATCAATCGCGAGAATGAATTGCGCGGCCGTCTCGGCTACTCTTCTGGGGATGACCACTCCGTGGGGAACCAACTTCAGCTGTTCAACACTCCACTGGGGAAAAACCAATCATGATCTGACCCACTTCCAAGGATTCGGATCCCTTGGACATCTGCAGACTCGGCTGAGGAGGGAGAAATCATTCTGCTTTACTGGATAGAGTACGACTCTGGGGAAATACAGCATCGGCTGCTCCATGCTCTGCTGGGGAGAATTAATCATGATCTGATCAACCTCCAAGGATTCTGCTTTTCTGCGGACTCAGCCGGGGAGAGAGATCATTTCTACTTCACTGAAGAGTACGACCCTGATGGGGAATTTCAATTCTGCTGGGGAAGAAAGAATCATCTGACTTCGGGGGAGAGTACAACTCTGCCGGGGAATACAACATCAGCTGTTCCAACACTCTACTGGGGAAGAAGGAATCGTCCAACTTCAGGAGAGAATACGGCTCTGATGGGGAATCTCAATTCTGCTGGAGACTTCAGTCTGGCACCATCAGTTACTGCATACTTCGGCATACGACTAGCTTCCTGCGAAACCTGCACTTGTGACCCGGTGCGGGGGAAAATCCTGCTTTAGTGACTTTACTGGGGAAACACGAGCTTCAGCTCCCGAACACTTCTATGAACTCTGCACTTGCGACCCGGTGCTGGGGAAAGGCGACATCAGTCTTCGGTGCTTGACTCAGCTGACGAGGTGACCTTCCTTCAGGAGGCGCCTGCTTAGGGAAGAGAATCACCTCTACCTGGGGAAGACATATCAATGCTCACTATCTGATTCTGATTCCGCGGAGGAGAGATCACTGAACTCTGCTGAAGAAGGAGGACTCATCCTGCTTCGGGGATACGCACGACACATCTTCTGACGGGTGCTATACCTGCAACGACACAAACAAACAGACAAGATACCCTCCTCAAAGGGGCCTATCAGGGTTATTATCTCGTGACAATGTTCAGTTAGTTAATTGTTTCAACAATCAATGGGCTTAGGCCCGCAGGTTTATGTATGCGCATTTTATCAAAAAAAACACATCGGCGTTATCATTCGCAAACAAAACAGATAAATGCAAAACAGACAAGTAGAATTGCTGAATAATGTGCATTTTATTGATGGTGAACCCCTGAATGGGCAAAAATGTTTTACAACAGAGGCAAGCTCCTGAAATGAGGAAGCCGCGCAAAAAAGAAAACATAAATATACATCAGTATATACAAATGTCGGCAATCGAGGCGTAGACGAACACCATGAGTTGATCCCTCTAAGACCCACTCGACTTCGATACTTCTCCGACGCTTCAGCTTTGGAAGAGATTGATTCAGATAAACGGCCCTCAGGTCTTCCGAACCACTAAACAATGAAAGTCCATACGCGGAACGCAGTCATTTGCTTATTTAAATCCCTAACTTTTGCGTGAACCGCCCTTTCGGGTTTTCAGTTCACCGGGATACCCTTTTTTGCCGAAGCCGCCCAATGTAGGTTTTCGACTTCGCGGGTGTACATTTTTTCAATATATCCCTAATTTTTGCCCGAACCTTTTATTCTGTTTTTGGTTCGCCGGGATGCCCCTTTTTTGCCTGGACTCTTTCTTTTTGTCCAGCGGGTCGCTTTCAAGCAAAGTATTTTTTAACTGCGTCCGCGTTCACCGGGGATGCAAAATCTTCACCATCCATCGTGGACAACAACAAAGCTCCTCCCGAGAAGACCTTGCTGACGACATACGGCCCTTCGTAATTCGGAGTCCACTTGCCCCGGTGATCGGAGTGTGGTGGAAGAATCTTCTTCAGGACGAGATCACCCGTCTGAAAGCTTCGAGGACGCACCTTCTTATCATAAGCTTTCTTCATTCGGCTTTGGTACAGGCGACCAAATGCAATCGATGCTAGCCTCTTCTCGTCCATCAGGCTGAGCTGGTTCAGGCGATTCGTCACCCATTCTGCCTCATCAAGTTTCACATCAACCAAAACTCGCAAAGAGGGAATCTCCACTTCTAGCGGTAGGACAGCTTCCATACCGTACACCAAGGAGAAAGGAGTTGCCCCGGTCGACGTACGCACCGTCGTACGATAACCATGCAAGGCAAACGGCAGCATCTCGTGCCAATCTTTATACGTCACAACCATCTTCTGAACAATCTTCTTGATGTTCTTGTTGGCCGCTTCAACAGCGCCATTCATCTTCGGCCGGTAAGGAGATGAGTTGTGGTGTTCAATCTTGAAGCTCTGGCACAGCTCCTTCATCATCTTGTTATTCAAATTCGAACCATTATCAGTAATGATCCGCTCGGGAATTCCATAGCGACAGATGATATCCCTCTTAATGAATTTAGCAACCACCTGCTTGGTCACATTAGCGTACGAGGCTGCCTCCACCCACTTGGTGAAGTAGTCGATAGCTACCAGAATAAAACGATGACCATTGGATGCGGTGGGCTCGATCTTGCCTATCATGTCAATGCCCCACATGGAGAACGGCCAAGGGGAGGACATGACATTCAAGGGGCACGGCGGCACATGAACTCTATCAGCATAAATCTGGCATTTATGACATTTCCTCGCGAATCTGAAGCAATCCGACTCCATAGTCAACCAGTAATATCCTGCTCTCAGGATCTTCCTCGTCATGGCATGCCCGCCGGCGTGCGTACCAAATGTGCCCTCATGGACTTCCTCCATGAGCATACTGGCCTCTTTCTCATCTACACATCTGAGTAGCACGAGATCGTGGTTTCTTCTATACAGCACTCCATCAGGGTTGAGATAAAAGTTTCCAGATAGCCTCCTCAGAGTCTTCTTATCCTGGGTTGACGCACCCGCCGGATACTCCTTAGTCATAAGGAAGGTCTGGATGTCGTGGAACCATGGCTTGCCGTCAGTGGCATCCTCGATTGCGAACACATATGCTGGTCTGTCAAGACGCGAAAGTACAATGCTTGGAGCCTCATTCCAAAGATTGACCTTATACATAGAAGCCAACGTGGCTAAAGCATCAGCCATTTGATTTTCAGCCCGTGGTACATGATGAAGTTCTACTCGGTCGAAGAACGGAAGCAGCCTTCTGGCGTAATTCATGTACGGCACTAGATTCGGTTGACGAGTCTCCCACTCCCCTTTGATCTGATTGATCACAAGCGCTGAGTCACCGTATATGTCTAGATTCTTGATTCTCAAATCAATTGCCTCTTCTAGACCCATAATACATGCTTCGTACTCGGCTTCGTTGTTGGTAACTGGAAACGTCAGTCTCGCAGTAAACGGGATGTGGGATCCGTGAGGAGTCGTGATGATAGCCCCGATACCACTTCCATAGGAATTGACTGCTCCGTCGAATATCAACTTCCACTGAGACTTCCTATCCGGCCCCTCGTCGGGCAATGGCTCTTCGCAATCCTTTGCTTTGAGAAACATAATGTCCTCATCAGGGAACTCGAACTTCATCGGCTGATAGTCTTCGATTGGCTGTTCGGCAAGGTAATCAGACAATACGCTCCCTTTGATGGCTTTCTGAGAGACGTACTGAATATCATATTCTGTTAACACCATTTGCCATCTGGCAATCCTGCCCGAAAGAGCCTGCTTCTCGAAGACGTACTTGATCGGATCCATCTTCGAAATCAGCATAGTGGTGTGATTGAGCATATACTGTCGTAGACGTTTGGCAGCCCAAGCTAATGCACAACACGTCTTCTCCAGCATCGAGTATCGAGATTCACACTCAGTGAACTTTTTACTCAAGTAATAAATGGCATGCTCCTTTCTGCCCGTCTCGTCGTGCTGACCGAGAACACACCCCATGCTATTCTCCAGAACTGTCAAGTACATGATTAATGGCCGTCCAGCCACTGGGGGTATCAAGATCGGAGGTTCTTGAAGATACTGCTTTATCTTATCGAATGCCTTCTGGCAATCTTCATTCCAAGTAATCGCCTGATTTTTCTTTAACAACTTGAACATCGGTTCACAAGTGGCCGTGAGCTGGGAGATAAACCTCGCAATGTAGTTTATTCGGCCCAAGAAACCACGAACTTCTTTTTCCGTTCTCGGCGCTGGCATCTCTTGGATAGCTTTTATCTTTGCAGGATCAACTTCGATACCTCGTTCACTAACGATAAACCCCAATAACTTTCCGGACCGCACCCCGAAAGTGCACTTGTTAGGATTCAGCCTCAGCTTGAACTTCCTAAGCCTTTCAAACAGCTTCAGCAAATTGACCAGATGCTCATCCTCCGTTTGGGACTTTGCAATCATGTCATCAACATAGACCTCGATCTCATGATGAATCATATCATGAAACAAAGTTACCATTGCTCGCTGGTAAGTGGCCCCTGCGTTCTTCAGACCGAAGGGCATTACCTTGTAGCAAAACGTGCCCCAGGGGGTAATAAATGTCGTTTTCTCCATGTCCTCCGGCGCCATCTTAATCTGATTGTAACCGGAGAAGCCATCCATGAACGAAAACACGGAAAACTGGGCTGTATTGTCGACCAACACATCGATATGAGGCAACGGGAAATCATCCTTAGGGCTCGCCCTATTCAAATCCCGATAATCGACGCACATGCGTACCTTACCGTCCTTCTTCGGTACAGGCACTATGTTGGCGACCCACGGAGGGTAGGTGGTGACGGCTAGAAATCCTGCGTCCAACTGCTTCTGGACCTCCTCTTTGATTTTTACAGCCATGTCTGGTCTCGTCCTCCTGAGCTTCTGCTTGACTGGAGGGCAATCTTCTCGCAACGGCAAGCGATGAACCACGATATCTGTGTCAAGTCCGGGCATATCCTCATACGACCAAGCAAAGACGTCACTATACTCTCGAAGCATCTCGACCAGTCTATGCTTGACATCCTTCTGCAGCGCAGCCCCGACTCTGACATTCCTGATAAGCTCCTCAGAACCCAGATTTATGATCTCAATCTCCTCCTCATGAGGCAGAATAACCTTCTCCTCTTGTTTCAACAAGCGGGCCAATTCTTCCGGAAGGTCTTCGTCTTCATCAATCTCATCCTCGGCTTGATAGATCGGGCAATCAAAGTCGTAGTGAGCCGTAGAGGGTCCAGAGTCGATGTCGTCTGTTACGTGGATCCTGCAATAACAAGGGTTAAGTTTAAAGCAGGAATATGCAGGTTAGCACGAGCCTCGTCGCCCTTTTGCTGTTTTTCAAAACAAGCATAAAATATGAATAACAGAGAACACAATATTTGATTACGAAGAAAACGCCTTTTTATTTATTGATAAAAATGTATACACATAATCCAACAAGGCCCTGACAGTAAAACCACTATGCCCCGGGCAGGACATAGGGTTGTACAAAGATTGTAAAAAGCAAATCATTACTCTTCACTTGTCAGTTCGATAATCTCCTTGATGGTCCAGTTGTGAAGGCGCTCGCCTGGCTTGCTCGGTTGAATCCAGGCATCGAGATCACAGTCACTGTCTCCGCTGTCCTCTGACGCTGCGTTGACACTTTCGAATATTACTCCTCCTTTGGTGAATAGGATCGGCCCCTTTCCACGAGATGAGCTACCAGAAGAAGTTGAAGCTTCAGCTTCCGGAGAATATCCCAATCCAAACTTATCTTGTTTGAATGGTATATCCAAGACATGCCCCCAGCCTGGGGTAGAACCAGCTTCGACAACGGCTCTAGCTTCCTTAAACGAAGAGAGGTTCACCTCCTGCTTCTCTGCAACAACGGGAGCTACCTCCTTCACCTTGACGGTCTCAAACGCCTGGCAAAGAGTCTCATGGATCTCGCCATCCATTTCGACATACTTGAAGGACGACAGGTGGCTTACCATGATGTCCTCCTCTCCGCAAACTGTCACTATGCTGCCCCCAACAGCATATTTAAGCTTCTGATGCAACGTGGACGTCACGGCACCAGCAGAATGAATCCACGGCCGACCTAAGAGGCAACTATAGGCGGGCATGATATCCATAATATAGAACACTGCATTAAACGTCTCTGGTCCAACCTGAATTGGCAGGGTCAATTCTCCAAAGACGTGGCGCTTGGTTCCGTCAAAAGCCTTTACGACCAGATCACTGGGCGTGCACAGCAGTCCCCGGGTATCCAACTTCATTAGTGCTTTCTTCGGAAGCACATTCAGCGAGGAGCCCGTATCTACTAGGACATGTGACATAATCGTGCCCCTGCACTCTATCGAGATGTGCAAGGCATGGTTGTGATCTCTTCCTTTGGGCGTCAGCTCCAAATCTGTAAAGCCCAGCCCATTACCAGCGTTGACATGGGCTACTACTTCCTCAAGTTGATTAACGGATATCTCCTGCGGCACGTACGCAGCATTCAATACTTTCAGCAACGCGTTGCGGTGTGCTTCAGAACACAGCAACAGGTTGAGAATTGAGATCTTTGACGGAGTCTGGTGAAGATGATCTACAATCTTGTAGTCACTTTTCCTGATCAGTCGCATGAACTCTTCTGCGTCTTTAACCAACAAGTCTTTCTCTGCCCCCGCAGGAACCTCTTCAACAGCTTTGCCTTTGCCTTTGTCAGCAGCATCAGCCCGGACTACCTTCTCTGCCGCACCCTCTGCCGGCGCGAACACTCTGCCACTTCTGGTGATGCCACTGGCCTCAGCAAGATTCTGCGCAGTCGATCTGGGCGGCTCAATCTCTACCTTCTGGCCATTACAATACACTTCAGCGCCATAATGCCATGGAACGGCATTGGTATTCTCAAATGGGATTGGTCCAGCCCTGGTGATGGTGATAGTAGGTGGACGAGGTGCAGAAATGGTGATAGGGTGGCGAGGAATGGTGATGGTAGCAACTTCGTCAGCCTGCTTCAGCACGACTTCTCCCGACGCATTCTCAACGCTTCGACTAAACTGCAGAATGCCCTCGGTCATCAGACTCTGGATACCTTCACTCAACTGCTCACACCCGTCAGGAAGCGTAGCACATGCCATACAAAATTCCCCACATCCGGGAAAGAAACCTTTCTTCAGCAGCTTAGCTTTAACAAAAACCAACGGCGTCTTCAACTCTCTGACATCAGTCAGCAGGTCTGAATTCTCTTCAGAGATAATAGCATTTACTCCGCCCCCCCTGTGATGAGGCATCGGATTCTTGGTGACGTTGGGCACGTTGTCAGAAAAATTTATTATCTTGGCGTCAATCATGTCCTGGACCTTATGCTTAAAAGCTTTGCAGTTCTCAACTGTATGGCCAGGTGCCCCAGAATGAAATTCACATGTAGCATTAGCATCGTACCCGGGTGGTGGTGCCCCTGTCAAGGGAGCTAGCGTCCTTTTCTGAACCAGTTGGAGCTGAAGCAACGTCTGCAGAAGCTGGGCATACGACATAGGAGGAGTTTCCAAATGACGGTTTGCCAGGGGACCCCGATGCTGATATTTCTTATATCCCGGATTATTCTGTTGCTGAGGCTGCTGCTGCGGCTGAGGGGGAGCAGCTGGGATGTTTATGCTAGCGATCTGAGACTGAGGACCCTTGCCCTTTCTCCTAGCATTAGAGACAGCACTGGCATCGCCCTCTCGGCGTTTGCCAGTATAAGGTTTCTTGCTGGCTCCTCCAGATGAGGATGATTCGCCTTGAATCTTGCCGATCTTTATACCATTTTCAACATGCTCGCCCAAAGTGATGAGGGCCGAGAATGTCCCGGACATGCCACTAACCAACTTCTCATAATAGACTCCGGGAAGAGTAGCCACGAACATCTGTACCAACTCACGCTCAACCATCGGCGGTTGAACCCGAGCAGCCAATTCACGCCACCGCTGGGCGTACTCTTTGAAGCTTTCATTGCTACGCTGCGAGAGATTCTGAAGCTGAACTCGGTTGGGAGCCAAGTCGCTATTATACTGATAGTGGAGAACAAATGCTTCAGCGAGATCTTTCCACGTTCGCACAGCAGCGGGTTCCAAACCCATATACCATTCAAGCGATGGGCCAGAAAGACTATCCTGAAAGAAGTGCATCAGCAACTTCTCATCATCAGAGTAAGCAGACATCTTCCTGTAATAAGATCGGAGGTGAACACGGGGACAAGTAGTGCCTCTATACTTCTCAAAGATAGGTACCTTAAACTTGTGAGGTACTTTAAAGTCAGCAATCAGCCCAAGTTTGGACATGTCAACGCCCAATGTATTCTGATTTTCTATATCTCTCATTTTATCTTCCAGTGCCTTGAACCTGAGTCTAGCTTCAGCAGTCAACTCAGCCTCTACACCTCTCTGAGAGAAAATGTCGTCCTGATGGTCCTCCAGCCACGGTTGAGGCACCACCATATTTCCTGCACCAACATTAACATTGGCTCCCAAACCACCATTGACGGCGCCCGCCGCGTTAAGTCCGAGATGATTCATAAGATTGCCGTTAGCACTACCGTTGCCCCCGGCAGCAGGAACAACGTTCTGAGGAGTATCCACTTGAGGAGGAGGAGTGGGTACGGCTCCGCCGTGAAGAATTCCATTGCTGTCAACCCTGGAGATGAGAGGTTGAACCAAAGTACGAAGTTGCTCTTGCCCGTTCGCAACTACTTGCATCAACTCCATAAAACGATCCATCCTTTCACGAAGCTCCTGAACATCTGATTGTACCTGGTCCATGATTCTCGTTTGATTGGCGCGAGTCGAGTAGCGGTGGATGAATCTTTGATCAATCCTGAAAGCAGCTCGGAACCTGAGTACCTGAAAAACCTGTCAAGATTAAAGGTTAGGAAAAGCAACAGAATGTATGTCATGCAAGAATGCTTCATGCAAATGCATGCGTGTGTCTGTGTGCTTGAGAGATTTCCCCGGTCCTGGCATCTGCTGATAATAATAAGGGGAAGAATCTAGGCCCAATCATGGAGATAGCAACCTCACAGACACACGCTAATGGAATGATTATGCAAGCTAATGCAAAATGCAGGCATGCAACAATATATCCAGGTGGCTGCTGTGGAGATTCGGTATCAACAGTCATTGATGAGAAGGAAACCCCGGTGTAAACCACTGATCTGATCTGCTGTGAATAACCATCTGATAGGATCGAGATCAGCATTCTGCTCTGTCAAGAACGAAGGCCTGATAATAAAGACTCCGGATGCAAGATCAAGGAATATCTGTTGATGAAGTCTTCGGACCCCAAACCACAAATTTGCCCTATCAAGAACAAAATACACAGCTGCTGATGAGATCTTCAAACCTCACTCAAAACCTGCCCTATCAAGAACAAAATAACAACTGCCAATGAGATCTTCAGACCCTACTCAAGAATCTGCTCCATCCAGAACGAACTTCTGATAATAATACACTGATCAAAGCCTGCTCTATCAAGGACAGACAAACACCCGCTGATAAGATCCTCTGATCAAACCCTTGCTCTATCAAGAACATATCTGCAACTGAGAACCCAACATAACTGATTCACTGTCAAGAAAACCAGGTGGTCTGGAGGTCAAAGTTTCCTGCAATATCCCAACCCACTCACAGGTATGATGGACCTAATCCACGGACAAAGGTACGGCATCCTATGCGGTTGTCAGCGTCACAGACATTCATGAGTGACAATACGATTCCCAGAAGGAGTGGCATCGTCAAGTCATGAAGAGGCCTCTCTTAGCTGACTTCCAAATGATCGGTCCCCAGAGTCGACAATCCTCACGTCTGGACTCCCCTCAGATCCTCAGGACCGGAAAGGAGCACCTCTGCAAGAATCTCGTCTGAGCGCAGATTTTCGTAGGGAACTGTGCCTGCTCAACAGACAGGTTCGTCTACTACTTCTCCACAACTATATCTAGGTGTGTACTCAAGCCCAGGTCCGGCTTTTCACTCATAGTAACATCCCTCTCCCACAGCAGCACAGATAATCATATCAAACTGGAAACAAAATGCGGGAAATAAAATGCGGGAAGTAAAGTGCGGGAAGTAAAAATGCGATAAATAAACGCAACCCAACAAGCAAACACACAAACGATAGGATTGACTCGCATAGGGGATGGGAAACGGTCCCAGCATAAGGGATAGGAAAAGTCCCTAGATGCAAAAGCGTCCCCAGCAGAGTCGCCAGCTGTCGCTTGCGCGAAAATAAGGTGCCGGCATGACAGAAGAGTCGCCACCTTTCGTTATTTATCCCTCAGAGCGGGAAAGGAAACGATCGGAAAAACCTGACGAAAAAGGGTAAGACAAGGTCATCGCAACCATTGTCTGGGTTCGGGAGTCGGTTACGCAAGGGGAAGGTATTAGCACCCCTCACGTCCGTCGTACTCGACGGGATCCTCGCTTGTTTGTTTACTTGGACGGGTTGGTTGTAATCTATCTACCTATCAAGGCTGGCTGAAAAAGAAAAGAAAAATGACTCGGCAAAGCGTCGCGCTTTATGCCTACGTATTCCCATCAGAGAATGAGAAATCAGAGTCAACGTAGTTCGGCTAACTACGGGGGAAGATGGGGAAGGTTGCTCGCTAGGATGTCGCATCCTATGCCTACGTACTTTCATCTGGTATGAAAGATCAGAGCGAACGTAGTTCGGGAAACTACTGAAAATATGGCTCAATTAGGAGGGAGACTATCAAGTCCTACTGTTATCATGCCATGGATTCATCCTATGGTTGAGGTTTGAACAGGGAACTCCTAGATGTTGTCATGCATAGGTTTCAACCTAAAAGTCTATCATCAAATCCTCATCAGAAGAAATGAGAGTCCTAAGGGATCATGTCAATGATACATAGAATACAGACAAAAACATCAGTTTAAACAGTAAAATGCATGCAATGCAAGTGAGGGAGGAAATGTGTGTGGGGTATCAGCCTCCACAAGCTCATCTCAACCTCAAGCCAGAATGAATAACAGTAATCATACTGGAAAATAAAACAACCTGCTATCAAGCAAAATACAGTAAACTGCAATCATACAGAGGAAATAAAATCATGCTATCAAGCAAAACAAACCACATGGGTAAGGGAGCAGGGCTCTATCGAATACCCGCAAGCAAAGCCATACAGTAACAATACAAGCAGAGGGAGCAACTCAACCTCTAGTGCAATCATGCTCCTAGATTAAAGTCAGTCTAGATATGGACTTATTCTAATGCATCAAGCAAGTCAAACAAGGCACATCAGCACAGAAAAGAAAACAGACAAGAAAGCAGATCAACAACTCTCTCTCATTTCCAAGCCTCGGCTCTTCTACCAGCAATTCAGTCTTCAGACTTCAACCACCCTTCAAGGATATCATCTTTCATGACAATCATCAATTTGCTTCTCCAGGTTTCAACCCTTCAACATAAGTTTCAACTTAAACTTCACTTCCCCAAGCTTCCAGCTTTTCAGTCAATTCCACCTTCAGGCTTTGCTCTTAACCACAAGCATCAATTTGATTCCTTCAGGCTCTCAAGTCTCAGTGTAAGTATCAACTCATCCTTCAGTCCTCAAGCCTCAGTTCCATTCTCAATCTCAACTGAATCCTCTTCATAAGTATCAACTCAGTCTTCAAGCTTCAGCTCTCTTACTTTACCAGTCTCAACTTGGTCTTCCTTATCTAAAAGCCACAGCTTTTCATAGTAGTCTTCCATCACTTAGAAGTGTCAACTTCACCCTTCAATTCTTGCTCAAAAAAGGAACTCCTCATTCTTCACTCAATCTCAATTGGATCTTCAAGTATCAACCTGTTCTTCTAACTCTTCTTGAATAATCCAAACAGAACCCTTGAACATCTGGGTACAAACACGGTTCACAGTTTCCAACTGATATCAATCCTTACTAAACTTCATTATAATGATCTACAGATGCACTACACGCTCCCCTTGCTATTCTAAACCAATTCATGCTAACTAGAACTCATCAAACAGTCAGTTCTTGCAAATTAAAGTTTTAAGGTTCTGCCATGGAACCTCATGGAATGAGCTATAACTTCTAGGGCTTAGTCATCTACCCTAACACAATCATTCTATACCTATAAAATGATCTATCTAAGCATAAATAAAGAGAAAGAGGGGAGTTCACCAACCTGTCAAGAAGCTATGGTGAGTGATGCTATGGCTCGAACCAAGGCTTGTAAATCCTTCAGGATGATCCTTTGATGATGGTTAACCTTCTGTTTGCACAATTCTTGAAGGAGAAGACTTGTAATGGCAGAATTCTTGAGTTGCTTCAAGTTGAAGAAAGGGCTTCAATGGCTATCTCTCCTTCTCTCTCCTCTGACTTGATTCCAACTTTCACCAACCATAGACTCTCCATAATGCACTCTTTTTATAACAATCCATGGAAGTCTCTAGATTCATCTAGAATGATGTGGAAGTTTCATGAATTTCTCCTTGAATGAGAAGTTGGTTATCTCATCTCCCATGCTTCAAGCCTTCAATTTGGTCTCAAAATGTCCTTATGTGAGTTATTGAATGAGGATGAGTGAAAAACAAGTGTATTGGTTGCTTGTGTAGGGTTTTCTAACATTGCCTTCTTTCTTAAGTAACAAATTTCCAAAGGAACCTCATTTTTTAAGCCTCAAATGAAAATTCTACTTAAACCAATCTTCTCAAAATGTTTTTTCCAATCAAAATGATATATTGGATGACCTATTTTGGATTTGTAGATCTTCCAAAACACTTTTCAATTTCAACTTTTCAAAGTTATAAGTCATTTTTAGTTCATTTTTGACCAATCATGGAATCTTGTGCTATGAGCCTTTTCAACAATTTGTGACCTTCTTTCTAGACTTAAAATCACATTTTGAGCAACTTTCATGTTTTGAGTTTTTCCATTTGAGGCTTGGAAATAGGAGTTTTAGGCATTGGTTAAAATGACCTATAACTGACAAATGACCAAAATACCCTTGCTTTGTTCAAACCATAAGTTGAGTTCCACAAATCCAATCAAGGACTTCTACCACTCAAATTAAAGCTAAGAACATCCTCTTCAACATTCATGTTTACCAAGAAGTCATAGGAATCAACCTACTAGGGCAAAAGTTGTCTGGAAGTTGGGTGACTTTCAAGGACCCAGATTCACACACATCAACTGACCTGTAATTTGTCAAAACCATAACTTGAGCTCTGTAACTCCTATCAAGGACTTCCACCACTCAAATTAAAGCTTAGAACAAGCTCTACAACATTCATGTTGTGGGGAAAATGAGATATCAAACACATCTAGTGCTAACTGCCTGGAAGATAGGGATCAAATTAGGGTTTTTCCACTGACAATCCTCAGAAACCCTAACTTGAAACTTCTCAAAACTCCTCAATCATGATGAGTTGGTCTAGGAATCATCTTTATAACATCTCTATGCATCATTCCATGATCTCATGGCCCTTGGATTAAGTCTCAACCTTCTCCAAATCTTCAGTTGACCTAGGGTTGACCCAGTCAAAACCCTAATTCTACCATTCATGGTTGAATCTTCTGAATTCTTACATAATGACCTCTCTGGGCTTCATGAAGGCTATCAAGACATCTCATAGGCTCTCCCAAAACATCAAGTTCATTCTCAAAGTCTCAGAATCATCTGAGGAGCACTCACAACTTTCAAACTGTGAAGCACACAACCCTGGTTTCAAACCACTTCTCTGGGGATCTCTTGAACTTTCTGATGAAGGTATCAACTTCCAAACACTCAATGAATGAATAAATGTTGGTCAAATTTTGGGGTGCAACAACCTTTATTGAGGTTTTTCAAAAATGAAGTTTCTTAGGCCGACAAAGTTGAAGGCTTCTACAAAAAGGCAATCCTTGAATAGTTCTTCATCCAAGTAATGAGATATGTATGCTTCTCTATTGACATAGTACCAATTGAAGGTGTTCTCTTACTCTTGAGTGGAGAAATCTTCTGAGAGGTAGGATGGTGATGATTGAGAGGATTGGGTTCTCTTTGGTTCCATTTAATATGATGGTGGATGATTGAGATAACTAAAATATTTCTAATGTAATGCACAAAAGAATGTAGGATGAGATGAGAAAAGAGAGAAAGTTACCTCTATTAATAGCCTTTTGTCCAATTGATTAAATGAATATGCCAATCGATATGAAGCTTCAATTTTTAAGAATTTGTCGTTACAAATAGTTGTTTCATTAATTTCATAACTAACTAGTTATTGTAGTGTTCTCCAACCTTCAAATTTTTTAGTTTAGAGATTATCCAATAAATTGGGTTATAATGTCAATTGATTGGTTGGCCCATTTTTAGTATTTTTAGTTTTGGGCCTTTTCCTTTTCTTTTTATACCCTTGTCTGGCTTTATATATACCTCATTTCTGTAAAATACTTAGAAACTCATCTTTTTTATTAGTAAATATAATTTATCAAGATGATCGAAATTAAATTAACTATTTTAAAGGTTTAATCATATTTTTTCGAACATTTCACCTTTAAAACAACGTACTACCTATATTATTAAGAGGCCTTGATAAGAACTTCCCTTAAAGGGAACACCAATACATTATATTGTGTCCTTCTTTGCAAATCATTGGATATGAGAGTTAGTCAAAACAAAATGATGTGTAAGTCCATCACAAACATATTCATTCAACCTACTATGAGTTTAATTGATCACTGAGGATCATAAATATTGAGATATCCTCAAAAAGACTATATTTGATCATTATTATTGATATTTCCATCATCGTACATTCTTGGGTCAGAGACTTAAATCATTTTAAACTTAAGAGTATACATCTTGAGTGTACAACTTCGTTAATATTAGCTAAGACATCGAGCTGCAAAGCATACCTGCAAAAAGTTAAGGTTTCACCTTTGGTACCCATATTTTCTTAAGTCCAAGTGTGTTAGTTTTTCTAGAATGTCTAGGGTTATTACCTTTAAACATTTTTGATTTGTCAAAATAGAAGAATAGAAGGGCTCTAAATGTCTAAATTTATTGTAGTGTGTGCATTTATAAACTAGAAGATTCTTTTTCTTATAATTATATCTTTTACTAGGTGTTGTAGCCTTTTTGAATCCAAATCCATTTTTATTTAAGAAAGGTCTTTGACTCGATAGGACCAAGTCAAGCTTGTCTTTTTCTTTGGTAAATTTACCTAGGGTTTCGTGCAACTCTATTACTCCGCTTTTCAAAAAGACACAAGTCTCACAGGTTTCACCAGAGTTTCAAAAATTAGTTATTTTTAACTTAAGTAAGTTATTGCTTTCTTCAAGAAACCCTAAATATTCCGTAAGATCTAACTTGTGTTTTATAAGTTTATCATTTTCTTCAACCAACTTAGCACTAATTTTAAACTATTTCTTATAGAATTGGTTAGTTACCTCATAATCATCTTCCTCATAGGATGCCTTTAAGCAAACTTCATCTTTTTGGTTTGAAAATGATTTTTCTATGATTATTATTGAGGTTGATGTTTTGTCTCTTCTTCTTTCAAAAATTCCATTGGACAATACTTCTTCTTCATAACCTCTTACACATGAGGTTCCTTCATTAGATGTTGAAATTTTCGAAGATCATTCAACTACTGAGTATGTTCTTTCAAAGGAAACCATGAGAGTTGTTTGATAGGATTTTGATAAAGTTTATGATTCTTCAATGTTTGAGCTTTTACCTTTATATTTAAGTAATTGAACTATTTTGTTCAATTTCTTAATAATTTCCCCTTTTTTAGATTTTTCTTAAAATTTACAAACATTCTCATCTTTCTATTTAAGGAATGGTTTAAGTTTCGAGTTTTTAATTCTTAGATATTGATTAGTGAAAAAAAATTCTAATATAAATTCTTGCAATTCTAAACTTTGAAAAACATTGATGAATAATATATTTATCTTCTTCATTTCATATGTTCATCTCCTCTTGTTTGATACTTGGATAGACTCCGTATATCATTTCAAGAGTATCCTATATTTTCTTGGTGGTTTTACAATTATAGATGTAAAGAAATTTAATATCATCTAAATTCATTTCTAAAATGTTTTTGGCTTTAAAATCTATTTCAAATTTTCTCTTTTTTTCTACGGTCCAAAGAGAATCGGGTTTATCCTCTACTTATCCATATATTAGGTGAGTAGGGATAAATGTATTAGTGATTATACTTTCCCATAATTCAATATTAATGATTTGAATAGAAATTCTAAATCTAGCTTTCCATTATTCAAACCTGGCACCATTAAATTGTGGAGGTGTGCTTAGAATAGAGCTCTTAATATGTTGTGGAAGTCATCCTCCACCTAAAATGATTAGTCTTTGAACAAGAGTTAAACTCTGATGCTACTTGTTGAGCATATGACTCCACACCCAAGAGGGAGTGAATTGTAGGTTTAAAAAAATTGAGTTTGAAAAACTTTTAGGATTATTTTTAGAGTTTAAAAATATTTTTTAATTTTTTTTATAATTAAGCCGCGGGAATTTAAATTGGGAAAAGTAAAAGTTAAGGGAAAAAGAAGACACCATGAATTATATAGGTTCAGTCAAGAAGACTTAGTCATGTCCCCAAGATTTAATCTTGATAATATCTAGTAAAACTTTAAAAAAAATTATTATTTTGAATTATCAAATTCCCTTATACAAGGAAAATGAAGTTTATGGCTAACTTTCATCCAAACAACAAACACAAAGTGAAGCAGTGAGTCTTCCTTCAAAATGAAGGATTGAAGAGGTGAGTCTTCTTTCCAAACAAAAACTTAAAACAGTTAGCATTCAAGCTTTAAACCGAGATTTTACACAAATTAATCTCAAACCTAGGTGAGATTTTGATATAGGTTGAACTCACAAGCTGAATTGGGGTTTTTACGGGTTAACCACGAACTTAGGAGATTTTATACCGTGCTGATCTCCAACCTTAGCAAGCTTTTAACTGGGTTGAGCTTATGAACCGAGCCATAGTTTTACATAGGATAACCACAAACCAACTTGATATTTTATATTGAGATGATCTCGAACCTATACAAGATTTTGAACAGCCTAGGCCTTCGAACCGAAACGACAACTTAGTAATAAATCCCCAAAACAAAACTTTTAAAGGGTTTAGCTTAGAACCCAAATAAAAAATCCCTAATTGTATAAATTATTCAACCAAGGTTAAAAATGTTCATTGGTGAATTTACAATTCTACCCTTTTAGAATTACACAAGTTCCTCACTCACAAAAGACCTTTCTCGAAAGCGCTACGACTAAATTTCTAAGTGAAAGAAAGTGAAAAAATATTTTTTTAAAGAGAGAGTGAGGAGTGAGGTATGGAAGCTCACGATTCTGGATGTAAAAATTTGTGTGAAAGGGCCTCTATATATAGGCTAGGGGTTGGCACAAAAAAGGAATATTTTTGTGGCAAAAATTAATGAGTCAATCAATTGACATCCTGCATCAATCGATTAGCTGACCTAAAATTAATCAATTAGAAAGTTTTAAAAGGTAACAAAATAGATGTAGTCGTTAAGATTCATTAAGACGTTATCCTAAATGTTTAGGACACATTTTTACACTAACCCAATTAATTGGGTATATGTGCCAACCGGTTGTCCAATACAAAAAAAATTCCCATAACTTTTCCGACAGCTCCCAATTCATCTGGCACGACTTCAAGACATTATTATAAATAATTTCTTATAAAAAATAGGTTTTAAAATTTGTTTTGTGTGTGTGTATGTGTTTGTGTCTGTGTCTGTGTGTGTGTGTGTGTGTGTGTGTGTGTGTGCCTGTGTGTGTGTGAGCTTTTACAAATATATTGTTTACTCATACGTATTAGGGGGAGCTTTCACACACTTTAAGACTTATCAGATAATTCAATTTTATAGACATTTGCTTGAGCTTTACTTGGTGATGTGGCTTGAGTTATATTCCACTTATGTGTCATCATCAAAGGATCAAACCATATTTAGTCTTCTTGCATCTTTAACTATTTTAATCTTGACTTTAGTTGTTATCATCAAAGACTAGTTGTCATCATCAAAAGCATGTTCATCTTCAAGAGATTTCTTTGATTAATAACTTGCAACATGGTTACATAGAAGGAGCATTGCATAGTCCAAGGGGCACTTTTCTATAAGAAAATACTCCAATATGACACTTAATGAAGTCTTCTCATGATCCTCATGATTCACTATTATTTGGTTATAATTAGAGTATACATCTAAAAAGTCATAAAAGTCATGGCCAACTAGTCTTTCCAACATTTGGTACATGAAAGGTAATGGAAAATGATCTTTTGGAGTGGCTTTGTTAGATTGTCTATAGTCTATACACATTTACCAACATGAGATTGTCTAATTCAAGATTAACTCGTTTTTCTCATTTTGAAGTAATGTCATACCTTCTTTCTTGGATACTACTTGTGCAGGACTTGCATATGTGTCATGTGAATTGAGTATATTTTTCCTCCTTCAAGTAACTTGACTACTTATTTCTTAACAACTTATTTCATATTGGGGTTCAGATGTCTTTGAGGTTAAGCTATAGATTTGAATTTTTGTTCCATCATGATTTTATGCATACAATATGATGGACTAATTCCTTTTAAATCACATAATTCTAAACATATTACTTCTTTGTTTCTTTTGATAATTTGAACCAATTTTCTTTCTTGTTTGTGGAAAGGAGAGTTGGTAATTACTACTTTCTTATTACCATCTTTTTCTATGAAAACATACTTTAAATGTGATGGTAATGTTTTTAATTCTGGTTTAAGGTTATTTGCTCTTAGTTTCTCGATTTGGGGTTCCTTGGTAGGAATTTCCCTTAGAGTATCCAGATTTTTCAACATATCTTCAACTTCTTGTTCCTCTTTTTCACTAAGGATTTTGTAAGTGCCTATTAATTCTTGTTCTAGAGGAAAAGGGTTATGAGGTTGTTTTTTAACCTCTTTTATGGCATCTATTTGAAAATAAATTCCCTTCTTCTTAAAATATTTCATTACTTCAAAAATATTAGAACTTTCCTACCTATCCTACACTCTAACCTTCATTTGACCATTGTCGACATCAATCATCATTGGTGTTGTCTTCATGAATGATCTTCCTAGGATTAGAGGCACTTCATTGTAAGAACTTTGAACTTTCAAAACAGATAAAATTGATTTTTCATAGGATCACAATGTTGATTATGATATTCACTATGATTTGTTATATGAGAAATGATGACAAAAAGGTTTTATATGTACTTGATAATAAGCACTAAAAATGGTTGAAAAAGTCAGTTAGATTCAAATCAAGAGCATTCCATGATCTGAATCAAATGAACAAGTGAAGTGGAATAAAAGAAAAACAAGGTTTTGACCCATTTTTCAGTTGATTTGAATCAAGATAAAAGTGTGACTTGAATCATGTGTTAAATTTAATTCGAATCAAACAGGCTGCGTTAAGTGAAGAAATATGGAAAATTTGTATGATTTGAATCATGTGTAAAGTGTGATTCGAATCAATTGAGGCAAAGGTGACCCAAAGTTTGATGGTTCGAATCATGTGTAAAATATAATTCGAATCAAATTATTTTAAAAATTTATGGTTCCAACTGTCCAAAATGATTTGAATCAAGATTTGTGTTTGATTCAAATCGAACACCCAAAATCCCAATTTTTTAAAATTTTAATGAGACTTTAAGATTTTTCTTTCCATCTAACATGAATCAATACCATATATGGCGCTTATTCCATTGACTCATACAATTGATTAAAGCATGATGATCAAGCTCAAACCTAACAAATGATTTATGCATGCTAAAAATGAATCTTTTCAAAACTTGATTCAAAGACGAGCAATCATGAATGAGATTCAATAATCGAAAGTAAATTAAAGATGAAAGTAATAAGGCAAACAACAAAATAAATGTATTGGTTCCCTTAATGTAATAGGGACATGCAACTACAATTATTACTTAAAATAATCATTTATGTTAGTATTGAAAAGACAACGAGAAAAGAAGCGAAAAGAAATAATAAAAACAATAAATTAAATGATAGAAAGGAAAGAGATAAAGTTAGAGAGATGGCGCCGAGATTTATACGGGTTCGGTCGAAGTTTAGCTTACTCTTATCTCCAAGAGATCTTCTTGAGAATATTAATAATTGTTAAGAAATTATGGTTGGATCTAACTCAACTTACTGGTTGGTAAGATGAGGATTTCCCTCACTTATAAAGACATGTTCATGCCATATATTATCCAATGTGAGACTCTTAACACACCCCCTCACGCTCAGGACTAAACAACTAGAGCGCAAAAATAAATGGTGGGTGGCTCGATAGCGAAAACCATAGAAGGTGGCCCACCGGATCTTAAACGAAACTCTTGATACCATGTTAAGAAATTGTGATTGGACCTAACTCAATCTTACAAAACCAGTTGGTAAGATGATGATTTTCCTCACTTATAAAGACATATTCATGTCATATATTATCCGATGTGGAACTCTTAACAATAACAATTTGAGCTTTTACAGGTTATGTCCATGAACTTTTGATACTAGCAAACTGAGAAATTTTACACTTGTTTATTCCCCCAATCAAACAAGAGCTTTTATATGGGATGAGATCATGAACAAAGTAGAGATTTTTCTGACTAATATCAATAATCAAACAGAACTTTTACCAAGTTGAGTTCTATAATCAAACAGAGACTTTCACTGGTTTATCTCAAGGACAAAACACAAACCTTCAAGATAATTAAACTCTGGATATAAACAATGCCACAGCACAACTACAACAGTTCTCTCACAAGTAGTTTTCACTCACACAAAATTAAGACAACTTTGGTCAAAGAAAATATTATAGAGAGAGGAAGAGAGTAATAAAATAGTAAGAAATGGGAAAACTTTGAATTCTGATGTGATTTCAAATGAGGAGAGGGCATTTTTCTTTAGGAAACAATTCATGGGTCGAATCAATGAGATAATTAATTATGTCAATCGATTATCACACTTAAATAATCGATTGTTCAAGCCACAAATGAAAGATTTTGATACTTAGTCATTACCAATCATTAAGAGTCTTGTTCCAATTGATTCTTAGTGTTACAAAGAAAAATAGTCAATTAGATAATTAGGGCTAATCAATTATTTAGATGTAATTCTACTTAAAACTAATCGGACAATTTCCTAATCAATCAGATAGGCTTCAAAATGAATTTTAGGTCATTTTAGTAAATAAAGAGAGGATCCTCAAAGGTTTTAAGTGTGTGAGAGAGTGCTTTAGTATCTTGCGAGTTACTCTCCTACTTTCACAAGACTCTTGTCACTCGACAGACACGACCAAACGAGGTTTCCCAATATCTATCTTTCTTAACTCTAAAGTTTCAAGTTCTTTTTTCAGATACACTAGCCATATAAGCTTCAAGTTCATTTCACAACTTCGAAGCACATAGAGGAATGTAAAAATCAAAGAGGTTTGACAAGTCAAGGGTAAAATGCCTCACTTGTAAAAGAATTGTCACTTCATAAAGGATTGTCCCGAGAAGAGGGGTAATTATGATTATGTTCATATTCCAGTTGCCTTTTATGAGGATAGTTACGAAAGTATTGGTGAATTAGTGGTGTCAAATTTGGAGACTAAAGAGGATTGGGTCATAGACTTATGTTGTTCTTGTCACATGTGTCCAAGAAAATAATGCTTTGAGATTTTGAAGTTGGAGCAAGGTGGAGTTGTTTTCCTTTGTGATAATAAGACTTGCATGGTTCATAGTATTGGTACGGTCAGACTTAAAATGTTTGATGATTGTGAGTTTCTTCTTCATAACATGAAGTATGTTCCAGAGCTCTAATGAAATTTGTTATCCCTAAACATGTTTGATGATCTAGACAATTGTACTAGAGTTGATCATGAGGTGTAGAAGAATCCGCATGATAAAATGACCATAGCTAAAGAGTATAAAAAGATTATGATTTATATAGTATAGAAGATTCATATTTTGTCCATTCATCATCAGTTAGTAATGACTTTCATCACAAGAACAAGTTGTAGGATTTAAGATCAAGGCAAGATGGATGTGTAGAGGTTGTTTAAGGGCACGTTAATGAGTTGTGTAGAAAACGAAATAAAAATGCAGGTTAGCGTTAAGTTGTCAATGAATTGTTGGAATAAGATAGGTGTCAAAACAGCTTATCTGATTTGCAGGTGTTCATTTACATGAACAGGCTTCCAAATACTTACGGAGGGGATGACTATACTTGGTTTTAAAACATTTAGAATTATACAGATACCTAAACTTCATGTATACTTGGTTTCACGTTGAAATGTCATCTAAACTTCAAATGCTTGATTTCACAGTTGAAACATTTTGAATTGATTCTGAATGTTTAGAATTAATTGACTCAGAGTAAAATTAATTCTGTTTTTCAAAATTAATTTTACTCAAAGTCTTGCGTAATTTTTAGCTTTCAAGTCTAAACACACGCTTCATCATCTCCACCACTAGATGGTGTTTTGAAATTCAACGTTGGTGTGGCGCACTTTGCCGAAGACAATTACAAGCTATGACATTCATTGTTGTAATGAATTTGGAATTTTCTGAGACAATCCAAATGGTTTCAATCTTACATTTGTTGTTGTAATGCATTTGTTAATAATTCAGCAGCATAGTGAAAGTAAGATGAAGAAAAAATGAGATGAAGAAGATGAAAAAATGAATTTCCTGCACATTTCCAATGTCCAATAGACTTACATAATGAATAACAAAATATATATGTCCTACAAACAGTTCCCCGATTCATCGGACCTGTGTAACAAAGCAATCTCATGAACTACTCCTAGAATTCACCATCATATGGTAACAACAAATCAAAGTAGGTGAAGGTAAAAATTGGTAGTAATAACAAAATTTAAAGAAACTATATTGATTCTTTAGAGTGGGGAACCTCACAAATTTAACTGTCCTAGTAGAGTAATGTTCTCAACACCAACATGATTGATGAAACAGGTTCTGGTGACTCTTTTTTCTCTGCCATTCAGTTTATTCTCCAATATATTCAACTATGGAATCTTTGTTATATTTGTTCCATAGAAGATCAATAATAGTATATCCTTTTTCACCAACCAAAAATAGAGGATGTGTTTTTTCATGTCACAACTCAAGGACTCAAATGATTCTCAAACCCATGTAGAGACTGTAATAATAACTCTGTCTGCAAAAATGTAGGGAATGGCAGCAAAATCCACCAACAAAGTTTTAATCGCTTTGCCCTCGACCATTTTTTTTTTCTCTCTATTGTCTTGAAGAAAATCTCAAGACCCAAAAAAATTTTAGATAAAATTCAGTCCCTTTCATATTCACTGTTGTACAAATCAAACTATAGAGATGATCCTCGGCGGACTATGATTCCAGGATATGACAGTTCCTTACAAAATCACTTGAATAATTGACATACTTGGTCCAAAATGGCCGAAGATGTTCGAAGCCAATTGGCAACCAAGGTTTTGATTGGCCGTTGTAGTGAATAACGGCAGCCTTTTTCAGGCTCTCGATATTGGTATTGTTCTGATAACCTAAGCCGAGCATGTGCCAAGAGGGATCGATCGGATGAACGTGACCTTTAAATGCAATCAATGCGGGAGGTAGGGTTCCTAGCTTCCACATTGTCAGGTTTGACCTCAGATTCTGCCATAGTGAAGTTGTCAATAATATAATCTTAACTAAAGAAAAATATAGAAAATTATTCAAGACTATCCATCCTCCACCACCCTATCTTAGCTTCACAAAAGGGTTTCCATTACAAAAATCAAATTTTGACGACAAATTTCAACAACAATTTGAATGGTTAATGCAGTTTAAATGTGATTAATTACGTCTAGTGGATGGTTAATTCATAAAACCAAGAGGCACAAGTCATTAATCATCCATTGAATGTAACTAACCACAATATAGAATCTCGTCAACTACGATAATCAGGCGTTCAAATATATATGATCTGCAGGTCTTCAAATGTACATGATATTCATTAGCCACAAATTGTGTTCAAATATACACATCGAAATTGTGGTTAATGAAGTTCAAAATCATAGTTAATTGTGTTCACTGATTGATTCATGAGCTGCGACACCTTTTATATCCATGACCATGAACCATCGATTAAAATAGTTTAACTATGTCCAAAGGATTGTGTCGTCTTGGGTAAAAATAACACACACCTCTTCTAAGAAACAAAAGCATAGAAAGGAATCAAAAGGTCACCTGAGTTACCACCCAACTATGACCTTATAATTAGTTTATTGATGAACGCCAAAGAATAAATTTAAAATTTTGATACACTGAAGTTAAAGTAATCTGAGTTTATATGAACTTTTACCTCTTTCAGCCAAGAATGATACGTCTCCCTTATATTTGTCCTTCTCCATGCACCAAGATCAAAGATATTCATTCCATAAGCCCACGCACACTCGTCAGGGTTCAAATGCTCTTTAACGAGGGGATGTGAAAAATTGAAGTAGTTCCTAAAATGTTTAGACATTACCCAATCATCTTCACCTCTGCAAGTTTCCACGGCGCCGTTTACCTTTCCTTCAAGGTCAATGTCCCAAAGTGGAGACAAGTCGCGCTGAATCACCACATCATCATCCAAAAAGACCACCTTTTCAAGGTTTGGGAAAAGCTGTTTGAGAAACACGACAAGCATAATTAGCTTAAGTATATTAAACATAACCTGATTTGATTTACATTTCCAAAAGAGGAGAAACATTTTGCTTGATTTAATCCTAAACCGCTTCTTAGTTTTTAACACGTGATTTTACATTCTCTTCAATTGCTGATTTGTGAAAATTCAGACACTCGATGCCCATAGCAACTTATCCACACTACAAATCATTTCATTAAGGCATTTTTAATTCAGTCACATAAAATGCAGAATACTACAGATAGATATTCAGCTTATAAAGACCAGCCAACCATTCATTCCTTACGTTACATTCAACATTAAATTATGATATGAAAAGTATCGGCAATATTGCATGTGTGTGCATGTATCTGTGTGTGTGAGAGAGCAAATACATTGAGTAATCAATATTGAATCCAACCTACCTCTGGTAGGTATATTCGCAGATGGTTGAGTAAAGATATGTACTTTGGGCTTCTGGCTTGCAATTTAGATGCGAATTTACGCGGACTTGTATCACTGAGATTGGCTCCGGCAATATGATTTCCATGATAGTAATCCCTGATCCCATTTTGATTTTCTACGGCTTCAAGTACGGGAACATTTTCTCTAGTCAACCAGTCAAACTGGTGAATACCTTTGATTTCAACTACAGCGGGCGAAGCTGAATTTAGCGCAAACCACGAGTGCATGCCCGCGTAAGTCTTTTTATCAGTGATTACATGGAAGACTATCTTTTCAGGTTTCAGAGATGACTGGACGGCAGAATTAACAACTACTGAAGCAGCCAAAATGTTATCGGTTGATAGGATAAAATGGTGGTAAGAGTTGTCGGAGAGCAAGGGAAGCAACTCTGGAGGTGGTAATTGTTTACGGGCATGAGCATTTGATGAATATTCATCCGTCAAACGCAAAGACAGACAATGAATCCCTTTAGGGATAGAGCTTGCCGCAAAGTGTTTATTCATCAGCTCTGCAAACTTAGACTCTCTGACTTCTCTTTCAAATTTCTCCATCTGTCACAAGAACATCATTTTAACAAAGAATGATATATTCATTTACAACACTTTCCAATATAAGAACTGTAATATCTAATGTAAACAAATATAATTGAGCCATTTGCAAGATAAATGATATTTTCTTTATATAAAGGCATGCCTGAGGGCCCAATGGATAGTACTTTTAAATCAGTGCCGTCAATTGGAAAACAGTGGTTTGTTCAAATTTTGCTATGCATCAGTGCTATGTTGTCTCTATTAGAGTATCGAAGAACAATAGCAATGTTCCAACTCCGTTACAGTATAGTACCGCTATAGCTAATATTAACAACACTGTTTAAAATATGAGAAAAATATGAGTTATTCTCTTAGAAATGGTTTTCATATTTCCTTAATATCATGATTTGTTTCCATGTCTAATTAGGATGGGGAGTTTACAAGTTTATGGTTTTGTCTTCTCTAATCACACTGAACATATCAATCACGTCATACCAATATAATTTATTATGGAGTATTCCTTTTTCTCCCTCTATAACTAAAAGTCTGACCTTGTAACTCAATAAATACAATTACTGTGCTAAAATTCACGCGTCAATCTAGTATATGCGTATAAAAATTCTGGAAGTTATTATAGGGTGCCGTAAACAAACTGCTATGGTTTATGAATAAGCTGAAGAAAATAATGATGATAATAAACTACTGTGTTTCTTAAAAAGATTAGGAATGTTGGCCTTTACAAATAAATAGCTGCAATTGTACATATTTGAAAATTGAAAATGTAACACTGAGAAATGGGGAAGAGAATTAAAAATAAAAAATAAAATTGAGCACCCCCATACATTGGAAAAAGAAATGAGAAATCATTGTGACAAATATACCAAAAATTTTAAAAAATAAATAAATCATTATATATCATGATAATAAGAGAAGCCTTAATATTAGGTATATGGTCTCATGAAATCTTAACTTTCTCCATAACTCACAGATATAGGTATTGGTCTTTTTAGGGCTACTACACTGTTCATCAGTCTCCTATCTCTGACAAAAGGGATTGGACTTTTTGAGCCTTCTGGGGTGTTTTCGCGCAAATATTTTATCCACTCCCAAAAAATTTCATATACAGAAGAACTTTCCTTTGAAAGAGTCACTCTCTTGACACTTTCTTATCCACACCAAAGAAATAATGCACACCTAGTACCAAATGGCGAGTCATCACCAGAGATGATAGATATCTCAAGTATGCTTGAGGCATTATCTTCCTAACTATATATGATACTCCTCCTCCATGGAGGGTGGGGGAAAATGAGGCAGTGTCCTTTAACGTGTGTTTGTGAGTTGGATTTTAGAGAGGAAGGCTTTGGAGGCTGTCTATATTTTACTATAATATTTGGTGTTTTAAAAAAATTGATCGATGTTCTTTTAATTTTTTTAAGTATTAAATATAAATCAAAATAGAGTCCGCTCTCTCGTTGCCTGATTTCATCAGTGCGTGAACCAATTGCGTCTGCATCAATTGTTTATGTTGAAATCGAAAATAAACATTTCTTCAGAAAGTAACGCAGTTATTGATAATAAAAATAATAATAGTAATAATAAAGCCGCTAACCCGTGTTAAGCACCAGGGTTGCTCAGAACCAGTTTCTCATCTATTCTTACACTTTCCCGCTTCTGTTTTTCTTTGGAACTCTTTTGTTTGGCATTTTTGGCAAATCCAAGGTGTTGCTACCAAAGTCCGTTGAAAATTTATGGTGAAAATATTTGATGCATTGGATAAAAATGGGGCAAATTTTTGTATGACGATGGTGAACATGAATGGAGCATAACATTATCCCCAAGAAGATTCTTTTGTTTTGTTGTTCGTGTTTTCCTCTTACTTTCATTTGATTTGTAGTTTTTTCACTTTATCTTAATGACTTTAGTTTAATCTTTAGTAAAAATAAATGAAACACGTAATATCGGATTCATAAAAAAGTATCAAGAATAGAGCTGATGTAATTCAGATGTTCTTTCAAATCTCTCTATATACATAAAATGAAATTGTGCTTAAGAATTTGTTTTCCAATGAACCCAAAGAAAAGCTCTATACTATTAATGCATTAGTTATCTCATCATCAAAACCTTTTAATGTTCAAACCCCATAACGAAAAACATGATGACAAAATGTGCTTTCTTCAAAAGCAATATCCAATTTCCAATAAGACTTGAAAAATCAAAAGAATTCAGCATCAGACAATCCTTTTCATACAAAATTAACCACAAAACATACAATTCTTTACGTTAAATGTAACAAGCAACTTACCATTCCCCTTAACATGAATGCAAAAGTTTTCGCATCATATTGGTTGTTCTTCATATCAGAAACAAGTTGACCAAAGGAATCTGGAAGCTTTAGATCAGCTGGAATTTCCCCAGTCTTCACTTCGTTAAGGATCTTGTAAAAATCTTTAACCAGCCTCTGCAGCAGCATTAATGTCAACATCAACCCAAGGGTTCAGATAATTGTTTTCAGCCAAAACATTATTAGATATATGATATTAATAGTAAGCTATTTTCCGCAACCAAAAACAAAAATAAAAAAGTAGTAAGTTATTTACCCCTGAATCGTCAACTCTGCCAAGAAGCCTCGGTCCTAACCGCCTGCCTAAACAATCTGGAGAACAAAACAAAGATAAGTTGAACATTATAAAAAATTTAAAAAAATAAATAAATAAGGCATAAAAGAATTGACTATCAGAATCTAATTTGAGTAACATAAAAAAGCAAGCTCATAATTTTGTTCTATCAATATACAACAACACAACGAGATGACTTTCCAGTCAATAACGCACGCAAAATATTCATTTCTTACATGAAAGATTTAATAGCTTGCAAGTTTCATCAATACATATCACTAAAGCATCTTCATCACTAAATTTTGAGTTCAAGTTAAGCCTAAGCCATGCAAACGAAACTGTTTGTATTGAATTTGTCACACAGACTGCAAACTCTTAAATCTCACATTCCACTTTCATTGAAAACTCAATGCTAGCTTCAAGTAGAAGCGCCTCGAATGCAGAATCAAGTCCAATGGAAGCTCAACCAAGCATACTATAAACCACCCAATCTCCTTCCGATCAATGCATATCAACTCTCAAGCTACAACTCATAGCTCCCTCACAACCACATGCCACAGAAAATCTCTCAAGCTACAATTGTAGCTCCCTCGTAACCACACACCATAGAAAATCTCTCAAGCTACAACTCATAGCTCCCTCATAACCACACACCATAGAAAATCTCTCAAGCTACAATTTGTTGCTCCCTCGTAACCACACACCATAAAAATCACTCATCGAGCATTAACTCTCAAACTACTGTACAATTTATATCCCCCACATAACCACTACAACAAAAAATGCACCTCAGTTCGTCAAATCGGAAGATTCATAGCTCCCACCTAACCACAACAAAAACGCACCCCAACACACAAATCGAAAGCTAACAGATATTCAAACATACACTTAATTGCATTTGCACTAAAACACTTCCAAGTTCAATGCCTTCATATTCATGAACATAAAAAAAATAAAAAATAAAAAATTTCAAACATAAGCACAAACAATTCAACAAACACACAAGTTTGACTAAAAATAAAAAACCAAGATCTAGCTCTAAACAAAATTAAAAAAGGATTAATAGTAAGTACCAAAAGAGGAGCACTTGTTGACACCTTCAAGGGTAACAAGAGCAGTGAGAATAAACACAAATGGCAACAAGAAAGCTAAGATAAGAATGGTGTGAAAAAGGGTTCGATAGGAAATGTGGCGAGCTGCGACCTTGATCTTCATTAAGTCAATAAACCCATTGTTTGTGCTCGATATTGTGATACTTCTCATACTAGGCGAGAAGTGAAGCTGCATCGTCGTTTATGCATATGCAGCCTCACATCCACAACAACCCTAGCAAAACAACAGTAACCCCAAATCAACAACAACAACCAAACCCATTTCATCAAAACAACAACCATCAGATTCAGATCCAGTAATCGGATCGCTCTCGAATCTGCTCCTGCTCAGATCAGATCGACGCAGTTTCGGATTTGCCTCTTCTTAATTTAGGTCTTCTGCAAGACCACATTTGGGGATTTTGAATAAATTAGAGATTTGAATCGATTAGGATTAAGATTATGAAGAAAAATAAATATTTTTCTGAGATGGATTTGGATTTTTGAGGTCAATTATAATTAACTGGTTTGAAGCTGTTGAAGTTTTGGAAGATTTAGAACTTTTTGAAGTTTTGAAGATTTTGAAGTTTGAGTTTCTCTCCCATGGATCAAAGAGGAGAGAGAAAGAAAGAAGAAAGAAGAGAGAGAAAATTTTGGAATGTGTTTTTTAGTTTTGTTGGTTGTTTTTGTTTCTTTTTTTTTCTCTTTTTTTCTTTTTTTTTTCTTTTAGTTTGTGCGGAGCTCTTTGATTGGTCCGATCTATAATTTCGTTTTTCACGGAAAATTTTATTTATTTATGATGAGAGAGAGAAAAGAAAAAAAAGTAAAAAAAAAATGTATGAGTCAAAACTCAAAAGCGTGTGATGGAGTTAGAGAGAGAGAGAGAGAGAGAGAGAGAGAGAGAGAGGAGGAAATGGGGGTGAGTGTTTGACCTTGAGATTAGGAGTAAGTGTAATGTTAGAGATAAATTTAGATGTTTACTATGTTTAAAGACAAGGGTTAAGGATTATGTGGATAGGATTATGGTAAAAGTGGTGGTTAATGTTGTTTAGTTAAGGTTAATTTGTCCATCTTAGTGTTAGTGTGAGATAGTGAATGTTGAGTAATTAGGGTTCTTTATGGTATCGATAGTGAAAAAAATTAAATTGAATCAAACTAAATGGTAAAAAAAATGTATTTAAATTGAACTAAATTATTTGATATACTGTTTCGAAATTTTCAATGTATCAAATAATTAAAAAGTTTTTTTCTCAAACTGAATTAAAGAATCAAATAATTATATTATTTTAATTTTTTAAAAAATTAAAACTTATTCTTAGTGTTATATTTTTAATTTCAATTTGATTCCGTTTTAATTTTGGTTCAATTTTAAATTATTTGTATAATATGGTTTAATTTTTTAATCAATAAAAATTTGATTATTTTAAAAAATTATTGATTCCGTTTTAACTTAAATTATTGATTCCGTTTTAACTTTAATCCTTTGACATGATAAAATACATTATATTTTTTTTATAAATTAATAAAGATAAATTATTGAATAAAAAATGAAAAACAAAAAGATGAGGTATAAAACATACCGCGTCAAACGACTAGCAAACACGATACTTGGATATGTTTAATTTATCTCTTAAAAAAATTTCAAAAGCACAAATAAAACGTGAATTTCACCAAATGTAAAATATTATTTTATTTAATTAAAAGATGTCACTGAACAATATTCATATTAGAAAATGCATGAATAGACAATATTGAGTATGTTTCAAGTTAAAGATTTCTCCAAATTCTCGTGTTAGCATATTTGATAGCACACATGATTATATGAAATTCAGCTTGAAAAGAGGTGCAAACTCCGATCTTAGTTGGGAAAGCTCCCAAAACTGTTCCTAAATTATCCGTAATATGCCACCACGTGTTGATATTCTATAATTTCCTGTTAAAGTTTCATTTGTGTTGCACTTGCACACGAACATGGAGGAATCATCCTAATTTCCTATGGAGTGATAATTCAGGTCAAGGTTCAAATCAAGGGCAGCACTACCAGAATTAATACATGCGGTTTTCTGGATCGAGCTCTAGTGTTGACAAGGATAGCTTCATGGCTCGACAGGAGTTGTGCATTTTGTAGTCGAATTTTGTGCAAACATGCTGCCGAAATATATTAACTTGTAGTTTAAGTTAGTATGTCGAATTGGGCCTTGCTTGTAAGCTCAATTGTTTAAGTTTACTTGTTGCTCAAGTTAGCTTGGTAGTCTATAAAGTCTAGTTATCTCAGGTTGTTGAGAGAGATTAATTGTTGGTATTCACTTGTAATCTTTGAATCCTTATTAAGAAAGTAAATAATAAAACAGTGTTAACCAATTCTTATTCTTCTTTTTTCTTCTTCTTTATCTTTTGTGAAACCTAATAGGGTTTCTTGTGTTTTTTCAAGAAATTCAATTTTTTTCTCATATTTTGGTATGTTCTTGACGACATTAATTCACAACAAACTAGTGTGGTGAGTATGGAGAAGGAGATGCCGTCAACAAAGTATGAGGTTGAGAAACTCACTTATGTGAATGATTTCAGTTTGTGGCGCTTGAAGATGCAAGTCATTCTTGTTAAACAAGGTTTATTAAAAATGTTGAAAAGATCGGAGAAGATGAATGTTGCCCTAATAGAGAAGGAGAAGACAACGATGGTTAAAAAAGCCTACGGTGTCATTATGTTGAGCCTTGGTGATAAGGTTCTTCGGCAAGTTTCAAAGGAGAAAACTGCAACTAGTGTGTGAACGAAACTTGAAGGTTTATATATAACGAAATTGATGGTTAATCGTCTCTACCTGAAGCAAACTTTGTATTCATTCAAGATAAGTGAAGACAAAGCCCTGACTAAGAAGTTGGATATGTTCAACAAGTTGATTCTTGATCTTAAAATTATCAAGGTCAAGATTGATAATGAAGATAAAGTGTTGTTGTTGTTGTTGTGTTATTTACCTAAGTCTCATGTGTACTTCAAAGAAACTCTCTTGTATGGAAGAGGGTCGTTGACCTTTGAAGATGTTTAATTTGCCTTGTACTCTAAGGATTTGAAAGAACGAAAGAAGTACAAATCATCTTCTGTTGGTGAAGGTTTGTCTGTTAAGGGGAAATTCTTGAAGAAAGGTGGTAGTTTTGAGAAGAAGAAGGGGAAAGTTCTACAAAAATTTTATGGTGGTAAAGCTCATAGTATTAAGTGTTATCATTGTAAGAAGAGGAGTCATACAAGAAAAATATGCACTGGTCGTTCTTGAATGCCAAGCATGCTTTAAATTGATCCATTATAATTGGCATTTTTTATCTCATTTGTTATGTTTCAATGGATTTATTCCATGTTTACATGTTATTCATCAATATGTTGCAAATACCTTTGGTTGCTTTGATTTGTGTGTTATTGTGTAGGAATAAGGCATAGAATATCAAAGAGTAAGACACAAGGAAAATTGACAAGGAAGCCAAAGGAATTGTGACGATTTAGCATATTCGCTGGGCGAACAACAACGAGCAGCCAATGAATATTCGCAGGGCGAAGTAACAGCGAAGCCCCAACGAACTCTCTCAGATTAGAGGCAGAAAGAAAAGGATTCTAAGTTCGTTGGGCAAACTTGTAGCGAGTGTTCGATGTGTGAAGTTTCAGCGAGGTCCCAACAAGGAGGAAACCTTAGATGGCAGTAAGTAAAGGGTCATAAGTTCGTTGTGCGAACTTGTAGTGGAAAGGCACGCATGGCGAAGAAGAGTTCGCTAAGTGAGTTCAGATATTTTCCAGGGGCGGTTTAACTGTTCAGAGGCACTTCAGGTGCCATAAAGTAGCCCTCGTTGGGCAAAGAAAGAGTTCACTAGGCAAACTAGGCAGACTTTAGTTGTATTATATAAGTACTTTTCACACATTTTGGGATCATAACCCCCATTTTCACATAGAAACTCATTTCTTCACCAAAAAGTGATATTTTGCAAATAGAAGTTGGATTCGCATCCGAGTTCGATTCTTTTACGTGGATACTCATTAATCTTCTCTCAAGACTTGTAAAGCAAGATACCATGGTTATGGGTAGCTAATTTCTTTTGTATCAAAAGTAGAGGTAGTCTACCTTAACTTTATTTATTCCTTTTGATTAGCCTTGTATGTGAACAAGTGATGATTAATATATGATGAATATTTTTGTTCTTAATGATTCATTCTTTATGGTATCGATAGTGAAAAAAATAAATTGAATCAAACTAAATTATAAAAAAATGTATTCAAATTGAACTAAATTACTTTTATTTATTTAAAATTAAAATAAATTATAATCATTTATTTGTTATACTATTTCGAAATTCTCAATCGCATCAAATAATTAAAAAGTTTTTTTCTCAAATCGAATTAAATAAAGCCAAATAATTATATTATTTTAATTTTAAAAAATAAAACTTATTTTTAGTATTACATTTTTAATTTCAAATTGATTTGGTTTTAGTTTCGGTTCAATTTTAAAATTATTTGTATAATATATTTTAATTTTTTAATCAATAAAAATTTGATTATTTTAACTTAATTCATAATTTTTTTTACTAAACCTATTAATAATTATTCAAACAAAGATCAAAGAATTAAAGTTTATTAAATTATCAAACTTATATTTTACTAAATTATTATATTTTGATCGAACATGATTAATAATTTGAATACTTGATTTAGTGACGTAGATATAATTTTGATTAATTTCGATAATAATGTAATTTAGATTGGGTTAATAAAAAAGCATGGTTCTATTTATGAACTTAAATGTTCATCAACTCTTACTAATTTTTTTATTTTTAGGTACAAACTCTTAATAAGTTAATAGTAGAGTTTTTTTTTTTTTTACCAAATAATATTATAAAATGAGAATTTGATTTAAGGCAAAAGAAATATAATATGCAATTATGAAAACACATTTTAGAGAGATATTCTGATAACATTAGAGGAGAAAGACTATGAATAGGTTTTTTTCTAGAAGAATCAACGTCTAGTATGTTTTTGATATTTAGGTTTATTTGGTAGATGGTTGTATTATAAAGACATTAAAAGAAGCTTTAATTAATTCAAAAATTTTTAATTTAGTTTTAGATTTCACTTTAGTCCCTCATTTAATAAATGTTACATTTTAGTTCTTTAAAAATCATTATGTTAGTTAAATTAATCATTTTTGTTGAATGTTAAAAAAAAACATTAAGTTTGGATGATGTGACATGACAACTTGAAAAAAATAAAAATAATTAGTCAGCAATTTCGTTAAGAGACTAAATTGAAACTTTATAATTAGTTAAGAGATTAGACTTGAATAATAACTTAATTGTGATTAAAGTGACCAAAATAAAATTTTATAACATTTTATCGGACCATAATATGTTATTTAACATACTAGAATTTCATATCAACATAATTTTGAATTTAATGACATTAAATTAGAATTTTGTTACATTCTTTGATTCAAACCAATTTCATATCAACATAATCTTGAATTTAATGACATTAAATTAGAATGTTGTTACATTCTTTAGTTCAAAATGACATAAGATATACACAAATACAGTTACAAAATGTGTACACTAGCACCACTACAAATTTTGATCCCTTTTGAAGTCTTTGTTTCTTCTTTGAAATTAACTGAGGTAAAAAGAGTGGTGGCGTAGATTGAATTGATATTTCCGACTTAGGAGTTTAAACTCAATCTGTTTTAATCTTCTTGACTTCTTCATTCTTATTAGAAACGTAGTGCTAGAGTGATTCAAGCATGAAAATTTAGTTGTTACTTGAAACATTGCATGATATTTGTTTAAGAACTAAATTCTTTTGCATTGTTCGATTCTATGAAGCGATGAACGTTGCATGTGTGCATTTGTTGTTTATTTTGAGCCATAAGTCCATTCTTGGATGAATTAAATGCTTGAACAAATCCTCTTGTTTTCAATGAGAGGCATACTTTGCTTGAGGTCAAACAAATATCTAGTTGGGGAGAGTTTGTTGAATGTCAAACATATTCTAAATTGATCCATTATAATTGGGATTTTCCAACTCATTTGTTATGTTTCAATGGATTTATTCCATGTTTACATGTTATTCTTCAATGTGTTACAAATATTTTGGTTGCTTTGATTTGTGTGTTATTATGCAAGAATGAGGCATAAAACATCAAAGAGTAAGACACAAGAAAAATTCACAAGGAAGCCAAAGAAATTATGAAGATTCAGCATGTTCGCTGGGCGAACAACAGCGAGAAGCCAGCGAATATTCGTAGGGCGAAGTAGCAGCGAAGCCCTAGCGAACCCTCTCAAATTAGAGGTAGAAAGAAAAAGGACTTTAAGTTCGCTTGGCGAACTGGTAGCGAGTGTTTATTGTGAAAAGTTTCAGCGAGGTCCTAGCGATGAAGAAACCTTGGATGACAGTAAGCAAAGGGCCATAAGTTCACTATGCGAACTTATAGCGAAGAGGGTTGCAGGACGAAGAAGAGTTTGCTATGCGAATTCAGATATTTTCCATGGGCGATTTAACCACTCAGAGGCACTTCAGGTGCCATAAAGTAGCCCTTTATGGGCGAACTAGGCAGACTTTAGTTGTACTGTAGAATTACTTTTCACACTTTTTGGGGATCATAACCCCCATTTTCACATAGAAACTCGTCTCTTTAGCATTTCTTCACCAAAAAGTGAGATTTTGCAAATACTACATTTGCATACGAGTTAGATTCTTCGATGTGGATGCTCATTCATCTTCTCTCAAGACTTATAATGCAAGATACCATGGTTATGGGTAGCTAATTTTCTTTGTATCAAAGGTTGAGGTAGTCTATCTTATCTTTATGTATTTCTTTTGATTGATCTTGTATGTGAACAAGTGGTGATTAATATATGATGAATATTTGTATTCTTAATGACCCGTTCTTGTTTTGTAAAACTCTAAACATAGATTTTATGGAACTTGACCTAAAATATTCATCTATCGATTTATAGATTGGAGAGATTGGTCTATGGTTGATATTTGCTTTGTATTGAACTTAAAGCTTACTATATTGGTTGTTATATGGAGAGATCATGTAGCGATGAATACAATATTTCTTATGATGTCGCTCTAGAAATAGACGGTATTGACAGAATACGCGATGATATTAATCGGATTCGACTTCACATGCAAGTTTGAAAGAATACGTATAAGTTATGGTAGATGAAAAATATTTTTGATATACTTTGTTAATCAAACACTTTAGAATTTATAAGCTTTGCTACTAAAAATCGTGACAATTTATGAAACAAAATTTGAAAACCATTTTTCTTATAATGGTAAACTATTGAAAGACAAGCATTAGATATCGAACAATCCCTGTGGAGACAATAACAAAAACCCCCTTTTAACTACGATTTGAACACTCTTCTGAACAATCATGATGGAGAGGATAATAGTAATGCAACCATTGTGCAAGATGGTTATGAATCATCTGATGTCCTGGTGGTTTCAAGCAGCGACTCTAGCAAGGAGTGAATTATGGATTCAGGGTGTACTTGGCACATGACTCTAAACAAATATGTGTTTGAGGAATTGTGTGATCAAGATGGTGGATCAGTGCTTGTGGGAAATAACAGAGCTTGTAAAATTGTAGGTATTGGATTTGTGAGATTCAAGCTCCATGATGAGTCAATAAGGCTATTGATTGATGTTATGTATGTACCTGATATTAAGAGGAATTTAATTTCTCTTCGTGAATTCGACAAGGAAGGATATGTTTTTAAAGGATATCAAAGTATCCTAAGGGTAATGAATGGATCGAAAGAAGTCTTGAAAAGCATGAAGAAACAAGGCTTGTATACCCTTGAGGTTGAGGTTATAAGTGGTTCAGCAGATGTGATATCCATGAAACCTGTGTCAAAGGCTGAGCTATGACACAAAAGACTTGGCCATGTCAGTGAAAGAGGCATGGTCGAATTTTCGAAACAAAATCTGTTGTGTGGTGACAAGGTTGAAAAACTGGAGTTTTAGGAACCTTGTGCATTTGGAAAATCCTGTAGGATGAAGTTTAACAAAGGTAAACAAAGAACACATGGATCCCTGGATTACATTCATGCTAATCTTTGGAGACCTGCAAGGGATCCTTCACTCTCAGGTGCGATGTATTTTTTATCCATAATTGATGATTACTATAGAAAGTTATGGGTATTCATCCAGAAGACTAAGGATGAAACTTTTGAAAATTTTAAAAGTTGGAAGACTTTGGTTGAAAATTAAACTAGCAGAAAGGTCAAGTTGTTGAGGACCGACAATGGTATTGAATTTTGTAATGATACTTTCGATAGCTATTGTGTTGCGTTTGGCATTATAAGGCACAGAACTACTGCAAGTACTCCCCAACAAAACGGTTTGGCTCGAACTATTTTGGAACGAGTGAGGTGTATGTTAGTTAGTACAGGATTAAAGAAGGTGTGTTGAGATGAGGTGGTCATGACTGCAGCTTACCTGATTAATAGGTGTGTCTCTTTATAACTTTGGGAATGAAGACACATGAAGATGTCTGGTAGGGGTATCCATCTAGTCTCGACAGACTTAGAGTATTTGATTGTTTAGCCTATGCTCATATTAGGTAAGACAAGGTCGAACCTAGAGCTCTGATATGTATGTTCCTTCGATAACCTAAACGAGTCAAAGCTTATATGTTGTGATGTCTAGAGCCAGGTCATGGGAGGTGTATCACTAGTCGAGATGTAGTTTTCAATGAAGTCGAGATGGCTTTCAAGAAAATTGATGACATTGGTCAAAGATCTCTGAGGAAGAGCTGGAACAAGAAGAGATTCCTGTTAAGGTGGAACATAGTAATGTTGAATTACATGATCCAAATAAAGTCGAAGAAGATCCAGAAGCTACTGTCAAAATTGAGAAAACTGATAACGATTACATTCTAGCAAGAGACAGGTCGAGAAGTGTCATCAAGTCACCTTAGAGAGTTGGTTATGTAGATCTTATAAATTATGCCTTAATCTCTTAAAGTAAGGTTCTGGACGAAGAACCTATAGACTACAAGGAAGTTATGAGGAGTCGAGACAAGACTAAATGGCTGAAAGCCATGGATGATGAGATGAAATCTCTTCATGATAATAACACTTGAGGGCGGATTGAGAAACCTGTAGGAGCCAAGTTAGTTAGTTGTAAGTGGAATTTCAAGATAAAGGAAGGAATCAATGGAGTGATGTCGAAGAGATTTAAGGAAAGGTTAGTTGTTGGGGGTTCATTCAAAAAGAATGTGTCGACTTCAATGATGTGTTTTCACCTATTGTAAAGCATAGATCCATTCGAATGTTACTTGCTATGGTGGCGAAGTTTGACCTAAAACTTGAACAGATGGATGTGAAGACGGCCTTCCTGTATGGTGATCAAGATGAAACAATCCTGATGAGGCAACCTGAAGGGTATGCAAAAAAGGGAAAGGAAGGTTATGTGTGCAAGTTGAATATGTCTTTATATGGCCTGAAACAATCTTTTTGACGATGGAATAAGAGATTTGACAAGTTCATGTCACATATTGGTTTACTAGGAGCCTGTTCGACCACTATGTTTATTTCAAATTTCGACCTGGAAATTCACTTGTTATTTTGTTACTTTATGAGGATGACATCCTTATAGAAAACAACAATGTCGAAGAAGTTATGAAGACGAAGGTTGAACTCGATAAGGAGTTCAACATGAAGGATTTGGGAGATGCCTTTAGAATTCTTGGGACTGAAATTTGGAGAGATAGAAAGCAGTCGAGATTATGCTTATCTCAAGAGACATACCTGAAGAAGATTCTTGACAAGTTTGGTATGTCAAATTCAAAGCCTTTTCTAACACCGACTAATCTTCAGTACAAGCTAAGTATGACCCAAAGTCCTAGTACTGAAGTCGAAAGACCATATATAATAGCATCTCATATGCTAGTATAATAGGTTCTTTGATGTATGTTATGGTATGTACGAGGCTAGACATAGCGTAAGAAGTGAGCCTTGTAAGTAGGTATATGACCAATTCTGGGAAGGCCCACTAGGAAGCATTAAAGTGGATTCTTAGATATATTAATGGGTCTCTGAGCAGAGTCCTAATTTATGATGGAGTCTGCGGTAATGATAGCAATGTTGAAATCGAAGGATTTGTTGACTCTGATTATGTAGGTTGTATGGATTCTAGAAAATCTATTTCTAGATATGTGTTCATTATGTTTTTTATATCAATTAGTTGAAAGAAACACTTCAGAAGGTTGTTGCCTTATCAACCACTGAAGCAAAGTATATTTCCCTCACTAAAGCTATGAAAGAAGCATTGTCGCTTGAAGGTTTTACTAAGGAGATTAAACTTCAAGGTCGAGTTATCACGGTTAAATGTGATAGTCAAAGTGCAATACATCTGTCAAAGAATTCAGCCTATCACGAGTGAACCAAGCACATCGATGTGAGGCTACAATTCGTTAGAGAGATAATTGAGTGTGGAGAAGTTAAAGTGATGAAGGTTTTGACTGATGACAATCCTGCAGATATGATTACCAAGACATTGCCAAATAACAAGTTTTTCCACTGTATGCAGTTGATAAAGCTGGATGATGAAAGTTAGTGTATTCCCTTATTAGTGTGGAGTTTGTTCAAAGCTGGAGATTTATGGTTTTTTTATCGAAATTAAGGATCGACAAGGGTAGCTTCATGGTTTAATAGGAGTTGTGCATGTTGTAGTCGAAGTCTGTTCAAGCATGTTGTCGAAATATATTAACTTGTAATTTAAGTTAGTATGTCGAATTGAGTCTTGCTTGTAAGCCCAATTGTTTAAGTTTGCTTGTTGCTCAACTTATCTTAGTAGTCTATAAATAGACTAATTCTCTCAGGTTGTTGATAGAGGTTAATTGTTGGTATCCACTTGTAATCTTTGAACGCTTATTGAGATAGTGAATAGTAAAACAGTTTTAACTAATTCTTATTCCTTCTTCTATCTTTTGTGAAACCTAATATGGTTTTTTGTATTTGTTCAAAAAACTTAATCTTTTTCTCATATTTTGGTTTGTTCTTGATGATATCAATTCACAAAAATACCAAAAACGACCATACTAAAATCAGTATCATAATGAAATTAACAGTCACAACCATATCAAAATGAGCATTGATACTTGAATCCACCATGACAATACCAAAATCATCAACATTTTGCTCAACAATATTATCAACTACATCATATGAGACAACAACAAAGGCATCAAAATGATGAACATCATTATGAATTCAACAACCCAACCATGTGAAGAAGTTTTCTAAAAAAAGGCAATGTGTTCACTCAGTTAGTTTAATCAACACAAGAAAATTTCAAATGTCTACATCTGGAAAAAAATATACTATCAATAAGAATACTAAAGCATCATTCAAAAAATTTGAAACACGAATTGGGAAGATATCAAAATGATTAGCAATTCAATCTTCATATAGTTATGATGGAAATATGGGTGAGATTCTGAAAAAGAATCAGAGATGTTATGTTGTACCGCATAGAAGGAGCAAGTTTATGAAAATATTAAAGGCAAAGCATTATAGAAAATCAATATATAGGAAAGTTAATTTTTGTATTGATTATGAAAAGGGATAAATTTTAAGCAAAGTTAAACAAGACCATGTGTTAGAAATAGAGCGTGGGATAAATATAGGAGATAAAAATAAAGAAAAAGACATTTTGGTCTCAAGTGCATTGCCATACCCCCTATAAAATAGAAGGACAATATGAAATTTTTTAACACTGTTTAATAGCTTGCAGGTGACAATGTCATTCTCAGAGGCGCTTTAACAAATTCTTGAAGGTGAGAAAAATACACAAGAATTGGGGGTTGAATTGTGTTCTCCAATTTGCGTTGCTTCTAACAGAGTTCAGATTCTAAACAATTTGTTCAAATTATGATAATATGTATGCAATGGAATAATAATCAGAAGCAAGTAAATGAAAAATGAACACACAAAGATTTATCCTGGTTCCTCCAAACTGAGAGTAGTTCAGTCCTCTTGTACCACAAGATATTTTTCACTATAATCAAACCATGATTACAATTGCTTATGCCCTCGAGCATAAGACTTTTCTTTGCTCAAACTTACAACCTAAGATTTTCCTGCTCAATCAGAACCTGGTCAAGACTTCCTGCTTAGATCCTCAGATCCTAAGACTTTCCTGCTTATACCCTCAAGTACAAGACTTACTGCTTAAATCCCATGGATTCAAGACTTCATGCTCAAACTCTCAGCCATGACTTTCCTGCTTAGACATACAATCCAAGACTTCCTTGCTTAATCAATAATTTGATCAAGGTTTCAATGATCAAACACATAGTAAGAGACTTACTTGGCTCAATCTCATAGCAAGAGACTTTGATGCTCAAGCACATAGCAAAAGACTTTCTTTCTAAACTACTAAACAACATGTTTAACAAAATAGACAATAAAGTGTACTTGATATACAATCAGAGGTACAAGATAATAACTATAACAAAAATTATAGCATTTAAGATTTCTAAGATATTCATTGATTAAGAAATCTTAAGGCTTTGTACAATTTAAAATAGATAATAGAAACTCTGAATACTCGATGTTGATGTTGATCTTGTTATTCTTCCATTTTGATAGAAGTGTGAAACACTCCTTTTCTTCTTGGCCCTCTTTCTTTTTGTTCCTCGTTGTTGATCCAGATTGAGTCTTCAGCTACTTAAATATCATATACAAAAGAATAGTCGTTGGAGGATATAACTTGCACAAGTGTCTTTGTTACTCCATAGTACTAAGAGACGTTGAAGATATATACACAAAAAGATCTTTATCCATTCTGTAACTTGTTTAACCAAGCGTCTTCCTTGTGAGTTGTACTATAGATTCGTTGAGAGTGGTTATTTGTAAATCATGTCAACTCTCCTCGAGCCATGTGAACACAAAATCTAGCTGACAAACTGATTTGACATTGTAGTTTGCTTTATGCAGTACGGATCACCTAAGTCTTTTTCATCAAAATCTTTTTAGAACACTATGGAATCCACAACTGAATGTACCAACATCTCTATAATAATAGAGATTTTAGAGGAAATCAGAAGTCTAAAGACGCCAAGTCCATAGAATTCATATGGTTTTGTAGCTTCTAAAGCAAGTTCTTCAACAACTACATTAAAACCTAAGAAGGTGACAATGAAGAAGGAAAAGAATAAGAAAAGAACCAGAGATAGAACGGTGTTTCAGATTGTAATTTCAAATTCTGAAGATGAAGACGAAGCAAACTATAATTGGGAAAACTACATGAGTCTTAAGCCTTTAGAAGAATTAAATTAATGTAATCTTAATATATTCATCCTTTTTTTATTAATAAAAGATATTTTTTACTACTATTATTTTGCAGTACATTCTTTTACTTTCCTTTTTATTTTATTTTATGACATTTGCATAAATGAAGTAAAATGAAAATAGATTATTAAAAAGAAAGCAAGTAGATGTTAAATGACAGTTATAGTTGTTTAAGAGAATCTTTATTAGGGCTTCCCAAGAGTCAAGAGTTAAAAGATTGATTTGACTAATCAACGCAGACAATAAGGACTCAAGGTAACAGATGAATAAACTCTATAAAACGAATAACATACTGTCTATCCAAATTACTTAATCTTTAGAACTCAAAAATTGATAAGCAGAAACAAATTTAGGTTCCAAAAAGAGATTTTAGAAAGGCAACATTGCTAAGAGTAGCAACCCAGGCAAACAAGAAGAATGTAGCAACTGAAGAGTCTTCAAATAAGCAGAGTTCTTCAGAGGCACATACAATAATAACAACCTTTGTTGAGACACGTAAAAGGAAAGGAATGAAGGTGAGAAAAATACACAAGAAGGGGGGGGGGGGGGTTAAATTGTGTTTTTCAAAAATTAGATTTACTTCTGAACCAGAGTTTAGATTTTAAAACTTGAATTCAGAATCTGATATGGTGCAGTGGAAATTGAGATAAAAGTAAAGTAAAAGTAGCAAAGAGCATACAATAGTTATCCTGGTTCCTCTCCCAATTCAGAGCACTTCATTCCCCTTGCCAAGCAAGAGATTTTCCACTATAATTGACCAGATTACACTTGCTTTTACACACATATATAAGAATTTTCTTTTTGCTCAGACCACTTGTCCAAGACTTCCCTTGCTTAGAGCTCGTGTCTAGGACTTCACTCTGCTGAATTAACTTCTGACCGAGACTTCTCTTGCTTAGACCACCTGCCTAAGACTTCACCTTGCTTAGAGCTCGTGTCTAAGACTTTCCCTTGCTTAACTAACTTCTGATTAAGACTTTCCTTTGCTTAGAGCTCGTGTCTAAGACTTTACCTTGCTCAAGCCTACAACAAGAAACTTTAATTTAAAAAGATATTTTAGAGAAGTAATAACTTATAATAACACTTGATAAAATATCATAGGTGTTCAAATAATACAACATACTTTTACAAATATTTTTAATCAACACAAGAGTAAGATCTCTTAACAGACTCAACTTTCTGAAAGTAGTGCGTGTATTTCTCAGTTGTATTTGCAACTTTATTTCTTAGTGATCTTCAAATCTTCAACTCCTTTTTATAGCCAAGGAAAATAAAGACGTTGGAGATCTTCAACAGCTACAAACAGAACCAAATCTTATAGTACATCTTCTTTTCCAATAAAGAAAGTGTTGGAACTTTCAGTCACAAGAGTATCTATGAAACAAGGCCTTTGTCTAGAGGATACAACTCTAATTCAAGTACAACATAACCTGTAGAAGATAGTGTCAATAAATTTTAAGTCCCATGTTAGCAGAACTGACATGACACTACTCAGCATTAGAGGCAGCATAACACGCTTCTCAGATGGAGTGTACTAGCAATTGCTTTTTTGATCAGACGTCCTTGGGATAGCGTGATTATAACCGAACCAAAGCCAATTCAGTGTTAGAATTAGTTCCATCAAATAAATATAATTCTGCACACACAGACTGATTAATTAGAAATCCTAATTATTTTTTCAGATACTTTTTTATCATCAAAACCTTGGAGGATTCATGGTGTGAACCAAACTTGTTTCAACAATCTCCCCCTTTTTTATGATGACAACATTAAGTATTTTAAAAATAATCAGAAGAAAATAAATTACTCAACAACTTTCAGGGTCTGATGTTTGTAAGTTCCCCCCGAGTCAAACAGTCTAAGATATGAGGTTTGTAAGCCCCCCTGAGTCCTGTCTGTAAAGTCTAGGAGTTGAGGTTTATAAGCTCCTATTCACACAGAATATGATTACTAACCATATTCAGAACCATTATTATCCTAGAATACTCAATCCATTATCCCTCGTTGCCATTAATCAAAAAGAGAAGAGAAGGAAAAAGACTTTAGCAAAGAATAACGATTTTTCATAAGAGAAAGTCATTATGTCCTCTGCACTCTAGGCCTTAGAATGTTCACTATAAATTGGTACCATACTTTTTCCATAGGAGAAAGAGTATAAGGACTTTCAGAAGGGCCTTTGTTACCATAAATGATATGTAATTTATTTTTTGAGCTGTTATAACAGGCATAATCAGACAATCATTTTGCTTATTCTGATGAATATGAACATTGGCCCAAAAGTCTTTCACAAGATCTGAAATAGATTGTGAAGGATTATTTGCCTTAAATACGTTGGAGCCAGCTTGTAAATTCTTTAGAACATAAAAAAAATCTTCTTTAATGAACTGCGAGGACATTTATTAGAAGAAGTTTTAAGATGAAGAATAGTGATTTCACAAAGTTATCTTATGTAGAAGATAACCTATGAGATAAGAAGAAAAAAATAGCTTAGCAACTTAACACATATAATTCTAAAATATAAGCAAATATGCATTAAAATGTTTAGACAGTCATAGGGCTGAATAAAAACAAGTTAAAATCTTTGTAAGAACACTCTTTTTTATGAACCAAAATTTTTAGATCAGATTCAGAAAATTAGAGTATTAAAACAAGGATTTTATTTTATAAAAACTCAAGGAATAGTCCAATAGTTAACTCAAAGTACATAGCAAATAATTAATTTATCACTGTATACTTTAAATAAAGCTGTTAAGGAAGAGAGAGATCCTGAAACCCCTATTCTGACTTAAAGACCATATTTAAGAAACTATCAGAAGTAACTCAACTGACTACTAACAAATTGCAACGAATATTCCAATACACCATTCAGAGAACAAACATTTATTCTGTGACATAAACCATGTTTAAATTTATCTTGATGAAATTAAATTTAGTAATGTCCAAGGGCTTTGTAAATATATCAGCTCATTGATATTCAGAATCAATGAACTGAATATCTATTACACCCTTCTGAACATAATCCCTTATAAATTGATATTTGATTTCAATATGCTTGGTTCTAGAATGTTGAATTGAATTCTTTGTTAGACAGATAACAGCAGTATTATCACATAAAATTGTAATTTTATTTCCAAAAATCTGATAGTCTTCAAGTTGATATTTCATCCAGAGTAGTTGAGTGCAACAATTAGCAGCCAAAATGTATTATGCTTCTGTTGTGGGCAAAGCAACAATTGCTTATTTTCTACTACCCCAATAGATAAGGTTTTCACCTATAAATTGCCAGGAACCACTAGTGGACTTTCTTTCAATTCTATCTCTAGTATAGCCAGGATCACAGAATCCAACCAGTTTATAATCTGAGGACTTTTTATAAAGAAGTCCAAGATTTAATGTTCCTTTCAGATACCTAAAGATTCTCTTAACAGAAGTTAAGTGAGTCTCTCTTGGATCTGCTTGGAACTTTGCACATAAACATACACTGAATAAGATATCGGGTCTAAAAGTAGTGACATAGAGTAAGAAACCTATTATAACTCGATATTTTGTTGGATCCGTTTTGGAACTGCAATCTTCAGTACCAAAGTTACATGTAGGATGAATATGAGTGAACATGACTTTGCAATCATCAAGATTGAATTTTTTTCAAGAGCTCGTTTGTATACTTAAACTGGTGAATGTAAATACCTTCAAACTTCTGATTGATCTGAATACCAAGAAAGTATTTTAATTCATCCATCATGCTCATCTCAAATTCAGTCTGCATAATCTTGGAAAACTCTTCACAAAGAGATGCATTAGTGGAACAAAAAATTATGTCATCAACATAAATTTGAACAATCAAGATTTCTTCTTTCAAAGTTTTCTTGAAAAGTGTAGTGCCAACCTTTCCTTTAACAAAACCATTTTCAAGCAAAAAGTTACTCAATCTTTCATACCCAGATCTTGGAGCTTGTTTAAGACCATAAATTGATTTTTTAAGCTTGTAGACATGATCTGGATGATTTGAATAAATAAATCCTGAATGTTGTTTGACATACACTTCTTCAGTAATAACTCCGTTCAGAAAAGCACTTTTCACGTCCATTTGATAGAATTATGTCATGGTTGATGGCATAAGAGAGAAGTAGTTTTATGGCTTCTAAACTTGTAACATGGGCAAAAGTTTCAAAGAAGTCTATTCCCTCTTGCTGACTATAGCCTTGAGCCACAAGTCTAGCTTTATTTATGAAAACTTCACCAAGTTCGTTAAGTTTGTTTCTAAAGACCCACTTGGTCCCAATGTTGTTTTTCTCTCGTGGTCTTGGAGCAAGATCCCACACATCATTTATTTGAAACAAATTTAGTTCATCTTACATAGCCACGATCCAACCATTATCAGTTAAGGCATCATCAACAGAAGAAGGCTCAATTAGTGAAATAAGTCTGATGATTAAGTGGTCATTTCTGAAAGTAGATCTGGTTCTTAATGGCCCGTCTTTATTTTCCACGATTTACTCTTATGGATGAGATGCTTTATACTTAAATGATCTGTTAGGTTGAACATAGGCTTCTGTGCCATTGTGAGCAATCACTGAATTAGTAGAATAAGGACAAGTTAGAGTAACTTCAATTTCTGTAATTTCTTGTAAATCTTCATATTATGTGACAAATTCTAGATCATTATTCACTACATCTTTTTCTTTAGGGACACAGACCATATATTGTTCTTCATTATTCTGAAATCCTGCAGAGAAATCATTCTGAACCAAAACTCTGACTTGTTATGGTCAGGTAAATAGTCATTAAATTTAACGTGCATAAACTCTTCAACCATTTTAGTTTCTGAGTTATACATTCTGTATGCTTTTGAGCGTTCAGAGTATCCTAAAAAGATACCTTATGAGCTTTAGCATCAAATTTCTTTAGGTAGACCTTATTATTCAGGATGTAACAGGTATATCTGAATTAATAAAAATAAGAGACATTAGGTCTTCTACCTTTAAATAACTCATACGATGTTAAATCTAGAATTGGTCTGATATAAATTTGATTCTAAATATAACAAGTAGTGTTAACAGCTTCTGCCCACAAGTAGTTAGAGAGTTTATTCTCATGAATCATTGTCCTTGCCATTTCTTGCAGAGATCTGTTCTTTCACTCAACAAATCCATTTTGTTGTGGAATTCTAGGAGAAGAGAAATCATGAATAATTTCATATTTTTCACAAAAGGATTCAAATGATTCATTTTCAAACTCACCCCCATGGTCACTTATGACCTTTAAAATTTTCAATTCCTTCTCAGATTGTACTTGATTGCAGAAGGTGCTAAACACTTCATATGTTTCATTTTTAGATTTGAGAAACTTCACCCAAGTCCATCTGCTAAAGTCATCAACTATGACCAAACCATATTTCTTACCATTGATTTAAGCAGTCCCAATATGACTAAATAAATCAATGTGAAACAATTCCCAAGGTCTAGAATAAGAGACAATCTTTTTGTTCTTAAAAGAAGTTTTTATAATCTTTCTAACTTAACATGCTCCACATAGAGCATTTGAGTGATAATCAATATCTGGCAACCCTTTCACAAGTTTTAGCTTGGAAAGTTTAGAGATTAATATCTAGTTAGCATGGCCTAACCTTTTGTGCCATACCCATTTTTCATCACTAGTTGTCATTAGGAAAACGACCATTTAAACATATAATTCAAAAAGATTGATTTTATAAACATTCCTTTTTCTTTTCCCTTTGAATACTACAGTTTTATCAGAATTGACAACAAAACAAAAGTCATTGTCAAACAATACATTGCAACCATCATCACACAACTGACTTATACTAAGTAGATTATGTTTCAGGCCATCTACAAGCCATACCATATTAATAATAGTTTGAGAATTACCTATGGTACTATTTCGACGATCCTTCCCTTATGGCCACCTCCAAAACCCATATTTCCTTCCTCTTTCAGATTCAGGGTTTGGAACATACACCTTTTTCCTGTCATATGTCGTGAGCAGTCACTGTCCCTATCAGGACTGACATTCCATCTGTTCCTTTGAGCATATCCCATCTTTGTTTTCAGACTCAGATAGAAGTCCTTCATCAGATGAGTGAGCCATCAGTGCTAAATTAGCATTATCTTGCTTTTCTGACTCTTCTTCATCTAGTTATTTCCATATTGCGATGAAATTCTTTTTGAACTTGTTTATGAAATTATCCTTCTGATAACTTCATTTTCTCTAACTGTCCTTCAGAGGTTCAGGACAATCACTTCTGAAATGAAATGGTTTGTTGCAATTGTAGCAGATTATGTCTTCATCTTTGAAGTTGATCCTTTTGTTGCTTTTAAGAAATCTTCTTCTTCTTCTGACTATCAAATTCTTCTTCATATGATTAATTAACTTTACTGTTTTTAGAAAATCTTATGGACTTGTCACCATATTTTTCAGAGGCAAATCTCAATAGGAGAGACTTAAACTTTTTAGAAGTTTCATCTCTATTGATTTCCATCTCATGACTTTGAAGATTGCTGATTAAACTTTCAAGGGACAACACGTTCAAATCTTTGGCTTCCTGAATAGCTATTACTTTAGGTATAAACTTCTGAGGGAGACTTCTCAGAATTTTCTTCACATGATCAGTCGTGGAGTAGCTTTTGTTCAGCACTTGAAGGCTTGAGACAAAAACTTGAAACTTGGAGAACATGGTTTCAATATCCTCATCTTCCTTCATTTTGAATAACTCATACTTTTGTACCAACAAGCCAACTTTGGCTTCTTTGACTTGTTGATTTCCTTGATAAGTAGAACACAACAATTCAAAGATAGTCTTTGCATAAGACTTATCAATGATTTGAAAATATTCAGCATGTGGAAGCGCATCAACTAGAATACCTCTGACTCTATGATGTTTTCTGTAGATTTTCTTTTGAGCAGGATTCAAAGTTTTTCTATCAGGAACCATACCAACACTATCTATAGGAATGTCAATGCCATCCTCAAGAATATAACATAGCTCATCATCGAGTCCAATGATATATGTGTACATCTTACTTTTCCACCATTCAAATTCAGTAGAGTCACCACTGAATATATGAGGTTTAATAGTGTAATTGTTTCTCTCAGAGCTATTGTAATCATAGGGAATCCCCCTTGAGGTACTAGGAATAGTAACCTCATGATCCATATTTTTCTCGTTGGATCTTTGACTGTACCACTGTTAAGTGTTACGCATAGACCTTTCTCTGATACCAACTGAAGGTGAGAAAAATATACAAGAAGGGGGTTGAATTGTATTTTGCAAAAATTAGATTTGTTTATGAACTAGAGTTCAGATTCTAAAAACTAAGTTCAGAATCTGATAAGGTGCAGCAGAAATAGGGACATAAGTAAAATAAAAATAGCAAAGAACACACGGTTGTCCTAGTTTCTCTCCCAACTGAGAGTACTCTAGTCCCCTTGCCAATCAAGAGATTTTCCACTATAATCAATCGGATTACACTTGCTTTCTTGTATACACTTGTATTAGAATTTTCTTTTTGCTCCGACCATTTGTCCAAGACTTCTCTTGCTTAGAGCTCGTGTCTAAGACTTTACTCTGCTTAATCAGCTCCTGACCGAGACTTCTCTTGCTTAGACCACCCGCCTAAGACTTCACATTGCTTAGAGCTCATACCTGAGACTTTCCCTTACTTAACCAGCTTTTGATTGATGACGACTAGTTGATTCAGTAAAGAATTGACTAGAAAATTCATCTCAGGTTTGGTATGATGAACACAAATGAAAAGAATGTAAAGAAAGAACTGAACAAGATTCTAAACATAGAGAAATAAGAATCTTGTCAGAAGGATAGAAAAGGTGACAAGAAATGATGTTACACAAAGACAAGAGATATAGACCATAAATGTAATAAAAAAACATCATTACTCAAGAGTTCTTACCCAACAAATTTCTTAAACACACTAGATGATTCTCAACTTTATGGAATTTAAGTAAGACAAGGATTTAAAAAGAATTTTTAATTAAACTGCTTATCAGAAGCAAAAATTTATTTTCTAAATCTCAAAGACTGACAATTTTCAGAAGCTATCTGTCATTAGAGTCTAATAGGATTAGACTTCGAGTGAGACATCTTATGTTAGTCATCAATCTTTGATATTCCATTCAAAGTTAAACATTTTCTCTTGAAACTAAATTTTAGTTTTTCCGATAGATGTGCTTGATTCATGAATGTTAAGATATAACGATTAGCATATGAAGAATTTCATTGACGAAACATAAATATCAATACTAAAAGAATTTCAACAGAGAAAATCAATATCGTGGAAGAGATAATAGAGAGAAACATTTAGCACTTTATTTTATATATTCTTAAGTGTAAAGTTTGTTTATCACCTTGTGTATCTGCTTATTTAAAAACAATATTATACGCATAAACCTTGTGTTTAACGGTTGTTAAATTCCTTGAGGGATTAGGTTTTAGTCTATAGCCTCAAAAAGTCACTGACCGATAGCCTTTGAGTTGTAATTTCTTAAGGGACTAAGTTTATTCATAATTCCTTAGAAGTCATTTGACGGGTAGTCATTGAGATTGTAATCAGTTTGATTATTGGATTGAGTTTTGATGAAAATGCAAAATTACTCTGATGAGTAGATTGGACTAACTTAATTAACGGTGAACCAGGATAAAAATACTTTATCATTTTTATCATTGATGTTATCATCTTTGAGTCGTGAAAACCTATAATATTTAAAACCCGTTACAATTCTCCATTTCTTGTGGTTCCTAAATAGGTGAGTAACAAAATGAGGTGTAGGGAGCATTCCTATTTCAAAAGCCAACAAATGAGCTTATAAACATTATATCTATCTAATATCTTTTTGATACAACACTGGTTAATTGTTCCTGAAATAATGGCCTATATTTGAAGTTATGATGCAAATAATAACATATTCTATCAATTTACTTACCTAATCGTCAGCTGATAACTTATTTTCACTATTTCCAGATGTGTATCAATTAAGCATTTGTTATCCTTTATTTCTACTTCACTATCAACATCATTTCTTATATATATTTGTCTAAGTGAGGTTGGAGTTTCATATGAGAAATCTCACTTTTTTGCGTCTGATCACTAAACTGTTACAATGCTATACTTATACCCTTCTTATATTTACACTTTATGTAATGTTTATAAATATGATAAACAATAAAGTCGTATATGAATAATGGCGTCAACAGTGTCCTGTGAATAATATCATGTGCATAAATAATATCTGTGAACCGTTTATAAACAATGACTTTTAATAGTAAATTAAAGTTGTTTAATAAAATATAAAAAATTTATTAATTAAATGATGAAGTTGGTTAACAAACGTTCAGATATTAAAAATAATTTTTACTAGTAAAATAAAGTTGATTAATACAATGTAAAAAGTTAATTAATGAAGTTATGAAGTTGGTTAATAAACACTCAGATATAAAAAAAAATTAGTAGTAAAACAAAATTGGTTAGTACAATGTAAAAGTTGGTTAATGAAATTATGAAATTGGTTAATAAATGCTCAAATATAAAAAAATTAATTAATTTTTATATTTTAAAAAAAATATTTTATTTTATTATAATATTTCACTGTTCACCCTATTGATGAACAGTGAAATATAGTGTAGATGTATGAATGAGTGTAAAAATAACATTTCTCCTAAAAAAAATACAAATATAAGCGTCATTTTTAAAACATTTTTATACATATCTTTTATTTATTGTGTTAAAAATTGAAATAATATTTATTATTTTTTTGTTCACATTATTTATCATTCGAACATTTATTCGATTTCTGATAGATTTTAAGAGAGACAAAGACCAATCGGGTCAACTCATATAAGTTTTTAGGGTTGTTTATGGTATGGTTAGTAAGAAAACTGAACTCAAATGAACTAAACCATAAAAAAGTATTCGAACTAAACCAAATCATTTCAATTTATTCAAAATTGAACCGAACCATAATCATTAGTTTGAAGTTAATTTTTCACAACCTAAACTATTTATTAAAGAACCAAACCGTTAATTTTAAACTTTTTTTAAAAGAAAAATATCAAAACTTATTTTTAGTATTTTTTATTTTCAATTTCAGTTGGGTTCAGTTACATTTTCAATTTGATTCAGTTTCGATTCGATTCTAAAACTATTTCTGCAATATTGTTTGTTACACTAACTAAACATAATAGTTTAGTTATTTTAACTTCAGTTCGATTCGATTCGACGATTCAATTCTGTTGATATTTTTTTAACAACCCTTCTCATTGCAATATAGCTTAAGTGGTTCATACTCTAAGCATCTTCAAATGGTGCAACTTATTTTTGGATTTTTTGAGGACCCATTAAATTAGATCATCTTGAAATAACTCATTTAATTTTTATTCCAATATTACAACTCTAAAAAACTCAAATTGGATCACACAATTTTATCTCATATATTAATATTGTATTCATATTTATTTTTTAAAAACTTAAATAAAATTAAATTTAAACATTTGAATGTAAAAGATTTTAATTATCATAATTTAAAAGCAAAAGAAGTATTAAAATAACATTAAAAAAAAGGAAAATGAAATAAAATGTATAAAACTAACTATTTGTTGTGTTTAGTATTATTATATTTGAAGCAATGTTGCATCATGATGCAACGGTCCACCATGCTGTTCAACTCCAATACATTCTATGTTGACGAACCAAGTTGAAAAACCTCCATTTAAATAACCACCTTCAAAGCATACAAGAAATGATAAATTTTAGTTAAGTTAGTTTCAAGTTTTTCTTTAGAAAATAAAGATAATACATGTGGTATACATAAAATACAATAATTAGTCATTGTATTCTTTTATAAATATGGGATTAGTTCTATAGATACTAGAGATTATATTTATTTTGTTAAATTCCTAATATATGCAAGCACTTACTCTGTAAGCCTATGCTTTTCGACTCAGATTATTCGACAAGTAATGAGATAGATAAGTGTTAAATGTAGATAGTTAAGGTGTGCCTTTTGATGCTAAACCAATATATTCAGCAGGAGAACACTTTCGACATAGGCAGTTAAAGAACTTGAATGAGGTCTCGAATGTGATAGCAGTTTAAGGCAGTTCAAGAACCAAAGACATGTGGTAACACATCAAAGACAAAAGCTCACGTAATAAGATACATGTCTAATTCTAAAGAAGTAATCGTTGTTGACAATTACTAATGTACTTAGTGTTGGACTTGAGACTTCACACACAAGAGAGGGGGGTGGGGGAGTAAATTGTGTGGTTAGAAAAAATGTGGTTTTTAAAATCTTTGAAAAATAAAATCAGAGTTTAAACATATTTTTAAATACTTAGCATCAAATATAAATTGCGAAAAATAAAAGTGGTTAGTATATAATTGTCTGAGTCTTCTCTTCCAAATGGTGAGTTAAGGCGGTTAGTCATTTCTCCACACAGTAGATTGAAGCGCTTAGTCTTCTATCCAGAAACGAGGACCTTGAAACAATTAGTCTTCAATTTCCTAAACCTTTCAAGCTTTTACGTTGTCACAACGCGAAAAATACACATGCGTAATAAAATGCTCGAAATAACAAAAGAGTTGCCACCGAAGTTTATTTAATCCAAAAGGAATGGGAAAATATCGATAAAACCCTTAAAGAAAAAGAAAATTGTCATCGCAACCAAATTCGAGTTCAGAAGTCGGTTATGCGAGTGGAAGGTATTAGCACCCCTCACATCCGTTGTACTCAACGGAAATCATTTAGTTAGTTTTGTGTTAGGTGTTAGCTTAAAAATGTTTGCATTCTTTCTTATTTATTAATTTGCTTATCTTAAAGAAAATGAAGACTAAAAATGAAGTTTTTTTATTAGGTTGCTTGACAAGATTGTGATTCTTGTTCTTATGTGTCCTTTGGTGTGATGAGGAATTCAAAGGTTTGTGAGTTGGACGATTTTAGTAAACAATGTTAGAGTCGTGCTCGAGCTATAACACATTCCTTGCTACTCACACATGGCAAAAGTGAACGTTTGTTTGAGCATCACATCATAATAGATAAAACATGATATGGAAATCCATCAGATTCATGTTTTAATCTCGTTCGAGCGAAACATTGATTGTTTCTCGAGCATATGGTGATGAAACGTTAGTTCACACTTCGTATCAGAACAGATAAAACATCGTTCGTTTATGAAAGGTTTTCGGTCGCGTTAAGGAGAAAAAAATTATTTTTGAAACGTTAGTCATTTTTAATGCATTTTTTTATTGTGAAAATGTTTTAAATGTGTTTGATGAATTTTAAGCAAAAGACAAATACTCAGGCGAGCAAGCTAATTAAGGCCTGTACCCAAATATTTGAGACTAGGATTGATATTATGTCTAACTAGTCCATTTTAATCCAAGTTTAAATGGATTTAGTTTGATTTGTAAAGTACTAGATGATGATGATGAAGTGTTTGATTTGCATTTGTTCTTGAAATTGATTTGAAAAGATTTTTGATTTAAAAATGAAATGTTTTTGAAATTAAATGATAGAATGATCAAATATTTTTATTTTAAAAATGACTTGTTGTCGATCAAACATTTTTTATTTTCGAAAGATTGATTTTAATGACTTTTTCCTTTATTAATTTAATTAATTAGTGCAATTAAATTAACAAAACAAATAAAGAATGTGATGTGTGAACATGCAAATGATGGTGTAAAAATAAAACAAAAATGGGCTTAAGGTCAAATATAAAAGAAAATAAAAAAACAAATAAAAACAGATGAGGGGTGCATACAATAAAGGGGTGGTATTAAGTAAATAACACAAAGCCTAAAACCAACCATCACCATATTTTCTCAAAACTTTTATACTATCAACAACTCTTTGACAATATCTTCACGTATAGATTTGTTTAAATAACCAATTTCTAACTTCCTCTCAAACACAAAATTCACCTTTCACATATTTCATGTTAACATTACAAAATCTCTTGAAATAATCACTATGGTAAAAAAACAAAGTAAATAATGAACACCATTCATTAATATAAACTAATATATTAACTTATAAAAAAAATTAACACCATTCATTATGTAAAAACAACAATATAAACACTCGTTAACCACTCAGAAAACAAAAACTACAATATACAAACTATCTTCTTCTTTCTTTTTTTTCTTTTTTTTTTTTTCTTTTTTTTTTTTATAATCAAAAATATATTGAAGAGAACAGAGAGGGAAAGAAAAACAGAATCCCAAACTGAAGACATAAAACTATCCAAGTTCTCTCCAATCTTTTAAGAGAGATTGAATCTGATACAATAATGATTGAAAATTTAACATTTCTCCTCTAAAAATAATGTTGTTTCGAACCCTCCAAATAGACCAAAGAACCGCAAATTAAATTTTACACCGAAAATTTTTCTCCACAAATCATGTTAGAGCAGAGTTTATAATTTTCATGATGTCCAAAATTGAGTTTATATCAGGGGGTTGGATTCCCAACCAAACAAAAACCATAGACCAAACATGAACGGAGATCCGACAAAAAATGAATAAATGACACACAGTTTCTTCTTCTTCCCGACAAAGAGGGCAAATTAATCCATTAGAGTTAACCATACCTCTTTTCCACAGCTGATACCGCGTTGGAAGGCGATCTAGAGCAACTCTCCAACCAAAGAATTTTATGCTAGAAGGTACAGAGGCGTTCTAAATTTTTATCAACAAACTAGAAGTTGAGGGATTCGATGCTAAACCTTTCTCCTTGCAAGGAAATCAGCCTTGAATAAGCATTTTTAACCGAGAAACCTTGTGGGTGCCGCCATCAAATGAAAGAATCCTGACCTTGATGGTGAGGCTGCATTTCAGCTAAGATCAGCCGCAGTTCGTGAAGCTCAAGATCAACCGCAATTCGTGAAGCTTTTGAACAGGCAGAGCAGACAGCGAATCAGTGCCAAAGTTATCGTTCCAATGCCAAAGACCATCGGTCCAAAACCCAGAAGAAAATACACTAGCAGATTTGTTTGAGACAGATTCATAAAGAGATGGAAACATGTGTTTTAGAGGTTGAGAACCGATCCAGAGATATTGCCAAAAATCTATAAGCATACCGTTCCCAAGCTTGCAAGACACCCCTTTGCCAAACCAACTCTCATCTTCTCCAAATTTACCGACAATCTCCTTCAAATCCCTCCACCAAATAGAAGCTTTCGGCAAATTGGAAGGAAATCTCGACGGTTCAAGAAGAATCCTCTTTATATCGCCATAACGGAAAGTAAGAATCGACACTCCCATATCCAGAGGATTTGAATAGAATTTCCAAGCCCATTTAGATAGAAGAGCTATATTGAAAGTTTCGCAGTCTTTGATTCCCAACCCACCGTCAGCTTTTGATTTACAAATATCCGCCCATGCAACCCAATTGATCCTACGTTTTTGTTCCTCCCCTTTCCATAAAAAAGCTCTTTGAATGTTGATAATCTCTTGCAAGACTACTTTAGGATCACGGTAAAAAGAAAAGAGGAAAACCGATATTAAATTTAAGACCGAATTGATCAAAGTTAATCTACCGCCAAATGAGATGTGCTTTCCTCTCCATAAAGAAAGTTTGTCTCTAATCTTTGTTACCATCGACTCCCATGTGGTTTTCCTTCTCGGGTTCGCTCCTATGGGAATTCCCAACAAGTTAAACGACAAGCTGGTCATAGAGCAAGAGAGGAAAATTGACGCAGCCTCGAGGAACCCATCATCCAAATTGACACCAATTACCTTGCTTTTTGTAAAATTCACCTTCAGTCCGGACACCAGTTCAAACCCCCTTAGCATCACTTTAACGACCAAAATGTTTTATCTATTAGAATCCCCCAAGATTACAGTATCGTCAACAAATTGAGATAAACTAAACTGGAGCTCTTCAGAAAGAATGAAAGGATGAAATTTTGCGGCTGCAATAGAATTCTGCATCAGTCCTGCTAAGCCTTCTGCTGCAATGATAAACAATAGGGGTGAAAGCGGATCACCCTGTCGAAGTCCTCTTTCCATTTCAAATTCTTGCGTTGGACTGTCGTTTACCAAGATCGATAAGGTACCCGGACAAATGTAGCATCGTAACCACTTAATCCAAGTAGAACCGAAATTCATCTTCCTAAGGACATAAAACAAATATTCCCATGATACCGAATCAAAGGCTTTTTCGAAGTCTACCTTGAAAGCGAAACAATAGGGATGAAAGCGGATCGCCCTGTCGAAGTCCTCTTTCCATTTCAAATTCTTGCGTTGGACTGCCGTTTACCAAGATCGATAAGGTACCCGAACAAATGCAGCCTCGTAACCTCTTAATCCAAGTAGAACCGAAATTCATCTTCCTAAGGACATAAAACAAATATTCCCATGATACCGAATCAAAAGCTTTTTCGAAGTCTACCTTGAAAGCGAAGAGTTTCTTCTTGTGCCTAGCCGCGAAATCTATTAATTCATTTATGATAAGCACTTCATCCATCATTGATCTCTTTGCTATGAACGCTGATTGGTTTAAAGAGATAAGTCCATCAATGACTCTAGCCAACCTCCTTACCATAAGCTTCAAAATTATTTTATAAACACTGCCAATTAAGCAAATTGGCCTATACTCTCTAAGCCCTTGAGGATTTGAGTTTTTCGGAATCAATGCCAAGAAAGCAGCCTTTAACGCCTTTGGAAGAAAACCTACAGAGAATAATTCATTAATGCAAGCAAATAAATCATCTTTTATAATTTCCCACGTTGCCTTGAAAAATTCCATTGTGAATCCGTCCGGACCCGGACTTTTATCTGGAGCAGCCTCCCAAATAACAGTTCTGATGTCATCAATCGAAAAAGGCTCCTCGAGAAAGACTTTATCAGATTGAGATAGAGATTTGAAATTAACTCCCTCCAGTAATGGTCTGTGCTGATTTGGTTCTTTGAAAAAAGCTTTGAAATGGTTGAATACAAAGTCTTTAATCCCTTTCACATCTTCAACCATTTCGTTCCCCTCTTTAATTGTTGTAATTCCCTGTCTGCGATATCTGTAATTTAACAAAGAGTGGAAATATTTGGAATTACGGTCTCCTTCTTTGAGCCAACAACATTTTTATTTAGTCCTAAGAAACTCTTCTCGTCTATTAAGAGATTCCCAGTATGAATGTTGTGCTTCACTCCTTCGACTTTCCATCTGCGAATCATCTTGATAGTCATCATCCTCAATCACCATGTCCTGATCATTTATCTCTTTCACTGCATCCGAAACTTTCAAATCTAGGATTCTGAAAATCTGTTTGTTCCAGACTTTCAGATCTATTTTCAATAACTTCAGTTTTTCCTTGAAGATGAACATACTCCTTCCACTGACCCGTGTACGATTTCCAAGCTTTTTCAACGAAAGGCAAGAAGTTTTCATGTTTTAACCAGGAGCTAAAGAATTTGAAGGGCTTGGGGCCCCAGTTCAAATCAATTGTCTTTAGAAAAATTGGGCAATGGTCTGAAAATGTTCTATCACCAACATACTGAGCATTCAAATTCCATAGACGAATCAGAGACTCTGATAGAAGGAACCGGTCGAGTCTGCTCATTGAAGTACCAGATGTATTGAACCAAGTGAATTTTCTGCCCACCGCTGAAAGATCTAACAGCTCCATTCCTTCAATAAAGTCGCGAAATTCAGTCATCTCTGAAGAATTGTGATACACATTTATACAAACTATCTTACTTCAAACCTTAAATAAGAAATGAACAGCAAGTCCAAATATAAAATGTAAACAAACAATTAAACACAAATAAAAAAAAAATCAAAATATTCAATCCCACATTATATTCAAGACCCTAATCATTTCGAACTAAAGACTTAATTGATTAAATGAGAAGAGAGTTATTTTGTATTTTAGTTTAAGTTAGTGACCAAAATAATAAATAACAACACTTTCAAGGACTCATTAGCAAAATCCTTGTTTTAATTTTAATAATTGTTATAGCGAGAAACAAACGTTGTGACCGAAAATTTATTGTTCCAAGTTAGTTGAACTTGAAACCTACGACGTAGATGTTTTCCTTTCATTGTTATCATCGAAGCCACATTGTTAAAAACCTCTTCTGTTCTTCTACAATGTTCCATTCCATCTTCGTATTCTCCATCATCTTCTAAAAACATCCATTCCCCAAACCATCTTCGATCCAATCGCCACCCAAAACCCTTATAGTCACACAAACCCATTTCACCAATTTAACTCCCGAATCAATCAATTTCAGTTTTTGATTTGTGGGGTTGCTTCAAAATGTCTTCTTTCACCACTATCCCTTGTCCCAAATGTCTCTCTTTTCATCCTTTGGGTTTGAATTCTCAGACCCCATCAAGACGGAATGTGCAGCTGGGGTTCAACAAATCTCAGTTGTTTGGATCTCTGACTTGTGATTTGGTGTCAAATGGGATTCAGGTTTGTGTTTTTGGAAGCAAATTTTCCGAATCTAGATTTTGAAGTTTGGTTTTTAATGTTACTTTGTTTTTTTTGTTTTTCCCTAAATTAGAATTTGGATAGTGATTGATGATGATGTTATTGCACGTGATTGATTGCTTCTTATTTTTGAGATTTTCATTGTTTGAAGATTCAAAATTTATTAAACCTTCAATTTTGAAACCTAATTTATCACTCTCCTATTTGATTAAACCACCAAATGACTGAAATTCTTAACTTTTTTTCAATCTAACTAGTGGGTTCTAAACGGTCACTTTCTGTTTTTTTGAAACTAATTGAGTGAATAACTTGATAGATTATTAATAATTTAGCAACTATTATTGAATTTCTATAGTTCAAGGCAACAAATAGAAGAGATTGTGATCTATGTAAACCGACACTTTTGGAAAAATGTGTGTCTGTGTCTGTGTTGGTGTCCGAAACCGAAACTGACACTTGTGATCGGTGTAGTCAAGATCGAGTGTTGGGTCTTAAGATCTTACGATCTTACATGTTGGGTCTCAGACGCGTTGCAGCTATATTTTTCTTCCCGATTATTTATTTGTTCCATCGATATTGTTGTGTCCAACAGTGCCTTGAAAGGAAGCAATTTTCTGCCTGGAAGGCTCAAGCACATCCTAACGAGGTTAGTTTTCATTTAGTTTTACTTTGAACGAAAAACCGTCATCATCCCTTACCCTACTATCCCGATGATTTTTTTTTTATAAATTTTTTATATTAACCGTAACACATACGCTTCTCTATATGTTGTAGGCTGCTACTATTGAAAATTCTTCAAATTCTGCACCTGTATTGGTCAATGAACCTAACGATGTTGCTTTACCAAAGGAGAGTGATAACCATAACGGGAAACCCCCCGGTCCAACCACTTCCACTGATGAATCTTCAGTTTCCACATTTATGAATCAAGTTTCCAAGCTTATTAAGTAAGTCTAATGTTATGTTTGGCTTTTGACTTTATAATTGATTCGAGTCTCAAAATCAAACCTAAAAGCTAATGTTTCTAGCTTTTGTGATCACCAAGGTTTTATAAAACGATCTGTTACCGTGACAAAACTTGATCGGAAGGTGCTGATGCCGATACCGATACCGTTATTCACCATTTATATGGTGAAAAAGAAATTGTGGTTAATTTACACGTGACGACCACAATTAGTATCGCAACACCTGTACCGACCGAAATTGGGATGCGAACGCGACTGTTATTTAAAACCTTGGTGGTGACGTAGGATCAATGCTCAAATTTGTTGACAAATATGCACACACAAAAAACTTTTGATCCAAACTATTCAAAATAAATTATTAAAATCACTTTTTTTTCCCATGAATGTATCCATTAAGAAATGAAAAAATTTGTTTGTATCATAATTTAATGTGCAGACTTGTGGATTCGAGAGATATTGTGGAGCTGGAACTTAAGCAAGCTGGGTATGAGCTCATGATAAGGAAAAAGGAAGCGTTGCAGCCTCCACCGGTTTCGCAACAATCGTTTTCCTATCCAGCATATCCTTATCATCAAGCATCACCACCGCCACCACCACCACCTGTTGCTGCTTCTGCTCCTGCAAGTGATCCACCTGCAAAAGCAGCTCTGGCTTTGCCTGCAAAATCTAGTGCATCATCTCATCCACAGCTTAAATGTCCAATGGCTGGAACTTTCTATCGATGTCCTGCGCCTGGTGCACCACCGTTTGTCAAGGCATGTAGTTACGATCTTTTTTGAACAAATCGCTATTATTCCGTGTTGCACTATTCAATACAAAATATTGTCAAAATAGCGGTTATGGCAGTGCTATTGCACTGTCGGGTAGCGGAATTTGATCAAAACACTATTTCCCTTGTCGATGTTTCAGGTGGGAGATAAAGTGCAGAAAGGGCAGGTTGTTTGCATCATCGAGGCTATGAAATTGATGAATGAAATTGAAGTATGTGAATCGTTCTTTCGTTTTTGTTTTGCGTTGTTATTTCGTTCTTATTCTACTGCTAACCACGCCTGTTTGTGTTGGAGATGTCTTCGGTCTGAAGTGTTGGTGCTATAGCTATTTAATGTATGTTTCATTTCACGTTTGGAGCATCCAGAATTGATCCTGGATCCGGGATGTGTAGAATTGATTCTACCTGAAGCTATGATTTGTAGCTTTTGACTCTAAACGTTTAAAATTTATTCTTCAACCCACTTTTCCAAAAATTTATCCAGACATAAATAATCAATCTTTGTATAAATCGTTAGAAAAAAGTTCTAATTACTTGGTTTTTTATTCATTGCTTTGCAGGCTGATCAAACAGGAACAATAGCTGATATTCTGATAGAAGACGGGAAACCAGTCAGTATAGGCCTGGTACTCACTCTCTCTCTCACACATGCACACGCGCATGCATGCATGTTCTACGATACACACATTTTTGTTTCATTTGTTTTATCGAAACACTCATTCTGACTCATGTTTCACTTCACGCAGCCTCTTTTTGCAATTGGACCATGATGAGTACCAGAAGAAGGGACCTTACATCTTAGTTCTTGGATAAACATTGCACAAGGCTGTGATAAAATTTTATCGCGCAATAATATTTGTTCCGTTCCGGTTTAGAAAATGATTATATTTATTTAAGTAGAGACATTTCAAGACATAAATGGCACGGTATATCAGAATGAGTGTTAGAGTTTGTAGTTCTAAACAGTTTTAATAATTTTTGTCTCAAAGTTTCATTATACATTAGATTTCATTCTGGTATGATCTTCTGTCCTTTGTTTTAGAATGCATTTGTTCCTTTAGCTTTGTGCTTCTAAGTTAGATTTTCTGTGATGGGTTGGGCAGTTAGTCATGTTTCTTCTATGCAATGAAAACTTGGGTCATGTATGATCCAATCTTTTGTGTGGGTTGGGTTAGTTAGGCCCATATCATTTGGGTCATGTTTCTTCTAGGGAAATGCTCTTTCCAACTTTGGTGGTTTCTTTTACACATTTGAAATTTCATAAATGTCTTTCTATTTGTTCGAAGATGTATCTTCTGACGTATTTAAAATAACATCAATTTTTGCTTTTCTCAGATTTACCCAATTTTGAAAATAAAAAGTTTTGATGATGCATCTTTGTAGCATATTTGGGTATTCCATAGATGTATCTTCGAAATAGCTCTCGCATTTAATTATTTTGTTTTAATTCACTGAGATAGTTAAATGAATGATTCATTGATATTTATGAAGATACATATTCGAAAATGACTAGCAGAATATTGAATTAAACACGATCTTGCATGATCTTATCAAAGGGAAAGGGAGTAAAACAAGTTCATTCATTTTACCCCTTTGAAAGGGTAATATTGTAAATTCACTAAGGAACATTTTTTTTTACCTTAGTTGAATAATTTATCCATAAAGTGATTGATTTGTTCGATTTCGAAGCTAAACCTTTTAAAATATTTGGGTTAGGAATTTAGTTACTAAGTTGTTGGTTCGATTCGAAAACTCAGTCCGTTCAAAATCTTTCTTTGGTTCGAGATCAACTTGATATAAAATCTCTCACTGGTTCGTGGTTATCCTGGTAAAAACTCCGACTCGATTCCTATGCTTAGCCTGATTAAAATCTTTCTAAGGTTGGAGATAATCATGGTATAAAATCTCATATATTTGTGGTCAGATCATTACAACCTCAGTTTGGTTCATGAGTTTAGCTCGGATTAAATGCTCACCTAAATTCGAGATAATATTGTGTAAAATCTCGATTTAATCTCGGGACTAACCTCTTTAATCCGTTGCTTGGAAAGAAGACTAACCACTTCACTCTGTTGTTCGTTGTTTGGTTGAAAGTTAGGCATAAACTTCATTTTTCTTGTATGTGGGGGAGGGGGGGGGGGGGGGGGGGGGGTGTCAAGAGTTCAACCTATTAAAAAGATCTTAAGATTTACTGGATACTCTCAAGAACAAATAATGGAGGAGGATTAGATTTTTTCTTTTCGATCAAATCTCTATAATTTCTGGTGTTATCTCTATATCCTTCAACTCTTTACTTTCCGCATTTTATTTTCCGCTTCAAATTTCTAAAATCTTTTTGAAATGAAATTAATCTCTCAAAATATTTCTAAATTTTTTTCAAACTATCGTTTTTCTAAAATCCACAATTCACCTCCTCTTTTTGTATGTGTAGCCATATCACCTACAGATATAACAAAACATTTAGAAATAGGTTGTTGCATTATTAGAGAAAGTTACAACATAGATTGAGGAAGTTGATTAATGTTTCTTCACACAATCCAATTGTTGATTTCTTCACCAAATCTCTCTTTTCGAAACCATTCTTCTTTTTTCTAGTGTTGATGTTCAAGTTCATGATGAAATCTTAGATTCAACATTGATAATACCAAACATTTGATGCCAATTAACTTCATAAGCTCCAATTATTTTCCTCTATATGTTAAAATGTATCCGTAAATTGAGCTAAATGAACACTTCTCTGTAGCTACGATCAACCATATTAATATAAATACTCATTAATAACAACGTGATATCCTTAACATTCCTACAATAATCCTCTATATAAAAGATCTCTGAACTCCATCTTTCTTTTGAATAACCTGAGCTATTTCTATAAAATCTCCACAAACAATTCCTGTTATGTCCAAAATTTACTACTCATCCCGTCACAAATTACAAGATGTTTTAGAAATTTCACGTGAATTAAGAAACTTAATCATGTTGTATCGGAAAGAGAAATTATGCATGACTTTACAATATTACCCTTAATTTATTATAGATAAAAGAGAAATTTAAAGAATTGGAAAAATAAATAGTAATAAATGATAGGGGGTATATTGGAGAAAATGTCATTAATGTTGCATTGGAAATGTGAAGTGACTTATAATTTGAGACAATTTTTTTTTTGACAAGTGATTTATAATTTAGGACATTGGGAGTAAATAATAAAATCATTTTAGACCCTTCATGATTATTTGCATCCTCAAAGTGCTTAATCTCTATTTGGCGAGAATCCGATGTCATAGCATTACTTGAAACCAATGCCTATTAATCCAAATTCGGTGCTCTTAGAGGGTGTGGAAAGTAATTAATATCTTTGTTATTATTATTTTGCTAAGATCAATATCCATTTATCCAAAGTTCCACCCATAATTTTGTTGAGATATAAGTAATATAATCTAAGTTGTCCAAATGTAATTAGAATTTAGGGATTATTATATTTGTTACTTAGTAGTCAAGTCACTTAGTTGTATATAAATAGATACTTTATAATTTAGTTTTGTAAAACATTCAATAAAAATCCTTATTCTTCATTCTTTGAATTTTTATTTTATTTTCACCACCAGTATCCGGTTCACTGGTCCGCCTAATTTGGTTAGGGGTCAGTTCTGACATCAAGTGATTCAAGCCCCCTCCCGATCGCAGTTGTGGGTATCGAACTGTGGTCCTCCCTACCAAGTCCAACGCCAATCACCATTGGACCAACTAATGATTGGTTCTCTCACTCTTTTCTCTCCTCACAAAAGTGCCTCACACACTAAAAAATTGGTATCTAGAGCTCTGATTAGATTCTTGATCATATTTTCAAGAATCACACGTCAGTGATCATGTTTTTGGAATCACAGGTTGTTAATTAATCGCTGCAAAGATGAATGGTACCAACGACATTCTGAATTCTCTTCTAATTCTTGACGGCAAAAATTGGATCCGATAGAAAAAATAGATGCAATATCTGTTTGGCTTTCATGAAACCCTTGAAGTGGTTACCAATGACGTCCCTGAGCTTGCTAAGAACGCAACTGATACTCAGAGAGTCGCGAACAAGAAGGCCAAGAAAAAAGACTGCAAGGTTGCGTATTGCATTCAATCGGCGGTAGATTCGACGAATTTCGACAAGATCTTTCACGATGAATCAGCGAAGGAGACATGAGATATTCTTGTCAAGTACTACGAAGGAGGTGAGAAACTTAATGTCATCAAATTACAATCTTTACGATGACAATATGAATTACTACAGATGGGAGAAAATGAAAACATTGTGGGTTATGTGTCAAAGGTGCATAATCTCGTACATCTCATGAAGATTTATGGTGAGACCGTAACTAATAAGATTATAGTTGATAAGGTAATGCATATGTTGACATCTCACTTTGATCACGTTATCGTAACTATTCAAGAATCTAACAATCTTGAAACCCTAAAACTGGAATATTTGGTTGGTTTATTGGAGGTGCATCAGACCAGGATTGTCGAAAGGAAAAGGGTTCAAGATTTTATACAAGAACTGTAGGCTCAAGCCTGGAAGAAACATGATGGTTCCAGCATGTTCAAAGGCAAAGGAGACAAGACTCAGAGTAAGAAGTCTTGGTCAAACTCTAAAAAGAATAAGGTCGATGACAGAGCTTCTGAAATCCTCAAAAAAAGGAGAAGAAAACTCCTATAAAAAAGACAAAGATAAAATGGCCATTCAGTGCTATGACTGCGAAAGTGGGGTCACTTGGCCAAGAATTGTGGGTACAATAAAGACAAGGGAGTAACAAAAGACACAGAGAAAAGAGTGAACCTTGTACTCGAAGATTCAGATGATTATGAATATATGTTGGTTATGGCTACAGTTGCAGACGACCATGTCGACTTCAAGATCTGGTGTCTCGATCGGGGCTGCTCGAATCACATGACTGGTTGAAAAGTGTGGTTAGAAGATTTTGACTTATCGAAGAAGAGAAAGGTCAAACTTGTTAATAATAACTCATTGCAAGCAGAAGATACTGGAGACATAGTTATTCAAAGGAGCAATGGAGGAAAACCTATGATCAAAGATGTACTTTATGCACCTGGAACGAAGTGAAATCTGCTATGTGTTAGACAACTGGTCGAAAAAGGTTTCTTAGTGATTATGAAAGATGGAGCCTCGCAACTGTTCATCACTCTTAATAATTTGGTCTTGAAATCTCCTTTGTCGAAGAATAGGACATTCAAGATCATGATCAGTTCGAATGAAGTAAAATGTCTAAAAACAACTGTCGACCACAAGCATAGTTGGCTGTGCCATTTGAGGTTTGTGCATTTGAATTTTCGACCACTCAATCAATTGGTTATTTAAGATATGGTAACTGGTATACCAAATTTTGAGATGCCCGACAAACTTTGTGAAGGTTGCTTAGTAGGGAAGCAATCCAGAAAGTATTTTGTTTAGACTATGCCAATGAGGTCCTTTTGCATACTAGAAGTAGTACATTCAGATGTATTTGTCCCGTTCGAGGATCATACCATTGATGGAAATAGGTACTTTGTCTCATTTGCCGATGAGTATATTCGAAATCTTTGGATCTATGTGATTAAGTGAAATGATGAAGTATTTGCAATCTTTAAGAGATTCAAAATACTTGTCGAAAGCCAGAGTAAAAAGAAGATTAAGGTTTTGTGAATAAATGAAGGTGGCAAATATACATCAAAGATGTTTGAAGAATTATGTGCAGAACATGGTATTGATCATGAGGTAACTGCTTCTTACACGCCTCAACATAATTGAATAGAAGAAATAAAAATCACGACCATATTGGATATGGCGAGATGCGTGCTGAAGTAGAAGAATTTACCAAAATCCTTATGGGGTGAAGCTCTTTCCAAACCTATTTATGGTATGAATAGGTGCCCTACCAAGAAGCTGAAGAACAAGGTTCTTGAAGAAGTGTGGAGTAGAAAACGACCATCAGTGAGTCATCTGAAGGTGTTTGGCTCTATTTTTTACAAGCATGTTCCTGAAGCGAGAAGAAGGAAGCTTGATGACATGAGTGAACCTATGATTTTGGTAGGATATCATAAAATTGGAGCATACAAGCTATTCAATCCAATCAATGAGAATATCATGATGAGTAAAAATATTGTTATTGATGAAAATTTTACTTGGGATTGGAATTCTGGTGATCCAATTAACAAACCATTGATGAGCTACGACGTCGACGAAGAAACCAATGAAGTCGAAGTTAATGCAATTGTCGATATTCCAGTCGAAGTCGAAGTAAATATTGACATCCCTGACACATTTGAAGTAGAAGAGGGTGTGGATAACACAAGTCAAAGACCTCAAAGAACTAAAGTCCATTCAGCAAAACTTGAAGACTATGAAGTTACTGGTGATGATGAAGTCACACCAAATGGAGAATTAGTTTATTTTGCTTTACTTATAGGTGCTGAAACTAGTCAGCTATAGAGAGGCTTTAAAGAATATGAAGTGAAAGTCTGCTATGGTCGAAGAGTTACAAGAAATTGTAAGAAACAACACATGAGGGTTAGTCAAATTGCCAACACATACAAATGCTATTAAAGTGAAGTGAGTGTTCAAGCTGAAGCACAATACTAATGGGTCGATAGCAAGACATAAGGAGAGATTGGTAGCTAGATGATTTCTTCAGAGACCATGACTCACTATGAAGTATATGCACATGTCATAAGATTGGAGACTATAAGATTGGTTGTAACCCTGGCATGCAAGCAAGGTTGATCGACATTTCACTTAGATGTGAAATCAACATTTTTGAATGGTCCCTTAGACGTAGAATTCTATGTCACACGCAACCTCATGGGTTTGTGATACATGAGGAAACAAGAAAAGTGTATAAGTTACACAAAACGCTTTATGGCCTCAAGCAGACACCTAAGGCATGAAACAAGAAAATCAACTCATACTTGGCCGAGTTGGGATTTATCAAATGTAAATCTGATTATGGTGTCTATGTTTAGGTTGTGGCACAAGATATAACAATCATCTGGTTACATGTTGATAACTTGTTAGTAACTAGAAATAGCTTGGAGAACTTGTCGAAGTTCAAAGAGCTAATGATTACGGAATTTGAAATGTCAGATTTGGGAAACTTGTCTTATTTCCTTGGCATGAAATTTCAAATGTTGAAGCAAGGTATGGTGCTATATATAAGAAAATATATCAAAAAGATACTCAAGAGATTTAGGATGGATGATTAGACTCCTGCATTTTCGCCTGTCAAACCAAATTTGAAGTTGAAGAAGCATGAGGAGGAAGACAAATTCGATGCAACTTTGTTCAAACAAATTGTCAGATCTCTGAGATATGTGCGCAACAGCCGACATGACATAGGTTTCTTAGTCGGGTCAATGAGCAGATACATGAGTAAACAGAGGGTGTCACACATGAAGGTTGCAAGAAGAATCCTGAGATGCTTAAAAGGATCGATAGACTATGAAATTCTATTTTGACGAGACTCTGAAAGCAAAGAAGCTATGGTTACTTGCTATTCAGATGTTGATTGGTGGAGAGATAAGAAAGATTCAAGAAGCCCCACTGGCTATTTCTTTCAATTATTTGGTGCCCTAATCTCATGGTTCTCTAGAAAGTAACTTGTGATGACAATGTCATCGTGTGAGGCTGTATATATAGCAGGATCTTATGCTATGTCAAGTAATTTGGATCAAATCCATACTTGAAGAAATGGAGGCCAAAATGAAGAAACCTCTGGTGCTGCAAATCGATAACAAGTCAACCATAAATCTTGCAAAGAATCAAATTTTACATGGAAGGAGTAAGCACGTCGAAACTAGATTTCATTTCTTGAGGGAGAAGGCAAGTTGAGGTGAACTTGAAGTAAGACATTGCTCAAGTGAAGCACAGTTAACCAATATTTTCACCAAAAGATTGAAGATCAAAAGATTTCTAAATTTGAGAAAGAAATTAGGAGTAATTCAGATCGACTATAATTCGCGTTTGTTAGACAACTTAGATTATAGGGGGGTATGTTGGAATATAAGTAATATAATCCAAGTTGTGTGTGGCCCAAACACAAAGATAATTAGGGTATAGAGTTTGTTATATTTGTTTCTTAGTAGTCAAATTATTTAGTTGTATATAAATAGATACTTTGTAATTCAGTTTTGTATCACATTCAAAAAAGTGCCTCACGCACTAACAAACTTGAGTATGATTTTTTTTTTTAATTTATAATTTATAGAAATCCGGTATCATTTACGCGCAATTGCAAAGACCAATCTCTCAAGTCAGATATGACCACAATAGGTGGTAAAACCCTCTCTTAAGAGTTTTAACACGGCTGCGTGTATATGATTGAGTTTGAATTCAAAATCTTTGATTAAACTTTAAAAAATCCCTTATCATCTCATCTTAGAGTATTTTTGACTAACTTGAGTATGGATTTCTCACTAAATCTTTAGAATCGTTGAATTGAATAATTGTTTGCTAACAATTAATTCTTGAATTCTTATTGGTTTAACTATGTCACCAATATCCCCCTTGAATTTAGCACTGGTCCCACACTTTTTTTCTTCAACAAAATAACATCATATTAAGAATTTGTTGAAATGAGTTTTAGTTTTTAAAATTTATTTCATAATTTTTTTTAAAATAACATAAAATAAATATAAAATAAAATATGTTTAATAATTTTATTTGTAGAAACTGTTTTAGGATTGAACAAATGAAAAAATATGTTTGTTCGATATATTATATTTTAAAATTGTAAAATGTTACAAATTTGTCATTAATAAAAACTCTATCTCTTTTTCTTGTTTTTTTCCCTCTATTTTTCAATTTCTAAAACTAAAAACCAAAATTTCTAAAATTTATTTTAGATTTTTAGTTTTTAAAATTCAAATAAAAAATAATTTTGTAAAACTATATTATCAAACAAGTTTTATAATTTTCAAATTAAAAAAAAAAAACTATTTTACAAAACAAACACAAATAGGCCCTAAATATTTCCTCTAGTCTTTATTATACAAGAAAGTTTACTTTCATTTATATTCATTAAATAAATAATGTATCTAGTTTATATTTTGTTTGTATACATTAATTATCTAATGAACGTTAAAAGTGATTTTTTTTATAAAATGAATTATAGAGAGGATAATAATGATAAAGAAATAGTTTTTCAAAACAAATTTCATTTTTTTAAATAAATAATATATTTAATCTATATTTAGTTCAAATATATTAGTTATTAAATGAATTTAAAAAATAATATTTTTCTTATAATATGAACCATAATCAAATAAAATTTTATTTATTTAAGTAAATAACATATATGTTTGATCTGAATTTAGTAAAGATATATTGCTTATTCAATAAATTTAGAAAAAGTAAAGTTTCTTTTTATAATTTGAAGATGTGGAAAAAAATAGTGATTAAATAAAAAAATTTAATAAATTATTTTTTGAATAAATAATGTGTCTAATCTATATTTAGTCAAAATATATACATTGTTTTTTCAATTAATATATACTTTGTGCCGTTATCAGACCTTAGACATTTGAGGAATGTTCGACACTGATTCTCAATGCATCACACATTCAACAAAACTCTTTTTAGTTTGATATTTTGTTTTGAGAAAAATGACTCAAGTGTATATTGCGTAGTCATCTACCGATGTTAAAAATATTTGTGTCCTAACATAGAAATAGTAGATAAAGGTCCCTACAAGTCAACATGCAAGATATCAAAATGAGCACAAGAACAAGTAATGCCATTAAAAAATGACAATTTTTTTTATTAGCAAAGTGACATGATTCACAAGGTACTTCATTATTTTTACAAGTAATGAATATTTTTGAAATTGTTTGTAATCCTAAATCACAAATATATCCTTGTTTTAAATGCCAAATGTTACAAGAACCACTCAACAGAATTAAAAGTTGAAGAATGGTTTGCATAGTCAAGAACATACTATCCTCTTTTCTTGATAGGTAAAGTTGCAACCTCTTCACTATTACCCTTACTAGAAATAGAAGCAGAAATAAAAGTGTCCTTTCTTGTTGAATAACAAGAGAAAAACTTTATCAATGTTAGGAAAGGGATTCATCATCATTATCTTTGACTTAGAATGTTTGAATTTTTCATTCAACCCCTTAAGAAAATGTATCACGTAGTTTTTTATAGTTTTTAGCAGAAGGAATTAAACAACAGGAATAAGGAATGGAACACGAACAAGTAGGAATTCAATGATAATTCTCTAATTCATCCTAAAGAACCTTCAATTGAGTAAAGTAATTCAAAATATCAAGAGTATCTTGATGAAATTCGTAAAGATATTCTTGAATGTCTGAAATGCAGAAAATTCCACTATGAGAAAATCAAATATGCATGTTCTTCTAAACACCAATTGCATTATCAATCCAAAACACAAATTTTGCAATTGATTCATATATTTTTCGTTGAATCCAGGTAAGAACCATATTGTTACAACGAATCCAATGAGCATAAAGTATATGAGAGATAAGAGGTTTGGGTAGTGTTCCGTTAATTAGTTTTTCTTTATTCTCGAAAATCAAATCTATTTGCATCGATCAATCCCATGTATGATAATTCTTGTCGTCGAGCAATGGAGAAACCAAAAACGAGCATATGATTCTCATTTGGATGTAGGTAATACAAATTTGTAGAATTCGTAAATAAAATCAATGAAACTATGGTATGGCAATGAAATTAAAGAAAGAAAGAAATGCACAAAAATGTGAATTTCAAGAACGAAACTGTGAGATTAGAAAAAATAAATAAAGAATGAAAGATAAATCTTAAAAAATCGCAGAAGAAGAAAATGCAAAAGAGAAACAACAACAATGACTACTAGAGCTTGTGAAGCTCTGATACTATGTTGATGATGAAGATCTCAGAAAAAAGAGAAGGAAAAGTTTGTTATAGTGGTTAAAAATGAATTGTGTTGATAACTTAATTACAACATAAAATGCTTTATATACATGTGAATTTTTTGAGTTAGTTACATAGCAAATAGAGGTGAGAATAGATTGGGCCGACTTAGCCTTTGTCAAGCCTAAGGTTGTCCTGTTAAAAATATCAAAGTCTAAGCATGACCACTAATATGGCATATACTTATTTTTAAACCTGAGTCCGTCCTTTTCAAAGACCTGATTGTCATGTAAGCCAACTTAAAAGCCTATTTTATTTAAACATATATAAATAAGTAACTCAATTAATATTTATATATAATAAAATTCTAAAAGATCGATGATACTAAAAATATGTTTTCAATAACTTATTTGAGCTTACCTAGTATCAGAAGTTGTGAATTTATTTGTTTAAAAAAAATTATGAAAATAACTTATGATATTGTTCATAATGTGTTTTCATCCTATTTTCATCCGTTCTTTATATAACTTAGGTTCATTTTTTTAAAATATTTTAATTCAGAGTGCAATATATAATAATAATAATAATAATAAAATTATTCATATTTATTTAAATAAATGGACTAGTAGGTTTAAAAAGTTTCTTTGATGGCGTAAGGTCTAATGTTTTTAGTTAAATAAACTTTTAAAAAGCATAAACCTTTTCTATTTAAAATAAGTATGACCTGACCTAAACTTACGTAGAATAGATCGTAAGCCACTATTAGTTGTTCTGATCTATTCTCCCTAATAGCAAATAATATACCTAACTGAGAACTACTCTAACTATAATAAGTGCACCACTATAACTAGATAATAATATAAATGAGTCTATACAATAATGGACTTAAACTAATACAAAGACAATGGCTTAGCCCGCCTCACTCTTGAGCCAATCTTACCCACAACTAAACTATTAGCAAAATATATATATATATATATATATATATATATATATATATATATATATATATATATATATATATATATATATATATATATATATATATATATATATATATATATATATATATATATATATATATATATATATATATATATATATATATATATATATATATATATATATATATATATATATATATATATATATATATATATATATATATATATATATATATATATATATATATATATATTCTCAATTGATACTCATTTAAATTATCTCACAATTTAATTGATCAATTACAAGCATTTAAATTCATCTATATAACATGTCTTGCACACTTTAATATATAAGAAAGAGACAATTATTTAAAAATACATTTCAAATAAATAAATAAATAAATAAATAAATAAATAAATATATATATATATATATATATATATATATATATATATATATATATATATATATATATATATATATATATATATATATATATATATATATATATATATATATATATATATCAATTTTTGTAATAATATATATATTTTTTAATAAAGACAAAGTATTGAATAAAGAAGAAAAAAAATAAAGGACATGAGTAGGGCTGGAAATGAGTCGAGTCGAACTCACCTCAGCTCGGCTCGACTCGTTAAGAATTGTTCGAGCTCGAGTTCGAAACAAATTTTTTTTTCAGCTCAAACTCAACTCGTTATAAGTTTACGAACATTTCGGTTCAACTCGTTAGGTTCATCTCATTAGGTTCAACTCACATGATTCACGGACTTAAAAACTATATACATATATATATATATATATATATATATATATATATATATATATATATATATATATATATATATATATATATATATATATATATATATATATATATATATATATATATATATATATATATATATATATATATATATATATATATATATATATATATATATATATATATATATATATATATATTTTAGTATATTTGACATTTTAAATAAATATATTTTTTAAAAATAAAATATTAAAATAAAATAAAAGTTATCATATTGAAATTTAACTTTATCTTCGAAATCTACTATTCAAAACCTACACAACTTTCAAGAGATACATTTGAGAGTTTAATTCAAAAACTATTAAATTGAAGATTAAATTTGTCTAAGATTTGAAGTAAATATTTAAACCTAATCTTAAAGACAGTATAATTCTTCTCATATGTAATCGAGTTGACTCATGAACCCAACGAGTCGAACTATGTATAGTTCAAGTTCAGCTCATTTAGTTAACGAACTTAATTTTTTGCTCATACTCAACTCATTTGGTTCATGAACTTAGTTCAACGATTTAATTGTCGAATCGAATTCCGAACTATTTTCGAATTGATTCGGTTCATTACCATCCCTAGACATGAGACATTAAACCTAACTTATCAAACAACTAGCATAAATAATAGTTAAAAATGTTCAATCAATTCTTCAAAAAAATTCTCAAAAACACAAATAGGATGTTAATCTCACCAATTGTCATAATAAAAAAACTAATGTATGTCGACATGCCTTTTTCTATTAAAATATCATTCATTTAATTAAAAGAGTCAAAGGATAAAATTCACATTTAAAAATAATTTAATTTTAAAAAATACTATTTAAAATAAATTAAAAAATATTTTTAATTAATTATACATTTGAATATATCAAATATATTTGTGTGTGATAATAATTATATGCATGATTTTCATTTTTTACACTTTAATTTTGCACATATTATTTATCATATTTAAAATAGTATATGACTTTGATTTTAAAAAATTAAATGAATTCATTAAATGACCTGAGATTTAAAATATTATATACATGAATTTATATAATAAAAATTATTTTTCTATAAAAAAATAATAATTTTATTTTTCAATACAGCTAATGTAGTTTAGATTTTAGTTTCTAAATAAAATATATTAAAAATATAACAACTATAAGATTGGAGAAAAAGATATTTATTACATCAGCATTTCTTTTATATGCATAATTTGTGGTTTTTTGTTGACTTTTTGAATATTTGAATAGTGTCGGTGTCTGTTTCTATTTTTTAAATATTTTGTATGTCTTTTCTTATTTATTATTTTAATTTGTCATTTAAAAAAATATTTTACTTCACCCATCTTAAATTATAAATTATTCTTTGATCAATGTTTGTTTAAAAAATTTAAGACATTATAATATTAACGAAACATTAACATTTTTTAATTATAATATTATTACTATTTAAAATCTTTCAATTTTTTAAATTTGACTTTTCATATTATTAATAAAAAATAATATTATAAAATTATATATGCATTTTTTTTCATATATGAGACAGAATTTATAATTTAGAAAAGAAAGAGTAAGACTTAATTGAGATAAATCCCTTCTAAACTAAGTTTTATTCAATTAATGGTATATTGTCATGTCTTTAAATACCACCTCTTTTCAATTCATGAATTGATCACTCAAACCTACAATTGCATCCTTTGTTGTGTCTTTACCTTAGTCATGGCTATGTCACACTCTTTGGTTCCTTTGTTCTTTTTTATGATGTTCCTTGTACAAGCTATGTCTAGTGGCATTGATCCAACATGGTATGATGCTCGTGCAACCTTCTATGGTGATGAATCTGGTGGTGAAACTATGAGTAAGTTATATAATTAAACTTCTCTTTCCCTTTATATGTAAATTTTTAACAATCTCGAATCTCAATTGCTAGACAGAGATCAGATGACTTGTCTTTTAACGTATATTTAATTATTTTTTGTGATACAATATATGATATATATGTAGACGGAGCTTGTGGTTATGGTGATCTCTTCAAACAAGGATATGGACTTGCAACCACAGCACTAAGTACTGCTCTATTCAATAATGGATTAACTTGCGGTGCATGTTTTCAGATAATATGTGTTAACGACCCTCAATGGTGCATAAAGGGTGCAAAACCAATTACAGTGACTGCAACAAATTTTTGTCCTCCAGATTATTCCAAAACCTCAGACATTTGGTGCAATCCTCCACAAAAACATTTTGATTTGAGTTATAAAATGTTCACATCTATTGCCTATTATAAAGCTGGTGTCATCCCTGTTAAATATCGACGTGTTCCATGTGTTAAAAGTGGAGGTGTTAAGTTTGAACTAAAAGGAAACCCTTATTTTTTTATGGTTTTGGTTTACAATGTTGCCAATGCAGGTGATGTTAGTAATGTGAGTGTTCAAGGATCTAAGACTGGCTGGATTACCATGTCACACAACTGGGGACAAAATTGGGATGCCAATGTGAATTTTATAGGGCAAAGTTTGTCATTTCTTGTTACTACAAATGATGGAAAAAGTTTGAACTTTCCTATGGTAGTTCCTTCCAATTGGCAATTTGGACAAACTTACGAGGGAAAGCAAAATTTTTAATGGTGTATACTTTTGTTAAGAAATATGCATCTAGTCACAAAATTACTAGACATGTATAATGTAATACCAGTTAAACTGTATTGATCAATAAATTTTTTTAAATTTTGAAATTGTTTGAAAAATGAAGTACAACAAAGGCATAAAGTTAAGTAATAAGAATCATATGTACTTCGCAGAAAATAAGTTTAATAAAAATTTATAAGAAAAAAAATCCCCTACAAGAGAAGGACAAACACCTTCATTAGAAAAAATAGAAACAAAATATCTACGAAAATAAACCACCAACAAGCCTCTAAAACAAGATCACCACCGCCAAAATGTGGGATTTCGATCCCATAAAACCCTTAATGAAGGATGCATATTGCAAGATTTTCCTTCCAGTTGAACAAGGTGCAAGAAACACACAAGGTTTCCAAAAACCATTTTCAAGAAACTATTTCCAAGATCAAATATATTCTACGCTCGATAGTTCCTCTTTGGTAGATATCAACCTTGAAAAGATGAACTCATTTTGAGATTTTCTGATAACACACATCATAGAATTCCAAAATAAAGATAAATTATATCTAGCCGTAAATGTAGATCCAAGAGGCATGACTATTACTAAGATAAACCCTAATATCCTAGAAAAAAATAAATCCCACCCAATCCACCTAAAGACATTTGACCACATGGAAGAAACCAAATCGCATGAAAGAAAAAGATGACAAGAATACTCCACAACACCTTGATAAAAAGTGGTGGGAAACTAATTAGGTCAACAATCACACTAATCATAAAGAGCTTATCGATAGTGGGAAGTCTATCTTTAAGTAAATCCTAAGAGAAAACTAGAACTTTAGAAGGGGTCCAATTCTTCCAGACAAGAGCATGACTTGTGCAATATCACGAGAGAAAGAATCGTTATGCATAAGAGGTCAAGAAAAAGAAGAGATAAGTTAATTTTACCGGGTAAATACCATTCTTATCAAGCCGTGACAACCCAAAATCCTCTTTAGAAGAGGTGCGAAAAACCTCAATGGCGGCCAACAAATTCACCACCAGTTCATATTCTTAAACAAACAGTCCTCCTCCATTGTAGGTTTTAAGCTAAAACCTCATCGAACATGCATATAAATTTACATTATACTTATTATAAAAAAATAAACCCTCGAAAAGTGATATCTCATAAGGATAGTACCACACCACAGGTCATCTAAAAAAGAAATGGAAAGGTCAATTCCGAACTTTCTAGTGTGGCTCTCATAGAACCAATATGAGATCACATAAGAGTTATAACCATTGAGGGTGATTCCTTTCCAATAAGGTGAGGAGAAATTAAAACCTACAGACTTCCAACCAATAGAGGATCTAACTACACGTGCCCCATATCTAGTTGAGAGGATATTAAACTAGATGCCACCACCATGCAATAATCTCCACCGCCACTTACTTGTTAATGCCAAATCATCCAAATACAAGTCCCTGACCTCCATCCTTATTAGGCCTAAAATATTCAAACCAAAGAACTCAAACGGTCTGTAACACCCATATATAATACATGTCTAGAATTTACATATTATAAATATAAAAAAACTAGGAACTAGATCATGACAAGATGATCTGAAAAATAACTACACAACGGATACGCCGTCCAAAATAACAAAGGAAGCAAAGACATCATGATACCTTGTCCTTACCCTTCGCCTGATCAGAACCACATAAAATTAATCAACAAATATGGGGTGAGATGATAATACCAGTGAGTTCCCTATCTTATGGGTCTATTCGGATTTACAAGTTTCTAATCATCATCCTAACTCAAGTCACAAAGAGGAAAAGACTTGAGCCCATAATTCTTGCATTATATTGAAATATGTTGCTTGAGTTCATCAACTCAAACCATTACTAATCGAAAACTATACCAATGCATCTTTCCCCAGCCAACCCTAAGTCTAGAGTCATCGACACGGGTTACAGATCCTTGTATCATACTTTGACATACACATGGATTTTAGATTCTAAGGGACTCCTAAAACTTAAGAATCATCACTTCCTATGGGACTCCAAACCCATTTCAAGCCTTTCACCCATATGTGACTCTAACCCACTTAAGGTTCCATCGTTTTTGGTACTCAAGCCGGGTCAAAGTAATGGTGTGTACATCCCAATTCTTACTCTATATAATCATCACACTTGAGACGACACAATTAAGGGTTGTTTCCGACTACGTGATTAAATGAGGGACAACGTGATTGTATTCGACAACCACAAGGAGATCATATCACCTTAGAACACACAACAACAATACATGTTCCATACAATTCCTAACATCTAAGCTAGACAACCACTTGCTCATGATACACACCTAGGTATCACATGCATAAACATTTCCATCTATGGCATCCATCATATCCTAATTATCTTGCTAATTCATTCCATTAATTACTATTAAGGTTTCCTTGCCAATCCTTATAAATTTTTCAAGTCATGTTATCACTTATTCACAAGCAACAAATCATAGGTGGACAACATGCATAATACTCACCAACCATAGTAATTAACATACAGTAACTTATAACAAGGCTAAAACATACATATGGTACACAATAAGCAAGGGACAAAAGCATCTTCCAAAACTCTGTCACGATCGCCCACCGAGCAGCCAGCGAGGCTGGCTCGCTTTTGGTTCGTCTGACAAACCCCAAGAGAGGACCAGATAGGGGTAAAATTGCATCATGGTCTCCCAGCAAGCAACCAGCGAGCTAGCTCGCCTTCTGTTTGCCAAAGCTCACCTGACGACGCTAACAGAAATCAGCTCGCCCGGCGAGAGCGTCGATTTCTACATAAATTCAGTAGATTTTTGATGGCAAGGAAATGGGGGTTTGACCCAATACTCATACATGACTCATTCCAACAAAAATACCATCATACCATTACAACATAACATCATATTAGGCATGAACAACAACAAAATCATTTCATTCTTATGTTAATGGAAGAAACATATCAACAATCCAAATATTATCAAATTCTATCTCAAAACATAAAATTCCTAATTTCTACAACTTAAGGTTTTTACCTAGAACCCACCTTGCTAATGAGATGAAGAAGTGTAGGATGATGAAAATGGAATGAGGTTGATGAAGTGATGAGGATGAGCTCCAAGTTCTTCTTCTTCCACTTGGTTTCCTTCTCTATTCTTCCTTTCTAAGACTTTCCCAAAAAGTTGGAAATGAAATGATACATTGAGATATCATATGGGAAAGTTAGTAAGAATATATCATTTTTGGTGTTAAAGTGTTCATCAAACTTGTGGTAAAAAATGATACAATTAGTAGTAACATAAATATTAAGTGGTACAGTACTTAATATTTGTTCTACTAGAGCAACTTACTCATTATTAATTTTATCAAAATGTCTCTTTGTACCAATTAGTAAAAGGTTAGTATTGAATAATATTAATTAATTTAATTTGAGCTCACTAAATACTCTAATTATCCCAACTGATAACTTTTAAAGAATATAGGAACTCAGTTGATCTCAACTGATATAGTTAAAGTATTTAAAGAAATATGGGATATTACATCCTCCCCCTTTAATAAAAATCCATCCTCGAATTTAAAGATTACTTGGAAAATATAAGGGTAAATTTATCGCATCTATGAATCAAGTTCCTAAGTAGCATCGCCTGGATGTGATTTGTCCCACTGAACCTTAACAAGAGGAATCTCCTTGTTCCTCAACACCTTAGTTTTCCATTTGACAATACGACTTGGTTGAGGTTCAAATGTTAGGTCTGCTTCTACTTCCACTAAATCCGAGAGAATTGGCTGAAGAGGATCAGGAATGAACTTCTGGAGTTGAGACACGTGAAAAACATCATGCATCTCAGATAGAGAAGGTGGTAAGGCTAGTCTATATGCTACTTCACCAATCCTTTCTATAATTTGATATGGTACCACATACTTCAGACTTAACTTTCATGATTTAAACGGTCCTTTCAATCTCAACCTTGGAGTAACCTTAAAAAATACATGATCACCTTCCTCAAATTCTAATGGTCTTCTTCTGTTATCTGCGTAACTCTTCTGATGGTCTTGTATCTTCTTTACCTTATCACAAACCATTCTTATCTTCTCAGTAGTCTCTTGAACTATTTTCGGTCCTAAAATATGTTCTTCACCAACTTCTATCCAACACAAGGGCGTTCTACACTTCCTTCCGTTTAAAGCTTCGTAAGAAGTCATACCGATACTTGCGTGGTAACTATTGTTGTGGGAAAATTCAATCGGTGGTAAAAGCTCTTTACAATTTCCTCCACTTTTAAGCACACAAGCTCTTAACATATCTTCCAATGTTTGTATCGTCCTCTCTATTTGATTATCCATCTGAGAATGATTCAATGTACTTAAACACAACTTAGATCCCATGATTTGCTGAAAAGCTCTCCAAAACCTTGAAGAACTATTCAATAGACACAAATACCACAACTTAGAAATTAGAAGATATATAGGCACTTTTTTCTAGCACCATAAACATTCTGAAAAATCATTTCATAGTAAACCAAAATACTTCTAATTAGTTATGTGAAGGCTATAATATCTAATTATCTAAATATACAGGTAAAACCTGATGAACATTATTTTTAAAAGTACACCATATATATTAAAAACGAGTAACATAAATATAATAGAACATGCTAATTTGAACTTGGGAAGACATTTATGCCTGTTGGGTGCTTGATTCACCTTTTGTGATGTTGTCGTCAATGCTGCCAGAAGGGGCGTTTTCGTCCTTGTTGGTGTGGTCCCTATTTTCTACCCTAAGTATTTCCCAATCTCCCCGACTCTCAATATAGTAATCACACAAACCCACAGTGTTTAGAATATTTTACAATCCTCTTAGATAACTCCAAAGGTTTACAAAAACCCTAAATCCGTATTTCTCTCTTAAGCTCTAAAATTCTCAAGATTGTTGTCACGATTGGCAAAATGACAAAGTCGCCATCATCCTTTATTCATCTTAAAAGACAGGGAAGCAATGATAAAACATAAGAGTTAAAGATGAGAGACTAAGGTTCAGGAGTTGATTAAGTGAGGGGAAGGTATTAGGCACCCCTCACCTCCATTGTACTCTATGAAATCCTCCACTAATTCTAGGGTTAGTGTGTGTTTGCCTAAGGTATGTTTGTTTATTGTTTAAATATTTATTTATTTACAAAATTATTTTATTATTTACAAAAAGAAAACCTAAAATTGTTTTTTATAATTGTATTCGCTAGAGTTTACAACTCTATGCCTACGTACCCTCATATTAAATGAAGGAGCAGAGTACCATAGTTCTTCTTAAATTTTTTTGATGTGTTGGTTGTTTTTATCCCTAAAAAACTTCTCACACAAGAGGGGTAGAGAGAGATTTGAAAAAAAATGTCTCAATGCACAAGAGCAGAGGACTTATAGTTTTAATGAATGACATAGATTTTATCCCTTTAATTCCGAAAAAATATCTCTTTAATTTATTTAGAAAAATAAATTGATTGTGATAATATATTTATTAAAATATATTAAAAAAACCCATGTTTTATCCTTTATCCAAATCCTGATTTTTATTCTACCCTAAAAGTTTTATTCCAAAAATGTATCCCATTTTTATTCCATAGTTTATCCCATTTTATCCCTAATATTTCATCCCTTATTTATTTGTAAACAAATCTTAATTAATTTAAGAAAATTAATTAATTTTTTTTTATGATTAAACCCTTATCCCTGGTTTTTCTCCCGATTTTATCCATTGAAATCTCAATATTTTATCTCTAATTATTCCTAAGATTATCCCAAAAGTTATTCCAAAGTTATTCCTTAATTTAATTAAGTTCTATAATTAATCCCATATATATTTTAATTCCTCATATTATTTGTATTAATACAATTAGAAATTTATCCCTAATTTTAATACCTATTCATTGCAAAATTAGTCCTTAATACTAATTGTAATTTGTTAATTGTTTTGGTATTGTAATTCCATGTTTATGATAATTTTTTTATAAATAATTATCTAAGTATTTTATATTAAGTAATCCCTAAATACTTTAATTAATTAAATTAAGTCATCATTCCAGTTAATAATTATTATAGAATATGCTAATTAAAATTTAATTATCCTAATAGTCTTAATTAATCAATATTAACTAATTAATAAATATTTTTTATTAATAAATTAATTATTTATTAAGTTTTTTTTTTGTTTTTTTTTGTCATTGGATTTCATGTCTAAGGTATCCTAATGACCTAATAAATATAAAAGAAACTTTTTCTTTTGTAGTTTGCAAACATTTATATACCCTAAACTACATCTACCTTAAAACCTGATAATAAAAACAGAAACATGTTCATATACATTTAAAGTATAGAAACTAAAAAAGAATTATTATATGTATACATTTTTTTATTAATTATTTTTTTGAATTAATTGGTGATTCATATAAAAAGAGAGGTTCATTTTTTTACTTATGAAAAGGAAAATTACTGATTTATTTTAAGGGTGCTCTTAAAAACTATTGATAATTTTGTCGTAAAATAGACATGCCTAGCTTATCCTCCTTTTAGAACGAGATTAAAATTATTTTATAAATTTTTTAAATCTTGTAACATCTCTAAATCTAATAATCAATTAGAAATCAAGAGCCCATTAAAAATATAAAATAAGACAATAAAAATATTTTTTTTAAAAAGAAAAAAAAATGTGGACGAGGAAGAGACCATTTTGTTTACAAATATATACATATAAAAAAAAGAACTTTTAATTTTTATTTAAAATATTCACAAAATTTTGATAAACTTGTTTTTTTTTTTTTTTTTTTTTTTTTTTTTTTATAATTTTGGTTAGATTATTACAAAATATTAAAATTAATGATTTAAGGTTTTCAGTTTGTTATGCTCAAATAGAGAAATTTCTATTCACACGAACCTACAATATCGAGGATAATCAGACAAGATATTACTGGCTCAAACGTTATCGGAAGAAGAGGTCTACAACGTGAGCTCCGTTCTCTCTCGTTTTTTTGGTTGCTTCTCATTCTCATTTTCCTTTGTGTTCAAGCGGTACAACTTGAACCGGTGGTTGGACTTCACATATAGAGTTTAGAATTTTGTTGTTGTTTTTTAATACGAAGAACAACAATTTTTTGGTAGTATATTTGTAAATTGTGGATGATTAAAAGTGTGAAAAATAAACTCTATTTATAAATAAAAAATTAGGTTAAAAATTGAATGTGATTTGCTAAATTAAGAAGGGTTTAATCTGACATGATTTCTTCTATTTCTTAGAGCTCAAGCCAATGAATATGGATGAATTCATGGCTAAGTGAATTTGAAAAAAAAAATATTTTAAATAATAAATACAATCTAATAATGATAATGAAAAACAAGATTTTTATTGATTTTTATTTTATTACTTTATGACTATTTTATGCATAAAATCATGATTTTAATGAAAAATAATATTTTTAAAAAAATGCATTAAATAAAACACGAAAAATAATAATAATAATTAAATAATAATAATAAAAATACTATTTTTGTAATTTTTGAAGATTGAAAAAATAGAAAAATTTGAAAAAAAATAAAAAATAAAATGAAAAACACTAAAAAACATATGAAGTGCGGGCAAAATTTAGGATACATATTTATAACTTCTAAAACTTAAAAGACCCATCATAAAGCCCAAAACACAACTACTAACAAATAGATCCATGAACCGAATCGAAAAGGTTTAAAATACGCAAATCGAGAAAACTTGCATAACGACCAAAAAAAACTTAGACAACATCAGACCGACTCTAGTCGGCAGTAGAGATGTAAATGGATATTAATGGGAACAAATACTTTGATATCCGTATCTGCCCCGTTAGATAAATATGATATTCATATTTACCCCATATCCATGCGGATATCCGTTAAGCGGATAATCTGCGGGTTTTACGGTATCCACAGATATTTACAGATATCTATGGATAATATATATATTTTTAATTAATTTAAAAAAAAATATTTTTAACTTCTTTTAAACATACAAAATGTTATTATCATATAACATCCATAAAATTCGCTCTTAATTTAATAATAAAATTTTATCACATTAATTTTCTTCTTATTCACCAAAACATAATTAGATCAAAACATAATATCGATACATTTCGTTTTTAACCAAACAAATAAAAGATAATGTGATTGTAAGTTATGATGGAAGATCAGACGACAGAGGAGTAGGAAGGGAGACACTGGTTCGACAGAGGAATGATATATTAGTTGGTTAAACTGTGAAGAAGTGAGGTATGAAGTATCGAAAAGTTTAAATATGAAATGACTAATATAATTTGAATGAAAAGTAAAAAGTTTTCTTTTAAGAAAATTTCAAAAAAAAAGAAAGAAGTATAAGAAGTCTAATTTTTTTTAAAAAATAAAAATTTATTATAAAAAAATAAAAATATAATATATAATAAATTAATAATATTTAAATAATTTTTAAAATTTATAAATAGATATGAATATCCATAAATTTAGATATCATTAAATTCATATCTATATTCATTAACAAAATGATATTTAAATATTCATTTATTTTATCTCGCGACTTTAGCATAACAACCACTCATTTTTATCAATTTTTAACAATTCTCTCGTATCACCACCAATCATCTTCATTGAAAACTCTTTAACAATAAGATCCCTTTCTGACGAATTTCTGAATGACTTTACAGATTTATAGTTTATGCAATCTTCAAATATATATTTCATTAATTTTCATTACTTAATGTTTTAAGGGCCTCAATTTTTGTCCTTTGACTACCATTTGTAGCTTTTTCTTTTTCTTTGTTATTTATTTGACTTAATTCTTTGGTTTTAACTTCTCAAATTTTTGTTCATTGTCGGTGTTTATTTTTTCTATTATATCTCTTGCTTGTTCTTTCTTATTTATATTATATAAATATTTGTCGTTTATAAAGCTATTATTCAACTAAATCTTAAGCAATAAATCGCTTGTTTAAAAAATTGCCTAAAACAAACCCAAATTATAAAATTCATGAAAATAAATAATTTTAATTTATATTTTTTACCATTATTTTTATTTTATTAAATTTTCATTTTTAATAAAATTAGTTTCATAAAAAATTATATATATTTTTGTTTGTACAAAATTAACGGAATTCCTTAATTTGACAAAACAATTTTATAATTTAAAAAGAGAAGGGAATCCATGAATAAGTTGTTAAAACTTATTCAAAATCTTCACCATTAATTTGTTTTCAATCTATGGCTAAAAACAATCCATAATTAAATATGGATAGACATAAGAAAATTCGTCATATGATAATTAATTACCTATTATTTTTAACTATAAATTAATAGTTGGAGTAATTTTTAATAGTTTACTCTTAGAGTAAGAATGCCCCTCTTAACTCCCCTAATAATTATTATTAAGTCTTTTTTATAATAAAAGTATAGTATTTTAATTTTTATGATATATTTTTTTTGGTCCTATTTATAATAAACACATTATTTTTTAGATCCATTCAACATTAGATGTATCTCACTTAATAATAAATTATATGCATCTAATGTTGAAATTATTCTAGAACACACTTAATGATATGTAACATGTGCTTGTTCGAAAATTGTAAATATATTATCTACTTGATATTGTCCATTATTTTGAAAGTATTCTAGAACACACTTAATGATATGTAACATGTACACATTTACATTTTTCTATTATTCTTTTATCAATTTTGTTTAAAAATAAATTTAATTTTGTATATTTAAAAAAAATCATCTTATCATTTTTAGTTTTAAATTGTAAATTTTTTCAATAAAAAATTATTTAAATTGAATATAAAAAGAATACAACCAATAAAAAAATATATGGATAACCCATTTTTCTTTATAAAAAGAATAAATATATAGGATAATAAAACACAAAAACAAAAGTATTGTATATATATTATTTACGGTTTCATTTGTAATTTGGACACATCTACTACATTCATAAAAAGTTAAAGTAAAATGATTTGTATACTTTTTTTTATATATTTTCCAATTACACAACATTACAAATATACCATTAATGACAATTATTATTTCTTCTTTTTATTTTCCAAAAAAGTAAACATTAAAACTTCTAAAATCTATTTTAGAGTTGAGATTCTCTCCATTTCTCTGTCTCTTCATTTTTTCCATTACTATAGTTTTTATGTATATAAAATCAACTATAATTTTCAAATTAATTTTATAAAATTATTTAATCAAACATGATTTATTAATTTTAATATTTAAACATTAATTTTTTTTTACAAAATTAAATCAAATAAATCCTTAACTTACATTGAACTTGTTTAATTAATGGTATATTTCCACATCTTTAAATACCACATCTATTCTTGCATTGTTTATTCAAACCTTTAATCTCATTCTCTTGTGTGTCTTTATCTTAAACATGGTTTGGTCTCACTCTTTGCTTCCTTTGTTCTTTTTCATGATGCTCCTTGTACAAGCAATGTCTAGAGGCATTGACTTAACTTGGCATGATGCTCGTGCAACCTTCTATGGTGATGCATCTGGTGCTGACACCATGCGTAAGTTATAAAATTATACTTCTATCGTCTTTGAGGGCGTGCAAGTCGGCCTATAATACAGAGTTTCACAAATTTTTCATAATTAAGATGAGAAAGAAAGGTCTCCATATACATATTTCACGGTTAAATAAGATCTCGTAAAAACAATTCATGACTAAAATAAAATTAACTTCAACTTTTTATACAGAGACTCTAGAAAATTTAAGACGACTCTGGATAAATATCAAACAACTCTTTAATATTTATTTTAGTGATATGATATATGTGTTTTATGCAGAAGGGGCTTGTGGCTACGGTGATCTCTTCAAACAAGGGTATGGACTTGCAACCACGGCACTAAGTATTGCTCTATTCAATAATGGGTTAACTTGTGGTGCATGCTTTCAAATAAAATGTGTCAACGATCATCAATGGTGCATAAAGCGTGCAAAACCAATCAAAGTAACCGCAACAAATTTTTGTCCTCCAGATTATACTAAAACCGTAGATATTTGGTGTAATCCTCCACAAAAACACTTTGATTTGAGTTATAAGATGTTCACATCTATTGCCTATTATAAAGCTGGTGTCATCCCTATTAAATATCGACGTGTTCCATGCGTTAAAAGTGGAGGTGTAAGGTTTGAACTAAAAGGAAACCCTTATTTTTTGATGGTTTTAGTTTACAATGTTGCTGGCGCTGGTGATGTTACTCGTGTAAGTATTCGCGGGTCTAAGACCGACTGGATTACCATGTCACACAACTGGGGACAAAATTGGGATGTCAATATGAATTTGGTAGGACAACGCTTGTCATTTCGTATTACTACAAGTAATGAAGAAAGTTTAGTCTTTCCCGGTATTGTTCCTTCCAATTGGAACTTTGGACAAACTTTTAAGAGCAAGCACAATTTTTAGAGAGGTTTACATACATTTAGTCACAAAATTACTAGTCGTGCTTTTGTTGTGAAAATATACGTCTAGTAAAAAAATTACTTGTCGCATATAATGTAATTTTGATTATAATATCTTGATCAATTATAATTCTTGTTTCAAAAATTGTTTTAAGGATTAGTCATATGATTAAAGTTGTTTGATTTTAGTGTTTGCATCAACTATTTTAATTATTCGTAGATGTAAAGTACTTTATATATATATATATATATATATATATATATATATATATATATATATATATATATATATATATATATATATATATATATATATATATATATATATATATATATATATATATATATATATATATATATATATATATATATATATATTTGAAAAGTAAGTTTTTGTTAACTTATTTTAAATTATAATCTTTAAATTGAATCTAATATAATGATTAACATTTTTATTTGATGGTAATTAGTATTTTTACTCCGATAATCATTTAATAAAAATTAAACTAAATAATATAATTTGAAGTAAACTAAATTTTTTTACACTTTTAGTAAGTTGAATCTCACTCTGGTATATATTATAAGTATTAAATTAGTTAAGTAATAAATTTATTAAATAACAATTTAAATTATTAATTCTCTAAAAAAGTATTAAAAATATTAAATAAGTTAAAACATTATTAAATATTAAAATATTTTAGTCGTCATTGCCAGTTAATTAAAAATAATTTTTTATCCCGATCATCTTTGTTACGTATGCAAAAGTGGAGGAGAGCACAAAAATTCAAAGTTCATCAAAATTAAGGAATCATAATCGTTAGTTTTGTAATAGGGGACCAACTGTTTCAAACGTGCAAACTACTACGATAAAAAATGCATATATATATATATATATATATATATATATATATATATATATATATATATATATATATATATATATATATATATATATATATATATATATATATATATATATATATATATATATATATATTAAGAAAGAAAGTAGTAATAAAAAAGATATTACAAATTTCATAAATCAATCTCTTTAAATACTGTGAGATTTTGCACACTACTCTATGAAAGTATTTGACAATTGGCTTTCTTCCTTTCCACAATTTATATTGAGAAGCTTTGGTTCCATATCTTATTGTCACATGACTATGAATGTGACAAGTTGTGTTTATTGCTTCAGCCCATAAATAGTAACGTAAGTTTTTGGCGTACAACATAACTTTACGTAACTCTTGCAAGGTCCTGTTTTTACTCTCATCTCCTCCATTGTTCTGATGTGTGATAGGTGTTGATAATTCATGACCAGTTCCTTCAGGCGAGCAAAACTTAGAGAACTTAGAGTTTTCAAACTCTTTGCCATGGCCACGTCTTATCCCCACTATCCCACTCCCTTTTTCTCTTTGGAAATGTTGACGTAACTCTTTGAAGACATCAAAAGTGTCTTATTTTTTAATATAAATTTGACCTAAGTATACCTTGAGAAATCATCCATACATACAAAGACATATATTTTTCCAGCCAGACTTTCAACTTTCATATGCCCCATGAGGTTCATATGAAGTAACTCTAAAACTTTGGTGGTGGCAAGATAGTGGAGTTTCTTGTCGGACATCTTGGTGTTCTTTCCTATTTGGCATTCTCCATAGATTTTACTTTCTTCATTCTCAAGTTTTGGCAATCCTTTAATAGCATCTTCATATATGATCTTTCTCATACTCTTGGGGTTGAGATGACCAAGTTTCTGGTGCCATAACTTAGTCTCATCAACCTTGGATATCAAACATATTAAGAGCTGACTTTATTTTGATATATCCACAAGTAACTGTTGTCTCTGGGTATGGATCCTTTCATTAACACCTCTTAATATTAGTTAGAAATAATACATTCAGAGTAGTTAATGGTTACATTCATACCTTGATCACATAGTTGACTTATATTAATTAAATTTGTAGTCAATCCTTCTACCAGTAGCACATATTAAGACAAGGGAAACCTGGACGAACCAGTTTTCTTATGCCTTTGATTCTTCCTCTAGCTCCATCACCAAAAGTGACATAACTATTAGAGTATGACTTTAACTCTTTAGGAGTTTAAGGATATCAATACAGTCTATAGCAAAAAGGTCTTATATGCCCATATCTTCCATAGTGGTGAAACCTCCTATATGCGTTCTTATTGCCTCTGTTATGAGGATATACTTGTTGAGCAGGATGTTGAGACACGTGGTCCACATTTGAAACTCAATCTTCTTCTTAGGGGAAACAAGCTTCTTAGTGGGAATGTTGAATTTTTGTTAATGGAACTGTAGTCAAAACCTAAACTCTTCATATTCCTAGACTTCTTCCCAACTTCCAAGATCTCATCTAACATATCAGAACCATAGTTCGATATAAAAACAAATTTTGTCATATTATCAAGTTTGAATTTTAACAATGTGACTTCCTCTTCCAGACCTGTAATGGTTGATACAGGCTTATTTTTTATAAGTAGATCACTTATAGTATTCTTTTATTTTTCTTCTCTCAAGTAAGCTTCCTTCCACTGAGTGAGCAAAAGTCTATATATTTCATCTAGTTCTTCTGTTGAGATATCTTCATCACTAGACTCATATTTTCAAGTGAAAGCCACCACCTTATTAGCTATTTCTCCTTCACTTTCATCATCAAAATCAGATCAAGCAATTGATAATCCTTTTTTTTTGTTTCTTTAGAAAAATAGGACATTCAACTTTAATGTAACCAAACCCTTCACATTCAAAACATTGTGCTCATTTGCCTCTGTTAGGCTTGTGTTCATCTTTGCTCTTGCTCAAGGGACTGATGTCTAACACCTATATGTCTTTCAATTTCTGTCCAGCCTTCATAAATCTTTATTAAACTTTCTCCCTACAAGGGATATAACATCTTATAGACTTTCTTCACCATGATCTTCATCCTCTTCAGTGTTTGAAACAAAAGATATGCTTTTATTCTTCTTTTTAGATATGTCATTTAGAGTCATCTCAAAGGTTTGTAAATAACCAATGAGTTCATCAGCTTTGATCCTCAATGGTGTCTAAAAGGTTCGTATTCATTAGATCAATGTGTATTTGTTCATTGTAGTTAGCATTTAATTTATTTCCCCCCGAAGTGGGGTCTAGATTGGCAAGGCATGGTCACATCTTGTGTTCTACTCCGCATCATATAGGGTTATTCCACGTTCACGGGTAAGATTCCCATCCCTGTCTCCGAGGTATGACTCAAATCAAGGTGGACGTATCCAAACTTCATCACCTAACGCCCTTGAATTGTCTAGATCCTAAGAGGGTGCATCAACTACCTTGAGGAGAGTGCTCCCATTATCGTGCACAGAACGCACAATATTCTTGATAATTGGAGCATTTAAAAAAATAGGATATCAACTATCGAAACCGCGCAACAACTTTATAGAGTATATATTCCTAGTTATTTTTGCTATGGTAATCTACTTAGTTATGAATTTATACTTAGTTATGATTTCACATTAAATATAATTGAATACAATTTTAAATTTAATATATATATATATATATATATATATATATATATATATATATATATATATATATATATATATATATATATATATATATATATATATATATATATATATATATATATATATATATATATATATATATATATATATATATATATATATATATTTAAAGTGATAAAATAAATGAAAATGAAATATTTTTGACATTGTAAAACTTTTATTTAGAGATTTCAGGTTGACCAAATTCTCCCTCAAGAATAGCATATGGAGTATCTAAATAGAGTTGCAACCTAAGTAGGATATAAAATCAATAAGAGCTCGTGTTTTATTTAGTTGAATCGTAAGTAGGATAAAAATTTAAGTTTAATGTTATGTATATTTTATGTATATTAAGTATTTTGATAGATAAAGTTGCCACCTAGGCATAAATACTAAATTCACAAGAGTTTAAGTTTCATTTTATGTATAGTAAGTAAAAAGATATATAGAGTTGTATCGTATGTAAAATACTAAATTCATAAGGTTATAAGATTTTAAGTTTCATTTTATGTATAGTAAGAATATAGATAGATAGAGCTGCCACTTAGGCAGAATATAAAATTCATAAGAGTTGAAGTTTCATTTTGTGTATGGTGAGTATATATAAATAAATAGAGTTGTTCATAAACCTTTTATTTATTTATTATAAATTTTAATAAAATTTTATTTATAATTGACTTATTTGTCATATATATATATATATATATATATATATATATATATATATATATATATATATATATATATATATATATATATATATATATATATATATATATATATATATATATATATATATATATATATATATATATATATATATATATATATATATATATATATATATATATATATATATATATATATATATATATATATATATATATATATATATAAGACTACGTTATGATAAATAAATCTTATTACTAGTTTCTAGAATTAACTTAAATACATAATTTAGATTCATTGAATAATTTAATTAAAAGCATATAGAAAATGTTTCATATTTATAAGAGAAAGTTGACTGTTTAAATTCATCGAACAATTAATGTATCTGATCAATTATATAGTTTAATTATATTTATTATTCAATAAAGTTAAAAAATAAATTTTCTCTTATAAATAAAATTAGAGATAGTATCATTCATGCATCTATCACTCAAACCTACAATTCTACCATCTTTCTGTGTCCTTTTACCATGAATCACTCTTTAGTTCCTTTGTTCTTTTTTATGATGCTTCTCGTACAAGCCATGGCAGGCGGCATTGACCGAAACTGGTACGACGCTCATGCAACTTTCTATGGTGATGCGGCCGGTGGCGGAACCATGCGTAAGTTATAATATCAACCTTTCTTTTTTATTTACAATTTATACTCGTAGTATATTTATCGCACTTGTTAGAGGAATATCTAACGATTAATATAACATATGGTATTTTTTGCAGAGGGTGCTTGTGGTTATGGTGATCTCTTCAAACAAGGATATGGTCTTGCGACTACAGCACTAAGCACAACTCTATTCAACCATGGACTTACTTGTGGTGCTTGTTTTCAAATAATATGTGTAAACGATCCTCAATGGTGTCTAAAAGGTGCAGCTCCAATTTCAGTGACTGCGACAAATTTTTGTCCTCCTGATTATTCCAAAACCACGGACATTTGGTGTAACCCTCCAAAAAAACACTTTAATTTGAGTTATAAAATGTTCACATCTATAGCCCGAGAGAAAGCTGGTGTCATCCCTGTTAAATATCGACGTGTTCCATGTGTTAAAAGTGGAGGTGTTAGGTTTGAACTTAAAGGAAACCCTTATTTTTTGATGGTTTTGGTGTACAATGTTGCTAATGCTGGTGATGTTTCTCATGTGAGTATTAGAGGATCTAAGACTAGATGGCTGACCATGTCACATAATTCAGGACAAACTTGGCATATCAATCAGAATTTGGTAGGGCAAAGTTTGTCATTTCTTGTTACTACAAGTGATGGAAAAGCTTTGGAGTTTAGTTTTGTTGCTCCTTCCAATTGGCAATTTGGACAAACATATGAGAGCAAGCAAAATTTTTAAAGTTGCAAAAGTATTTGAGAAATATATCTAGTTACAAAATTATATTAGGCTCAACATGTAGTACTTTGATTAATGAATGCATTTAAGAAGATGGTTGATATCACAATTCAATGTTGTTTGATATTTCATCATTGAATTTTGATGTTCATTGATCTTATTTTATATGAATAAAATGTTGTTTGATATTTTAATATATCAATTAAACAAAAGTTTATTAGTATTTGAGCCCGAGAAAATATATGTAAGGTATAATTTAGCATATTATATGATATCATTCATACTTTTTTTAATGGAAAAATATATATTAATAAAGAGATGAAAACTATCAAAGTACATAAAATTGGTAATTGTTAGCACAAGGAGTTCTAAATGGACCACCTTGTTGTGATATAACTCATGTTTAGTTTGTTGTGTTAGTTGCCTGGGAAACAAGTAAAACTTATATATAAATCCATGTATGTAATTAGATCATTATATACAATACATAATATACAATTTTCTTTTCATTCTCTGCATCCTCTCTAACACTCTTATTCCTTCCTCACCTAAATGCTTCAACACTAATAAATTGGTATCTAGAGTTTTGATTAGTTCTTCTTGATCTTGATTCCAGATTTGCATTTTTGTGGATTTATTTCCATCGATCGTGAATCGTATTTGTTGCAAAGATGAATGGTGAAAATAGTATTTCTAATTCTCTTCCAATTCTTGATGGCAAAAATTGGAACTGAGGGAGTAAGCAAATGAAATTCTTGTTTGGTTTCCAATAAACCCTTGAAGTGGTCACTAATGACATCTCTGAAATTGTGCGGAATGCAAATGACACTTAGAGGATCAACCACAAGGATGCCAAGAAGAAATATTGCAAGGTTCTGTTTTGTATTTAATTTGTAGTGGATGCTTTTGATTGAATATCTCATGTTGAATCCGCAAAGGAGGCATGAGATATTCTTGAAAAGTATTATGAAGGTGGTGATAAGGTTAAAGGTGTTAAGTTACAGACACTGTGAAGGTAGTATGAGTTACTAGAGATGAGAGAAGATGAAAAGAATGCATGCTATGTCTCAAAGGTGTAGAATCTTGTTCATTTTATGAAAGGATGTGGTGAATTCCTAATTGATAAAATGATAGTTGAAAATGTAATGAAAACCTTGAATTCTCACTTTGACCATGTTATCACGGCCATTCAAGAATCTAACAATTTTGAAACCCTAAAATTTGAAGATTTGGTTGGTTCATTGGAGGCACATGACTTAAGGATATTTGATAGGAAAGGGGTTTAAGATTTGATACAAGCACTACATGCGCAAACATGGAATAAACATGGAAATTTCAGGTTTAAAGGAAAAGGTGACAAGTCCCTCAGCAAGAAAGGTTTTTGGCTGGATTCTCACAAGCAAAAGAATGATGAGAGGACTTCTGAATCCTTCAAAAGAGGATAAAGAACCTCGACTCATAAAGAAAAGCTCGAGAAGGAGAGTGTGCAGTGTTACAATTGTGAAAAGTAGGGTCTTTTATCCAAGAATTGCTTGTATAAGAAAGGTGTAAAAGGTTATTCAAATGAAAAGAATGTCGAAGGATAAAATTTTTCACGTGGAGATTCAGATGATTCTGAAACCATGGTGCTTATGGCTGTAGTTTCAGATGAGCATGTCGACTCCAAGGTCTGGTTCCTCAACACAGACTACTCAAACCACATGATTGGTCAAAGAGTCTGGTTAACAAATTTTGATGAGTTAAAGAAGAGAAAGATCATGCTTGCATATAGTAGTTGAATGCAATCAAAAGGTATATGAAACATAGTTATTCAAAAGAGAAATGGAGTAAACACCATGATCGAAGATGTACTCTATGTACCTTGAATGAATTGCAATTCACTAAGTGTTAGAAAAATTGTTGAAAAAGGTTTATTTGTGGTTATGAAAGATGGAGCCTTCAAATAATTTGACACTCAGAATAATTTGGTGTTAAAATATCCACTATCAAAGAATAGGACGTTTAAGACCATGATCTATTCGATTGAGGTACAATATGGAAAACAATTTTTAACCACAAGTATAATTGTTTATGGCACTTGAAGTTTGGTCATTTGAATTTTAGATCACTAAATCAAATGATTACTCAAGATATGGTAACTGGTATACCAAATTTTCATTCCTGACATGCTTTGTAAAGGTTTCTTGGCAGGGAAGCAATCCAGAAAGTCTTTCATTTCGACGGTGCCAATGAGGTCCTTCTGCATACTAGAAGTAGTACATTTAAATGTATGTGGCCCTTTTGAGGATTATACCATTGGTGGAAACAAATATTTTATCTCATTTTTTGATGAGTATAGTTAAAAACTCTAGATCTATTTAATTAAGCACAAAGATGAGGTATTTGTATCATTTAAGAGATTCAAAATACTTGTTGAAAACATGAGTGAAAATAATATCAAGGTTCTAAGTACAGATGAAAATGGCGAATACACGTCCAAGTTATTTGAGAAGTTCTGTGCAGAACATGGTATTGATCATGAGGTAACTACTCCCTACACGCCTGGACATAATGGAGTAGCATAAAGAATAAATATGGGCATATTGTATATCGCTAGATGCATGTTAAAGTAAAAGAACCTACCAAAATCCTTATGTGGTAAAGCGGTCACTACTGTTGTCTATATTCCCGAAGGACTGTCCTACCAAGAAACTGAAGAACAAGGTTCCTGAAGAAGTGTGGAATGGAAAGAAACCATCAGTGAGTCATCTCAAGGTGTTTGGCTCTATCTACTAGAAACATGTTTCTGATGCAAGGAGAAGAAAGATAAAGAAAAGAGTGAATCTATGATACTGGTATGATATCACAAGACAGGAACATACAAGCTATTCAATCTAATTGATGATAAAAAAACCATTGATGAGTTATGACTTTGATGAAGAAAGTATTAATCATGATTAGGTTCCAATTAATAACCTCCAAATAGTTACTGATGTTACAATTGTTAAAGCATAAAATCATGAGGGTGTGGCATGCACAAGACAAAGACCTCAAAGAACTAGAGTTGTCCCAACATGACTTCAAGACTGTAAAGTGGTTGGTAATGATGAAGTCATACCATATGGAGACTTAGTTCATTTTTATTTACTTGCAGGTGCTAAACCAATCAAATATAGTGAGCCCTTAAATAGTAAACAATGGAAGGAAGTTATGGTCGAAGAGTTACAAGCTATTTAAAGAAACAATACATGGGAGTTAGTCGAATCGACAACATACAAAAGTTATTAAAGGGGAGTGGGTGTCCAAACTTAAGTACAATTCTTATGGGTCGATTGTAAGACATAAGAAAATAATTAGTAGCATTGGGACTTCTTCAAATAACAGGCATCGACTACTCAAAAGTATATGCACCAGTTGCATGATTGGATACTATCAGACTAGTGGCAGCCTTAGCATACAAGCAAGACTGGACGGAATTTCACTTAGATGTGAAATAAATATTTTTGAATGGTTCCCTAGATGAAGTTGTATATGTCACAAAACCATATAGTTTTGTGATACAAGAGGAAGCAAGGAAAGTGTAAAAGTTTCATAAAGCCTTTTATGGTCTCAAACAAGCACATAGGGAATGGAACATGAAAATCAACTCATACCTAGTCGAATTAGGATTCATCAAATGCAGGTATGAGTATGGTGTCTATGTACAGGTCGTGGCACAAGACATAACCATCATCTTCTTATATGTTGATGGCTTACTAGTAACTGGAAATAGCACTGAAAACTTGTCAAGTTCAAAGAGCTGATGAATATGGAATTTGAAATGTCAGATCTGGGAAACTTGTCTTATTTCCTAGGTATGGAATTTCAAATTACTAAACAAGGTATGATGCTACGTCAAAGGAAGTATTTCAAATAAATAATCAAGATATTAATTATGGCTAGTTTAAACCAACATTCTCACCTGTCGAATCAAATATGAAACTGGAGAAGCATGGAGACGAGGACAAGGTCGATGTCACTTTATTTAAACAAAATTGTAGGATCTCTGAGGTATGTGTTCAATAAGATACCTGATATAGGTTTCTCAATTAGATTGGTGAGCAAATATCTGGATGAACCAAAGGTGTCACACATGAATGCTGCAAGGAGAATCCTGAGATACCTAAAGGATCATTAAATTATAAAATCCTATTTCCAAATTATTCTAAAGGAAAAGAAGATGTGATAAATTTTTATTCACAAGCTGATATGTATGGAGATAATGAGGATATAAGAAGCACAACTGGCTATTTATTTCAAGTGTTTGGTGCTTTTATCTCATGGTGCTCGAGAAAGTAGCCTATGGTGGCATTATAAACATGTGAGTCTAAGTATATAGCAGGATTATATGTTGCCTATCAAGAAGTATGGATCATATCTATGCTAGATGAGATGAAGGTCGAAGTAAAGAGACCACTAGTGTTGCGAATCGATAACAAGTCAGTCATAAATCTTGCAAGAAATCTAGTTATAGATGGGAGGAGTAAGAACATTAAGGCTAGTTTTCACTTCCTAAAGAATAAGGTAAATCGAGGTGAAATTAAGGTAAGACATTGCTTGAGTGAAATAGAAGTGGCCGACGTTTTCACCAAAGGATTGAAGATCGACAGATTCTTGATTTTGAGAAAGAAATTAAGAATAGTTCAAATCAATTATGATTAGTTTGTGATTATCTACTTGGATTATAAGGGGGTGTATTGTGATATAATTTAATTGTTATGTTAGTTACTTGAGATATAAGTAATAACTTGTATAGAAATACATGTATGTAGTTAAATCATTATATACAATATATAATATAAAATTTACTTTTCATTATCCACATCCTCTCTAACACCTTCATTCCTTCCTCACCTAAGTGCTTCAACACTAATACACCTCAAGAAAAAAAATAAAAGATACACCGAGAAAAACCATAAATACATAAAGCACTAGAACAACTAAAAACCTTGAAGGATCTCGTAGAAAAAAAAATCTGAGCATCTAGAAAGATCACTCATATCGTTAATGTTAGATATAAGACAACCAAGGGGTTAATCATGTTCAATCAGATCAGAAGACAAAGAAGAGATAAGGAGATCTAGCTGAATATGGTAAGCAGAAGCAACTGAGAAAACTGTTGAGTAAGCCCTAATAGCCAATTGGTATTGGTTGTATTTTCTCAATGTTGTTTGGTATTATTATTGGTCCGTAACAGAATGACCATAAACATGGTTGATGGATACTCCACAAATCATGTCGAGAGACAATGAGTGACATGGACAAAATTTTTTCATCCTACATATACAAGATTAATATGTATGGGCCCCTTGATCGAGTATTGGTGTAAAATGCATTATCGTGCTCAAATAAGTCAATGTGATATATTTGGCTTATTTTTTGTTCACTACTAAAAACTTTCCGTTTAGTGGCCGAATTAGAGACCGAAAAAGCCTAAAAATCGGTCACTATAACGTTTAGCGACCAATAACGCGACTACCAAATTTCGGTTGGAAGATTGCTATTCGCTAACCTTTAGAGACGAATTTAGTGACCGAAATTAGTGACTGAAATTAGTGACCGATTTTAGTGACAAATTTTTAAAAACTTAAAATAAAACAAAAGTTTTGTCTCTAGCAAGAATTGAACTAATGCATTTTTCTTTGTGAGGCTTTCGGGTGCTGACTAAGCTATTTGATTTTTGTTGTATAATTTACATTTGAAATGTATATATTATTAATGAAATAGAACTTTCAAATCTATTTAAAAAGATTCTTACACTAATTATCATTAAAATTATATTTTATCTAAACTAATAAATTTGTATGAGTTAATTATTTATATAAATATATGTTTTATTTGTTAAAACAATAAAAATGTAAATTTTTGACTAAAAAATTTTAAAAAATAAAATAAAAAATGAGAAATTTGAGAGGTAAGTAACTTAATAAAGAAATAAAAAAAAAATATTAGTGACTGAAATTTCGGTCGCTGAATTTTTTTATAAATTAATTTATATAAAAACGATTATTTGACACTGAAAATTATGGTCACAAAATATCAGTCGCTAATTCGGTGGCTAATTTTATTTAGTGACCAATTTAATGACTTTTAAAATTTTTACTAACATGATGTCTAATTTTGGTGGCTAATTCGGCCACTAGAGTGACCAAAAATTTTCAGTCACTAAAAGCGAATTTTCTAGTAGTGGTTATCAATTATACTGGAGTATTAAAAAATATAATATTAAATAAAGGATGCCATATTCTATGTCTTGTGTTCGATATAAATATAAGGGAAAAAATAATTATACACATGATCATGATCATAGAAAGGTTCAGATCACCTGAAAGTCCCGTTAGTAAGGTAGTAGTGATTTATTGCAAGATACCGCTAATTGTTTATAATATTAAATATGTGATTTAATATTATTGTCAACGGTACAAGAACTTACATGGTCAAAGCCATAGAGTGTTGATAGGATAATGAATGATTAGATTAAAAAACATTTCATTTAATTATGTGTTAATTGAATTTGGAATATTTAAAACATTAACGCATATATAAATTAGTTTAATTAAATTATTATTTAATTAAATATATGAGAATTGACCATTAACTAAATTAAATGACTAAACATTTTATTTTATTTTATTAAAATATTTTAATAAAAAATAAGGAATATTTTATTTTATTTTATTAAAATAATTTAATTAAATATAAATAAGATCAAACATATTTCTCCTCTCTTTAAATAGAAGAGCTATTTCTCCTATTACTCCTAATTTTTGTCATTCTTAAAAAATAACTAATAGCAGGTTTCACTTTGTACTCGCGTAGACTTTGTAAAACTATTGATATTTTTCATGTTTGTGATCAGAGTTAAATGACGCTTCAACAGATATTCCTATAATCTTAACTTGATGTTTGATTTGTGATCAATGATTCATTTATCTAGATTGTTTCGCTAAGATGATTAAAATTTTGAAAAATCTCTCTTAAATTTCCAATAATAGTATCAAATCTATAATCCAGCATGCATTATGATAATTATACAATGATATAATTATGGTGATACGTTTTTGTTTGATTAATTTGTTTAGTCATACATAATCGAATTCAATTAATTTTGCTTATAACACTACTATAAAAAAAAATACTACGACAATCATTTCACAACAGTTCATTGAAGGAACATAGTCACATCTTGAAAATCATGCATTATTATTATTATTTTTATTTAAAAATAGTTTACATATTACCACGGTTGCAAGCAACCGTGATGAAATTTCATAATGTCTGTGGGTTTGAATTCCAACACTATCAAATTTGTGATTTCTTTAATATTGTAGTGGTGCATTTATTTTTTATATTTGTTTTTTAATTAAATATAAGTCATATTTCACTAAGGTTGAATGTTCCAACTACGGTGATATGTTTTACCTCTTCTTTTTTTTATATCGTCACCTTTTTGATTTATTTTTAAACTAAAAATAATTCAGATTTCACTACAGTTGAATATTTCAACTGTAGTGATATAATTTATCTATTTTTTTTATACTAGCGCCTTTCTTTTTTATTTACTTTTAAACTAAAATTAATTCAGATTACACTACGGTTGATTAAACCAACCATGGTGATATGATTTCCCTCTTTTTAATATGTAAATGATTAAAAATTGGCACTTTTTAAAATGAAATTAAATAAATGGGGAATCAACACAGTTAGTTTAAATAATTGTGGTAAAATGTTATATTCTTATTCAATAAATACATTTTACCTTATCATGTCTATTCAGTTGTCATTGCCTTACGAAACAAAACACACATTCAGCGTTGAGAAACCATTTAAACACTAACAATTTTTTAATTTCCATTAACAAAAAGAAGCATCATATTGTTTCATCTCCAACTTGATAAAAATTATTTCTTTACAATCAATTTCGTTCTTCAGTAAACATGGAAAAAATTCCATCATTATCGTTCTTCACTAAATGTACAAAGCAACAAAAAACTCAAGAAAATCGAAGGAGGAACACATATATGTTAGAACAAAATTGATTGAAACCATATCCCTTGGGTTTTGATAATAACAAAGTATTTAAATAACAGTTGTACATCCTAACATCTATCTAAGTATGCAGGTTTATTAGACTAAGAAAAGATGAAGAGAAGCTTGAGGATCCTGATCTGATGTTCAGACGCTGGCTCTAAAAATCACTTCTGAAGATTCTGGCTCTAAGGAAGATCCAAACTCTAAAGAAGTCAACTCAGAAGAAAATAAGCCTCTGGTGACCCAGACTCTGAAACTTCAGAAGCCAAGAAGCAGACTCTGAAGCGATTAGCCTCTGAAGAATAAATTCAACCTCTGAAGCATCTTTTCTTCTATCAAGGCAACTCTAATAGACTTAGAGACTTTTTTAATCATGTGAAGACTTAAGGAAAACTCTCTTCTTTGTTGTCTGAGCTTTAACGGATGTTTCCTCTTGCAGAAAGATGCTTTGTTGAGGTGTCTAATCAAGTACACAACTAGCCCAACCTTTTGGTGAAAGTATTCAACGTCTATTCTCTTCCTCTCTATTTAAGGAGCAGAAGACCCGAAGAAGAAAAATACGAATGGAATATAATACGTTACTATACACGACTCTCAACCTTGACATTTCAAAAAGAAGTTACTCTAGACTTAGAATACCTTAACTCGTGTATATTTTAGAAGTTCATAAATCTTAGTCTTTCTATGTTGTATTATGTCTACACCTCTGATTGTATATCAAATTTAGTTGTTACCTAAATATCTTGACATTTGGTTATAGAGTTAAAAGTCTCTTACTTTAGTTCTTGAACATTTCAAACTATTTCTGTGTGCTTGAGCATAGAAGTCTCTTACTTAAGGGTTTGCGAATTGGAAGTCTCTTGCTTGTATGCATGAGAATAGAAGTCTTTTACTTGTGGGTTTGAGCATCATAAGTCTCTTTCTTATTGCTTTAACATTTGTAATTAGTTTGGTTAAAGTGGAAATCCCCTGGAAGTACAAGGGGATTGAACTACTCTTAAGTTTTGAGAGGAACCAGGATAACTGCCTATCTATATGCTTTACTTTACTTGCTTCTGAACTATATTCTGTTGTTGCAAACTCGGATACTCTAAGTTAGATTCTGGTTCAAAATCTGATAAGGACTTTTAGAAGTAAACCCAGTTTTTCTGAGTCAGACTCTGAACCAAGTTTTCAGAATCTGATTGAGAATCATCAGAAGAAGAAGGAGAAAAAACTTGAAAGAGAAAAAGCTAACATATTTCAAACTCTTCTTGTGTTTTCCTCACCTTCGGTTGGCATTAGATCAAGGCCTGTGATAAACACTTAACAATGGTGCATACAAGATCATAAGAAAAACACTTCTTGCTTTATCATGAGTAATTCTGAAGTTGAATCATATCACTCGGGTGATGATGGTCCTACTCTACAACCCGCTCCTCTTGGTGATATTAAGCATGAAGATAGTACATATGAAAAGAACAACTATGTGGCTAGACCTCCAACATTTAGTGCTGACTCTACTAAATTTGAATGATGGAAAAGCAAGATGTACATATATATCATAGGTCTTAGTGATGAGATGGGGGACATTCTTGAAGATGGAATTGATATTCTTGTGAACGGAGTAGGAATGGTAGCTGATAAGAAAAAATCTCACACCTGCTCTGAAGAAGATTTACAGAAAATATCACAGAATGGGAGGAATTCTTACAGATGCTTTGCCTCATTATGAGTAAATAAATATCATTGAAAAATCTATTGCTAAAACCATTTTTTAATCTTTATGTTCTACTTATGAAGGAAACCGATAGGTTAAAGAAGCCAAAACTACTCTTCTAGTTCAACAATATGAGCTTTTTATAATGAAAGAGGATGAAAACATTGAAACCATGTTATTAAGGTTTGAATTTCTTGTTTATGGACTTAAAGTCTTGAATAAGAGCTACACCACTTATGATCATGTCAAGAAGATTCCTTGGAGTCTTCCTGTTAGATACAAACTAAAGATGACAACTATTCAGGAAGCTAAAAACCTGAACAATATAAATTATGAAAGTATGATCAATAATATCTAAAGCCATGAGTCAGAACACAATGGAGATGAATAAACAATCAAGAAATCAAAGTCCATGGCTTTAAAATCTATTGGGAGATCTGAGGAATCTTCTCAGACTTGGGAGCATAAAGAAGACACTCATGCTAAAGATACTGAAGAAGATTCAGATGATGGTGAAATGACTTTCATGATAAAGATATTTCAGTATCTTTCTAACAAGAACACAAGGTTCTCTAAAAGAACATTTGGCTTCAGAAGAACAATCTTTAGAGTTAACAAATATGATCAGAAAGAATGCTTTAATTTCCAGAAGCCTGGTCATTTTATAGCTAATTTTCCAGAGCTTCAAAAGGACAAATCCAAAAGGGAAGATTATAGAAGAAAAACTTCAATATCTTTGTTAACTCTAAAGCTTCTTCTTCATCATCAATAGCTTGAAATCTAAACTAAATTAAAGATGATTACAACCAAAAGTAATTGATTAAAATTTAAAAATATGGTAAACTTAAATGATTTAAGTAAATAAATAGAACTAAAAAAAAGTCGAGAATGACAATGAAAACAATTAGTTCGATTAACTTAAAACTAAAATGCTTTCGGGTTTTTCTATTTAAACATTTTTGTACTCTAACTATTTTTAATAATAATAATAATAATAATTAACCTAAACAAATTAGAATTAAAATAACATAATATTTGAGGGGTATATTATTGCTTGGATGGGAGAATTATTTTGTATCTCTAGTTTTACTCAGAGGCTATGCAAGAATAATCAAAACAAAGCAGAGAGATTTAAAAGAAATTGACACTAACAGTAAATTATGTTGAAGAGTTCATAAAATCAATTTGAGAAGAAAAAATATTTTTGATCAAAACAAAATTTAAGACAAAGGAGTCGGGATGAACAATATTTAAGACAGATCATCATAATCTAAAGGGTTTTTCCCGGCACTTACAACCCATGTGTCAGAATACGTTTCATATTCATGACACCTAAGTGGACAGGTTCCAGAGGCAACTGAAAAGATTTTTCACTTGTGTGCTTATCAGAGGCCATTAATCTTATTCAGAGCTTCAGAGGCTGAGATGCTTCAGAGGCTATTATAAACCATAAGCTAGTTTAGAGCTTCCGATCACAATAGTTTCTGATCATCCTCATAGTTTGATTCTCTATTTAGAACCAAACATACAATTTAAAATGATTTCACAGTGCTTGGTTTTTAATTTAGAATAAGATTCTTTGACACTCAAATAGAAGTAGTATTACCAAAATGAAGTAAAAGTATACTTTCATAAATGTGACATTATACTGACTAATATTGAAATATCAAGATTAGAAACTGTTGAATAAAAACAAAGAAATTTTCATACCTTTCTTTGTGCAGCTTCTGATCTGTTGATGAGATTGTTCTTGAGAAACCACTTTGTTCCAACAATGCTCTTCTGATAAACATCATGGGTCTTTTCAAAGGCCCTTTCAACTAGATGTACTTCAGAGATTGGTTAAGAATCTAAAGCACTAACTTTGTATTTATTAGCTTTAATCTTCCCAATACCAATAATGTTTCCTTATTGGTTTCTTCTAGACTTCACATTTTCTTCATCCTTCTGTGTTAGGATTTAGAACATAGGATTTTCTTTTGTTATATGTTATAATCAGCCATTGTCATATAGATGAGATTGTTCCTCTGTTATTCCCTTTTAGCATATCTTCAAGAAAGACAATCTCACTCTTTGGTACACATACTCTTACAGGTCCTTTTAGGTTAGTTTTAACAGACTTCCTCTTATTTTGAGCCTTAGCTTTTTAATAAGGCTTTGGATAATTTAAATCTCTGGATTTAAAAGTTTGTTGTCTTGAATGAGTCCTACCCTTAGGTTTTGGACCTTTCAGAACCTTGTAACTTGATATCTTAGGTTCTAACTTCTTCAGAACTTTTGACTTAGAAGTCTCAGGTTCTGATTCTTTTAGAACCTTTGACTTAAGAATCATTAGTTCTGATTTCTTCAGAACTTTTGACCTTGAGGTCTCAGGTTACGTTTTCTTCAAACCCTCTAACTATGTAGTATAAATTTCTAATTGGTTTGAACCCTTTGGTTGACCAGGAGGCGCAAAATGAGAGTATAACCCTTTTTGAGAAAAGCTTGAAGAAGAAGGGTCTGATGATTCAATCAAGGTTTCAATCCATGGATTAAAAGGTTTTTGATGATAACCAAGACCTTTTCCTTTGCTTCTACTTACACCATAAATCATGGATACAAGTTTGGTTCTGTTAAAGCTAGTTATGACAAATTCTTGAAGAGCCAACATACTCATTAAGAGGTTTGTCAAACATATCCTTTACTAAAGAAATCTGATATATTTCTAGATTTTGAATCTTATTTTAGAGAAATTTAATTCATCTCTCAGTAGACCATATTGCTTTTGTATAATTTTCATATATTTGGCTTTTTCTTGATATCTATCTATAAGATCTTGACAAAAAGAAATTAAATCATATCTAGAGAGTTTAGAGAATATGTCGTATGCATCCTCTGAATCTAAGTCAGAATCAACTTTAATTTTGTGTCTGAGAATGTTGAAACCACCAAAGCTAGATTGGCTTCTTCTTCATTCTTGTCAGCTTCTTCTTCATCATCAATAGCTTATGGTTTATAATAGCCTCTGAAGCATCTCAGCCTCTGAAGCTCTGAATAAGATTAATGGCCTCTGATAAGCACACAAGTGAAAAATCTTTTCAGTTGCCTCTGGAACCTGTCCACTTAGGTGTCATGAATATGAAACGTATTCTGACACATGGGTTGTAAGTGCCGGGAAAAACCCTTTAGATATGCATAACAATTAAAATTAAATAATCAAGCACAATATTATTTATATTCATCGTATTCACATTGACTTATGGTATATTACATCTAAAAATATTCAATATTTTTCTTCACCATCCCAAGGTTTTAAATTCTTTTATCACTAAGCTAAAAATATAATAGACTATAGTAGATGTAAAACTTTAATTATATTTTATTTTTCTACTCCATCACAAAATTTTAGGTTTTTCCCCACTAAAAAAAAGGTAAAAGACTATAATCCATGACATATTTATTATATAAAATAAGTAATTATTAAAATAAATAGTCAAGCTAGCATTTATTGATAATTACCATTTTTACCTTGAATTATGGAAAGTTCGATGTAAATATATTCAATATGTTTCTTCTCCATCATCAAATTTTATGTTTCTTCGTCACTAATCTAAAGAGTTAAAAGATTAAAAATGAATGACAAATAAATTACTTCTACATGGGTAATCACTAAAATTCAATATTTAAGCTCAATGTTATTTGTATTCACTATAATCACATTGTATTGTGGTATAATAGATGTAAACAATTTCTATATTTTTCTTCTTCTCCATCACCAAAATTTTGGTTTCTTTACCTCTAAGAAACTATGTTAACAGACTACAAATGAATGACCCATAATTCATACATATGCATAACAATTAAAATTAAATAATCAAGCTCAATATTATTTATATTCATCGTATTCACATTGACTTATGGTATAATCGTCTAAAAATATTCAATATTTTTCTTCACCATCCCAAAGTTTTAAATTTTTTTATCACTTAGCTAAAAACATAATAGACTATAGTAGATGTAAAACGTTAATTATATTTTATTTTTCTAATCCATCACAAAATTTTAGGTTTTTCCCAACTAAAAAACAAAGTTAAAAGACTATAATCCATGACATATTTTGTATTTAAAATAGGTAATTATTAAAATAAATAGTCCAGCTAGAATTTATTTATAATTACCATTTTCACATTGAGTTATGGTAAGTTAGATGTAAATATATTCAATATGTTTCTTCTCCATCACCAAGTTTCAGGTTTCTTCGTCACTACTAATCCACAGAGTTAAATGACTGTAAATTAATGACAAATAAATTACATCTACATGAGTAATCACTAAAATTAAATATTTTAGCTCAATGTTATTTGTATTCACTATATTCACATTGTATTATGGTATAATAGGTGTAAACAATTTCTATATTTTTTTTCTTCTCCATCAACAAATTTTTGGTTTCTTCACCTCTAAGAAACAAAGTTAAGAGACTACAAATGAATGACCCATAACTTATACATATGCATAACAATTAAAATTAAATAATCAAGCTGAATATTATTTATCTTCACCGTATTCACTTTGACTTATGGTATATTATATCTAAAAATATTCAATATTTTTCTTCACCATCCAAAAGTTTTAAATTTTTTTATCACTAAGATAAAAACATAATAGACTATAGTAGATGTAAAAAATTAATATATTTTATTTTTCTACTACATCACAAAATTTTATGTTTTTTCCACTAAAAATAAAGTTAAAAGACTATAATCCATGACATATTTATTATATAAAATAGGTAATTATTAAAATAAATAGTCAAGCTAGAATTTATTGATAATTACCATTTTCACATTGAGTTATGGTAAGTTAGATGTAAATATATTCAATATGTTTCCTCTCTATCACCAAGTTACAGGTTTCTTCGTCACTACTAATCCACAGAGTTAAAAGACTGTAAATGAATGACAAATAAATTACATCTACATGGGTAATCACTAAAATTAAATATTTAAGCTCAATGTTATTTGTATTCACTATAATCACATTGTATTAGTGTATAGTAGATGTAAACAATTTCTATATTTTTCTTCTTCTCCATCACCAAAATTTTGGTTTCTTCACCTCTAAGAAACTATGTTAACAGACTACAAATGAATAACCCATAATTCATACATATGCATAACAATTAAAATTAAATAATCAAGATCAATATTATTTATATTCATTGTATTCACATTGACTATGATATATTATATCTAAAAATATTCAATATTTTTCTTCACCATCCCAATTTTTAAATTCTTTTATCACTAAGCTAAAAATATAATAGACTATAATAGATGTAAAACGTTAATTATATTTTATTTTTCTACTCCATCACAAAATTTTAGGTTTTTCCCTGCTAAAAAACAAAGTTAAAAGACTATAATCCATGACATATTTATTATATAAAATAAGTAATTATTAAAATAAATAGTTAAGCTAGCATTTATTGATAATTACCATTTTCACATTAAATTATGGAAAGTTCGATGTAAATATATTCAATATGTTTCTTCTCCATCATCAAATTTTATGTTTCTTCGTCACTAATCTAAAGAGTTAAAAGATTGAAAATGAATGACAAATAAATTACATCTACATGGGTAATCACTAAAATTATTTATAATTACCATTTTCACATTGAGTTATGGTAAGTTAGATGTAAATATATTCAATATGTTTCTTCTCCATCACCAAGTTTCAAGTTTCTTCGTCACTACTAATCCACAGAGTTACATGAGTAATCACTAAAATTAAATATTTTAGCTCAATGTTATTTGTATTCACTATAATCACATTGTATTATGGTATAATAGGTGTAACCAATTTCTACATATTTTTTCTTCCCCATCAACAAAGTTTTGGTTTCTTCACCTCTAAGAAACAAAGTTAAGAGACTACAAATGAATGACCCATAACTTATACATATGCATAACAATTAAAATTAAATAATCAAGCTGAATATTATTTATATTCACCGTATTCACTTTGACTTATGGTATATTACATCTACAAATATTCAATATTTTTCTTCACCATCCCAAAGTTTTAAATTTTTTTATCACTAATCTAAAAACATAATAGACTATAGTAGATATAAAAAATTAATATATTTTATTTTTCTACTACATCACAAAATTTTATGTTTTTTCCCACTAAAGAAAAAGTTAAAAGACTATAATCCATGACATATTTTTTATATAAAATAGGTAATTATTAAAATAAATAGTCAAGCTAGAATTTATTAATAATTACCATTTTCACATTGAATTATGGTAAGTTAGATGTAAATATATTTAATATGTTTCTTCTCCATCACCAAGTTTCAGGTTTCTTCGTCACTACTAATCCACAGAGTTAAAAGACTGTAAATTAATGACAAATAAATTACATCTACATGGTTAATCATTAAAATTAAATATTTTAGCTCAATGTTATTGGTATTCACCATAATCACATTGTATTATGGTATAATAGGTGTAAACAGTTTCTATATTTTTCTTCTTCTCCATCAATAAAATTTTTTGTTTATTCACCTCTAAGAAACAAAGTTAAGAGACTACAAATGAATAACCCATAACTTATACATATGCATAACAATTAAAATTAAATATTTAAGCTCAATATTATTTATATTAACCGTATTCACATTGACTTATGGTATATTACATCTAAAAATATTCAATATTTTTCTTCACCATCCCAAAGTTTTAAATTTTTTTTATCACTAAGCTATAAACATAATAGACTATAATAGATTTAAAAAATTAAGATATTTTATTTTTCTACTCTATCACAAAATTTTAGGTTTTTCCCCAATAAAAAAAAGGTTAAAAGACTATAATCCATGACATATTTTTTTATATAAAATAGGTAATTATTAAAATAAATAGCCAAGCTAGAATTTATTGATATTTACCATTTTCACATTGAATTATGGTAAGTTAGATGTAAATATATTCAATATTTTTCTTCTCCATCACCAAATTTATTGTTTCTTCGTCACTATTAATCCACAGAGTTAAAAGACCGTAAATTAATGACAAATAAATTACATCTACATGGGTAATCACTAAAATTAAATATTTAACCTCAATGTTATTTGTATTGACTATAATCACATTGTATTATGGTATAGTAGATGTCAACAATTTCTATATTTTTCTTCTTCTCCATCACCAAAATTTTGTTGTGTTCACCTCTAAGAAACTATTTTAACAGACTACAAATGAATGACACATAATTCATACATATGCATAACAATTAAAATTAAATAATCAAGCACAATATTATTTATATTCATCGTATTCACATTGACTTATGGTATATTACATCTAAAAATATTCAATATTTTTCTTCACCATCCCAAGGTTTTAAATTCTTTTATCACTAAGCTAAAAATATAATAGACTATAGTAGATGTAAAACTTTAATTATATTTTATTTTTCTACTCCATCACAAAATTTTAGGTTTTTCCCCACTAAAAAAAAGGTAAAAGACTATAATCCATGACATATTTATTATATAAAATAAGTAATTATTAAAATAAATAGTCAAGCTAGCATTTATTGATAATTACCATTTTTACCTTGAATTATGGAAAGTTCGATGTAAATATATTCAATATGTTTCTTCTCCATCATCAAATTTTATGTTTCTTCGTCACTAATCTAAAGAGTTAAAAGATTAAAAATGAATGACAAATAAATTACTTCTACATGGGTAATCACTAAAATTCAATATTTAAGCTCAATGTTATTTGTATTCACTATAATCACATTGTATTGTGGTATAATAGATGTAAACAATTTCTATATTTTTCTTCTTCTCCATCACCAAAATTTTGGTTTCTTTACCTCTAAGAAACTATGTTAACAGACTACAAATGAATGACCCATAATTCATACATATGCATAACAATTAAAATTAAATAATCAAGCTCAATATTATTTATATTCATCGTATTCACATTGACTTATGGTATAATCGTCTAAAAATATTCAATATTTTTCTTCACCATCCCAAAGTTTTAAATTTTTTTATCACTTAGCTAAAAACATAATAGACTATAGTAGATGTAAAACGTTAATTATATTTTATTTTTCTAATCTATCACAAAATTTTAGGTTTTTCCCAACTAAAAAACAAAGTTAAAAGACTATAATCCATGACATATTTTGTATTTAAAATAGGTAATTATTAAAATAAATAGTCCAGCTAGAATTTATTTATAATTACCATTTTCACATTGAGTTATGGTAAGTTAGATGTAAATATATTCAATATGTTTCTTCTCCATCACCATGTTTCAGGTTTCTTCGTCATTACTAATCCACAGAGTTAAATGACTGTAAATTAATGACAAATAAATTACATCTACATGAGTAATCACTAAAATTAAATATTTTAGCTCAATGTTATTTGTATTCACTATATTCACATTGTATTATGGTATAATAGGTGTAAACAATTTCTATATTTTTTTTCTTCTCCATCAACAAATTTTTGGTTTCTTCACCTCTAAGAAACAAAGTTAAGAGACTACAAATGAATGACCCATAACTTATACATATGCATAACAATTAAAATTAAATAATCAAGCTGAATATTATTTATATTCACCGTATTCACTTTGACTTATGGTATATTATATCTAAAAATATTCAATATTTTTCTTCACCATTCCAAAGTTTTAAATTTTTTTATCACTAAGATAAAAACATAATAGACTATAGTAGATGTAAAAAATTAATATATTTTATTTTTCTACTACATCACAAAATTTTATGTTTTTTCCACTAAAAATAAAGTTAAAAGACTATAATCCATGACATATTTATTATATAAAATAGGTAATTATTAAAATAAATAGTCAAGCTAGAATTTATTGATAATTACCATTTTCACATTGAGTTATGGTAAGTTAGATATAAATATATTCAATATGTTTCCTCTCTATCACCAAGTTACAGGTTTCTTCGTCACTACTAATCCACAGAGTTAAAAGACTGTAAATGAATGACAAATAAATTACATCTACATGGGTAATCACTAAAATTAAATATTTAAGCTCAATGTTATTTGTATTCACTATAATCACATTGTATTAGTGTATAGTAGATGTAAACAATTTCTATATTTTTCTTCTTCTCCATCACCAAAATTTTGGTTTCTTCACCTCTAAGAAACTATGTTAACAGACTACAAATGAATAACCCATAATTCATACATATGCATAACAATTAAAATTAAATAATCAAGATCAATATTATTTATATTCATTGTATTCACATTGACTATGATATATTACATCTAAAAATATTCAATATTTTTCTTCACCATCCCAATTTTTAAATTCTTTTATCACTAAGCTAAAAATATAATAGACTATAATAGATGTAAAACGTTAATTATATTTTATTTTTCTACTCCATCACAAAATTTTAGGTTTTCCCCCGCTAAAAAACAAAGTTAAAAGACTATAATCCATGACATATTTATTATATAAAATAAGTAATTATTAAAATAAATAGTTAAGCTAGCATTTATTGATAATTACCATTTTCACATTAAATTATGGAAAGTTCGATGTAAATATATTCAATATGTTTCTTCTCCATCATCAAATTTTATGTTTCTTCGTCACTAATCTAAAGAGTTAAGAGATTGAAAATGAATGACAAATAAATTACATCTACATGGGTAATCACTAAAATTATTTATAATTACCATTTTCACATTGAGTTATGGTAAGTTAGATGTAAATATATTCAATATGTTTCTTCTCCATCACCAAGTTTCAAGTTTCTTCGTCACTACTAATCCACAGAGTTACATGAGTAATCGCTAAAATTAAATATTTTAGCTCAACGTTATTTGTATTCACTATAATCACATTGTATTATGGTATAATAGGTGTAACCAATTTCTACATATTTTTTCTTCCCCATCAACAAAGTTTTGGTTTCTTGACCTCTAAGAAACAAAGTTAAGAGACTACAAATGAATGACCTATAACTTATACATATTCATAACAATTAAAATTAAATAATCAAGCTGAATATTATTTATATTCACCGTATTCACTTTGACTTATGGTATATTACATCTACAAATATTCAATATTTTTCTTCACCATCCCAAAGTTTTAAATTTTTTTATCACTAATCTAAAAACATAATAGACTATAGTAGATATAAAAAATTAATATATTTTATTTTTCTACTACATCACAAAAGTTTATGTTTTTTCCCACTAAAGAAAAAGTTAAAAGACTATAATCCATGACATATTTTTTTATATAAAATAGGTAATTATTAAAATAAATAGTCAAGCTAGAATTTATTAATAATTACCATTTTCACATTGAATTATGGTAAGTTAGATGTAAATATATTTAATATGTTTCTTCTCCATCACCAAATTTCATGTTTCTTCGTCACTAATCCACAGAGTTAAAAGACTATAAATTAATAACAAAAAAATTACATCTACATGGGTAATTACTAAAATTTAATATTTAACCTCAATGTTATTTGTATTGACTATAATCACATTGTATTATGGTAAGTTAGATGTAAACAATTTCAATATTTTTCTTCTTCTCCATCACCAAAATTTTGTTGTGTTCACCTCTAAGAAACTATTTTAACAGACTACAAATGAATGACACATAATTCATACATATGCATAACAATTAAAATAAAATAATCAAGCACAATTTATATTCATTGTATTCACATTGACTTATGGTATATTACATCTAAAAATATTCATTATATTTCTTCACCATCCCAAGGTTTTAAATTCTTTTATCACTAAGCTAAAAATATAATAGACTATAGTAGATGTAAAACTTTAATTATATTTTATTTTTCTACTCCATCACAAAATTTTAGGTTTTTCCCCACTAAAAAAAAGGTAAAAGACTATAATCCATGACATATTTATTATATAAAATAAGTAATTATTAAAATAAATAGTCAAGCTAGCATTTATTGATAATTACCATTTTTACCTTGAATTATGGAAAGTTCGATGTAAATATATTCAATATGTTTCTTCTCCATCATCAAATTTTATGTTTCTTCGTCACTAATCTAAAGAGTTAAAAGATTGAAAATGAATGACAAATAAATTACTTCTACATGGGTAATCACTAAAATTCAATATTTAAGCTCAATGTTATTTGTATTCACTATAATCACATTGTATTGTGGTATAATAGATGTAAACAATTTCTATATTTTTCTTCTTCTCCATCACCAAAATTTTGGTTTCTTTACCTCTAAGAAACTATGTTAACAGACTACAAATGAATGACCCATAATTCATACATATGCATAACAATTAAAATTAAATAATCAAGCTCAATATTATTTATATTCATCGTATTCACATTGACTTATGGTATAATCGTCTAAAAATATTCAATATTTTTCTTCACCATCCCAAAGTTTTAAATTTTTTTATCACTTAGCTAAAAACATAATAGACTATAGTAGATGTAAAACGTTAATTATATTTTATTTTTCTAATCCATCACAAAATTTTAGGTTTTTCCCAACTAAAAAACAAAGTTAAAAGACTATAATCCATGACATATTTTGTATTTAAAATAGATAATTATTAAAATAAATAGTCCAGCTAGAATTTATTTATAATTACCATTTTCACATTGAGTTATGGTAAGTTAGATGTAAATATATTCAATATGTTTCTTCTCCATCACCAAGTTTCAGGTTTCTTCGTCACTACTAATCCACAGAGTTAAATGACTGTAAATTAATGACAAATAAATTACATCTACATGAGTAATCACTAAAATTAAATATTTTAGCTCAATGTTATTTGTATTCACTATATTCACATTGTATTATGCTATAATAGGTGTAAACAATTTCTATATTTTTTTTCTTCTCCATCAACAAATTTTTGGTTTCTTCACCTCTAAGAAACAAAGTTAAGAGACTACAAATGAATGACCCATAACTTATACATATGCATAACAATTAAAATTAAATAATCAAGCTGAATATTATTTATCTTCACCGTATTCACTTTGACTTATGGTATATTATATCTAAAAATATTCAATATTTTTCTTCACCATCCAAAAGTTTTAAATTTTTTTATCACTAAGATAAAAACATAATAGACTATAGTAGATGTAAAAAATTAATATATTTTATTTTTCTACTACATCACAAAATTTTATGTTTTTTCCACTAAAAATAAAGTTAAAAGACTATAATCCATGACATATTTATTATATAAAATAGGTAATTATTAAAATAAATAGTCAAGCTAGAATTTATTGATAATTACCATTTTCACATTGAGTTATGGTAAGTTAGATGTAAATATATTCAATATGTTTCCTCTCTATCACCAAGTTACAGGTTTCTTCGTCACTACTAATCCACAGAGTTAAAAGACTGTAAATGAATGACAAATAAATTACATCTACATGGGTAATCACTAAAATTAAATATTTAAGCTCAATGTTATTTGTATTCACTATAATCACATTGTATTAGTGTATAGTAGATGTAAACAATTTCTATATTTTTCTTCTTCTCCATCACCAAAATTTTGGTTTCTTCACCTCTAAGAAACTATGTTAACAGACTACAAATGAATAACCCATAATTCATACATATGCATAACAATTAAAATTAAATAATCAAGATCAATATTATTTATATTCATTGTATTCACATTGACTATGATATATTATATCTAAAAATATTCAATATTTTTCTTCACCATCCCAATTTTTAAATTCTTTTATCACTAAGCTAAAAATATAATAGACTATAATAGATGTAAAACGTTAATTATATTTTATTTTTCTACTCCATCACAAAATTTTAGGTTTTTCCCTGCTAAAAAACAAAGTTAAAAGACTATAATCCATGACATATTTATTATATAAAATAAGTAATTATTAAAATAAATAGTTAAGCTAGCATTTATTGATAATTACCATTTTCACATTAAATTATGGAAAGTTCGATGTAAATATATTCAATATGTTTCTTCTCCATCATCAAATTTTATGTTTCTTCGTCACTAATCTAAAGAGTTAAAAGATTGAAAATGAATGACAAATAAATTACATCTACATGGGTAATCACTAAAATTATTTATAATTACCATTTTCACATTGAGTTATGGTAAGTTAGATGTAAATATATTCAATATGTTTCTTCTCCATCACCAAGTTTCAAGTTTCTTCGTCACTACTAATCCACAGAGTTACATGAGTAATCACTAAAATTAAATATTTTAGCTCAATGTTATTTGTATTCACTATAATCACATTGTATTATGGTATAATAGGTGTAACCAATTTCTACATATTTTTTCTTCCCCATCAACAAAGTTTTGGTTTCTTCACCTCTAAGAAACAAAGTTAAGAGACTACAAATGAATGACCCATAACTTATACATATGCATAACAATTAAAATTAAATAATCAAGCTGAATATTATTTATATTCACCGTATTCACTTTGACTTATGGTATATTACATCTACAAATATTCAATATTTTTCTTCACCATCCCAAAGTTTTAAATTTTTTTATCACTAATCTAAAAACATAATAGACTATAGTAGATATAAAAAATTAATATATTTTATTTTTCTACTACATCACAAAATTTTATGTTTTTTCCCACTAAAGAAAAAGTTAAAAGACTATAATCCATGACATATTTTTTATATAAAATAGGTAATTATTAAAATAAATAGTCAAGCTAGAATTTATTAATAATTACCATTTTCACATTGAATTATGGTAAGTTAGATGTAAATATATTTAATATGTTTCTTCTCCATCACCAAGTTTCAGGTTTCTTCGTCACTACTAATCCACAGAGTTAAAAGACTGTAAATTAATGACAAATAAATTACATCTACATGGTTAATCATTAAAATTAAATATTTTAGCTCAATGTTATTGGTATTCACCATAATCACATTGTATTATGGTATAATAGGTGTAAACAGTTTCTATATTTTTCTTCTTCTCCATCAATAAAATTTTTTGTTTATTCACCTCTAAGAAACAAAGTTAAGAGACTACAAATGAATAACCCATAACTTATACATATGCATAACAATTAAAATTAAATATTTAAGCTCAATATTATTTATATTAACCGTATTCACATTGACTTATGGTATATTACATCTAAAAATATTCAATATTTTTCTTCACCATCCCAAAGTTTTAAATTTTTTTTATCACTAAGCTATAAACATAATAGACTATAATAGATTTAAAAAATTAAGATATTTTATTTTTCTACTCTATCACAAAATTTTAGGTTTTTCCCCAATAAAAAAAAGGTTAAAAGACTATAATCCATGACATATTTTTTTATATAAAATAGGTAATTATTAAAATAAATAGCCAAGCTAGAATTTATTGATATTTACCATTTTCACATTGAATTATGGTAAGTTAGATGTAAATATATTCAATATTTTTCTTCTCCATCACCAAATTTATTGTTTCTTCGTCACTATTAATCCACAGAGTTAAAAGACCGTAAATTAATGACAAATAAATTACATCTACATGGGTAATCACTAAAATTAAATATTTAACCTCAATGTTATTTGTATTGACTATAATCACATTGTATTATGGTATAGTAGATGTCAACAATTTCTATATTTTTCTTCTTCTCCATCACCAAAATTTTGTTGTGTTCACCTCTAAGAAACTATTTTAACAGACTACAAATGAATGACACATAATTCATACATATGCATAACAATTAAAATTAAATAATCAAGCACAATATTATTTATATTCATCGTATTCACATTGACTTATGGTATATTACATCTAAAAATATTCAATATTTTTCTTCACCATCCCAAGGTTTTAAATTCTTTTATCACTAAGCTAAAAATATAATAGACTATAGTAGATGTAAAACTTTAATTATATTTTATTTTTCTACTCCATCACAAAATTTTAGGTTTTTCCCCACTAAAAAAAAGGTAAAAGACTATAATCCATGACATATTTATTATATAAAATAAGTAATTATTAAAATAAATAGTCAAGCTAGCATTTATTGATAATTACCATTTTTACCTTGAATTATGGAAAGTTCGATGTAAATATATTCAATATGTTTCTTCTCCATCATCAAATTTTATGTTTCTTCGTCACTAATCTAAAGAGTTAAAAGATTAAAAATGAATGACAAATAAATTACTTCTACATGGGTAATCACTAAAATTCAATATTTAAGCTCAATGTTATTTGTATTCACTATAATCACATTGTATTGTGGTATAATAGATGTAAACAATTTCTATATTTTTCTTCTTCTCCATCACCAAAATTTTGGTTTCTTTACCTCTAAGAAACTATGTTAACAGACTACAAATGAATGACCCATAATTCATACATATGCATAACAATTAAAATTAAATAATCAAGCTCAATATTATTTATATTCATCGTATTCACATTGACTTATGGTATAATCGTCTAAAAATATTCAATATTTTTCTTCACCATCCCAAAGTTTTAAATTTTTTTATCACTTAGCTAAAAACATAATAGACTATAGTAGATGTAAAACGTTAATTATATTTTATTTTTCTAATCTATCACAAAATTTTAGGTTTTTCCCAACTAAAAAACAAAGTTAAAAGACTATAATCCATGACATATTTTGTATTTAAAATAGGTAATTATTAAAATAAATAGTCCAGCTAGAATTTATTTATAATTACCATTTTCACATTGAGTTATGGTAAGTTAGATGTAAATATATTCAATATGTTTCTTCTCCATCACCATGTTTCAGGTTTCTTCGTCATTACTAATCCACAGAGTTAAATGACTGTAAATTAATGACAAATAAATTACATCTACATGAGTAATCACTAAAATTAAATATTTTAGCTCAATGTTATTTGTATTCACTATATTCACATTGTATTATGGTATAATAGGTGTAAACAATTTCTATATTTTTTTTCTTCTCCATCAACAAATTTTTGGTTTCTTCACCTCTAAGAAACAAAGTTAAGAGACTACAAATGAATGACCCATAACTTATACATATGCATAACAATTAAAATTAAATAATCAAGCTGAATATTATTTATATTCACCGTATTCACTTTGACTTATGGTATATTATATCTAAAAATATTCAATATTTTTCTTCACCATTCCAAAGTTTTAAATTTTTTTATCACTAAGATAAAAACATAATAGACTATAGTAGATGTAAAAAATTAATATATTTTATTTTTCTACTACATCACAAAATTTTATGTTTTTTCCACTAAAAATAAAGTTAAAAGACTATAATCCATGACATATTTATTATATAAAATAGGTAATTATTAAAATAAATAGTCAAGCTAGAATTTATTGATAATTACCATTTTCACATTGAGTTATGGTAAGTTAGATATAAATATATTCAATATGTTTCCTCTCTATCACCAAGTTACAGGTTTCTTCGTCACTACTAATCCACAGAGTTAAAAGACTGTAAATGAATGACAAATAAATTACATCTACATGGGTAATCACTAAAATTAAATATTTAAGCTCAATGTTATTTGTATTCACTATAATCACATTGTATTAGTGTATAGTAGATGTAAACAATTTCTATATTTTTCTTCTTCTCCATCACCAAAATTTTGGTTTCTTCACCTCTAAGAAACTATGTTAACAGACTACAAATGAATAACCCATAATTCATACATATGCATAACAATTAAAATTAAATAATCAAGATCAATATTATTTATATTCATTGTATTCACATTGACTATGATATATTACATCTAAAAATATTCAATATTTTTCTTCACCATCCCAATTTTTAAATTCTTTTATCACTAAGCTAAAAATATAATAGACTATAATAGATGTAAAACGTTAATTATATTTTATTTTTCTACTCCATCACAAAATTTTAGGTTTTCCCCCGCTAAAAAACAAAGTTAAAAGACTATAATCCATGACATATTTATTATATAAAATAAGTAATTATTAAAATAAATAGTTAAGCTAGCATTTATTGATAATTACCATTTTCACATTAAATTATGGAAAGTTCGATGTAAATATATTCAATATGTTTCTTCTCCATCATCAAATTTTATGTTTCTTCGTCACTAATCTAAAGAGTTAAAAGATTGAAAATGAATGACAAATAAATTACATCTACATGGGTAATCACTAAAATTATTTATAATTACCATTTTCACATTGAGTTATGGTAAGTTAGATGTAAATATATTCAATATGTTTCTTCTCCATCACCAAGTTTCAAGTTTCTTCGTCACTACTAATCCACAGAGTTACATGAGTAATCGCTAAAATTAAATATTTTAGCTCAACGTTATTTGTATTCACTATAATCACATTGTATTATGGTATAATAGGTGTAACCAATTTCTACATATTTTTTCTTCCCCATCAACAAAGTTTTGGTTTCTTGACCTCTAAGAAACAAAGTTAAGAGACTACAAATGAATGACCTATAACTTATACATATTCATAACAATTAAAATTAAATAATCAAGCTGAATATTATTTATATTCACCGTATTCACTTTGACTTATGGTATATTACATCTACAAATATTCAATATTTTTCTTCACCATCCCAAAGTTTTAAATTTTTTTATCACTAATCTAAAAACATAATAGACTATAGTAGATATAAAAAATTAATATATTTTATTTTTCTACTACATCACAAAAGTTTATGTTTTTTCCCACTAAAGAAAAAGTTAAAAGACTATAATCCATGACATATTTTTTTATATAAAATAGGTAATTATTAAAATAAATAGTCAAGCTAGAATTTATTAATAATTACCATTTTCACATTGAATTATGGTAAGTTAGATGTAAATATATTTAATATGTTTCTTCTCCATCACCAAATTTCATGTTTCTTCGTCACTAATCCACAGAGTTAAAAGACTATAAATTAATAACAAAAAAATTACATCTACATGGGTAATTACTAAAATTTAATATTTAACCTCAATGTTATTTGTATTGACTATAATCACATTGTATTATGGTAAGTTAGATGTAAACAATTTCAATATTTTTCTTCTTCTCCATCACCAAAATTTTGTTGTGTTCACCTCTAAGAAACTATTTTAACAGACTACAAATGAATGACACATAATTCATACATATGCATAACAATTAAAATAAAATAATCAAGCACAATTTATATTCATTGTATTCACATTGACTTATGGTATATTACATCTAAAAATATTCATTATATTTCTTCACCATCCCAAGGTTTTAAATTCTTTTATCACTAAGCTAAAAATATAATAGACTATAGTAGATGTAAAACTTTAATTATATTTTATTTTTCTACTCCATCACAAAATTTTAGGTTTTTCCCCACTAAAAAAAAGGTAAAAGACTATAATCCATGACATATTTATTATATAAAATAAGTAATTATTAAAATAAATAGTCAAGCTAGCATTTATTGATAATTACCATTTTTACCTTGAATTATGGAAAGTTCGATGTAAATATATTCAATATGTTTCTTCTCCATCATCAAATTTTATGTTTCTTCGTCACTAATCTAAAGAGTTAAAAGATTGAAAATGAATGACAAATAAATTACTTCTACATGGGTAATCACTAAATTTCAATATTTAAGCTCAATGTTATTTGTATTCACTATAATCACATTGTATTGTGGTATAATAGATGTAAACAATTTCTATATTTTTCTTCTTCTCCATCACCAAAATTTTGGTTTCTTTACCTCTAAGAAACTATGTTAACAGACTACAAATGAATGACCCATAATTCATACATATGCATAACAATTAAAATTAAATAATCAAGCTCAATATTATTTATATTCATCGTATTCACATTGACTTATGGTATAATCGTCTAAAAATATTCAATATTTTTCTTCACCATCCCAAAGTTTTAAATTTTTTTATCACTTAGCTAAAAAAATAATAGACTATAGTAGATGTAAAACGTTAATTATATTTTATTTTTCTAATCCATCACAAAATTTTAGGTTTTTCCCAACTAAAAAACAAAGTTAAAAGACTATAATCCATGACATATTTTGTATTTAAAATAGGTAATTATTAAAATAAGTAGTCCAGCTAGAATTTATTTATAATTACCATTTTCACATTGAGTTATGGTAAGTTAGATGTAAATATATTCAATATGTTTCTTCTCCATCACCAAGTTTCAGGTTTCTTCGTCACTACTAATCCACAGAGTTAAATGACTGTAAATTAATGACAAATAAATTACATCTACATGAGTAATCACTAAAATTAAATATTTTAGCTCAATGTTATTTGTATTCACTATATTCACATTGTATTATGGTATAATAGGTGTAAACAATTTCTATATTTTTTTTCTTCTCCATCAACAAATTTTTGGTTTCTTCACCTCTAAGAAACAAAGTTAAGAGACTACAAATGAATGACCCATAACTTATACATATGCATAACAATTAAAATTAAATAATCAAGCTGAATATTATTTATATTCACCGTATTCACTTTGACTTATGGTATATTATATCTAAAAATATTCAATATTTTTCTTCACCATCCCAAAGTTTTAAATTTTTTTATCACTAAGATAAAAACATAATAGACTATAGTAGATGTAAAAAATTAATATATTTTATTTTTCTACTACATCACAAAATTTTATGTTTTTTCCACTAAAAATAAAGTTAAAAGACTATAATCCATGACATATTTATTATATATAATAGGTAATTATTAAAATAAATAGTCAAGGTAGAATTTATTGATAATTACCATTTTCACATTGAGTTATGGTAAGTTAGATGTAAATATATTCAATATGTTTCCTTTCTATCACCAAGTTACAGGTTTCTTCGTCACTACTAATCCACAGAGTTAAAAGACTGTAAATGAATGACAAATAAATTACATCTACATGGGTAATCACTAAAATTAAATATTTAAGCTCAATGTTATTTGTATTCACTATAATCACATTGTATTAGTGTATAGTAGATGTAAACAATTTCTATATTTTTCTTCTTCTCCATCACCAAAATTTTGGTTTCTTCACCTCTAAGAAACTATGTTAACAGACTACAAATGAATAACCCATAATTCATACATATGCATAACAATTAAAATTAAATAATCAAAATCAATATTATTTATATTCATTGTATTCACATTGACTATGATATATTACATCTAAAAATATTCAATATTTTTCTTCACCATCCCAATTTTTAAATTCTTTTATCACTAAGCTAAAAATATAATAGACTATAATAGATGTAAAACGTTAATTATATTTTATTTTTCTACTCCATCACAAAATTTTAGGTTTTCCCCCGCTAAAAAACAAAGTTAAAAGACTATAATCCATGACATATTTATTATATAAAATAAGTAATTATTAAAATAAATAGTTAAGCTAGCATTTATTGATAATTACCATTTTCACATTAAATTATGGAAAGTTCGATGTAAATATATTCAATATGTTTCTTCTCCATCATCAAATTTTATGTTTCTTCGTCACTAATCTAAAGAGTTAAAAGATTGAAAATGAATGACAAATAAATTACATCTACATGGGTAATCACTAAAATTATTTATAATTACCATTTTCACATTGAGTTATGGTAAGTTAGATGTAAATATATTCAATATGTTTCTTCTCCATCACCAAGTTTCAAGTTTCTTCGTCATTACTAATCCACAGAGTTACATGAGTAATCGCTAAAATTAAATATTTTAGCTCAATGTTATTTGTATTCACTATAATCACATTGTATTATGGTATAATAGGTGTAACCAATTTCTACATATTTTTTCTTCCCCATCAACAAAGTTTTGGTTTCTTCACCTCTAAGAAACAAAGTTAAGAGACTACAAATGAATGACCTATAACTTATACATATTCATAACAATTAAAATTAAATAATCAAGCTGAATATTATTTATATTCACCGTATTCACTTTGACTTATGGTATATTACATCTACAAATATTCAATATTTTTCTTCACCATCCCAAAGTTTTAAATTTTTTTATCACTAATCTAAAAACATAATAGACTATAGTAGATATAAAAAATTAATATATTTTATTTTTCTACTACATCACAAAATTTTATGTTTTTTCCCACTAAAGAAAAAGTTAAAAGACTATAATCCATGACATATTTTTTATATAAAATAGGTAATTATTAAAATAAATAGTCAAGCTAGAATTTATTAATAATTACCATTTTCACATTGAATTATGGTAAGTTAGATGTAAATATATTTAATATGTTTCTTCTCCATCACCAAATTTCATGTTTCTTCGTCACTAATCCACAGAGTTAAAAGACTATAAATTAATGACAAAAAAATTACATCTACATGGGTAATTACTAAAATTTAATATTTAACCTCAATGTTATTTGTATTGACTATAATCACATTGTATTATGGTAAGTTAGATGTAAACAATTTCAATAATTTTCTTCTTCTCCATCACCAAAATTTTGTTGTGTTCACCTCTAAGAAACTATTTTAACAGACTACAAATGAATGACACATAATTCATACATATGCATAACAATTAAAATAAAATAATCAAGCACAATATTATTTATATTCATCGTATTCACATTGACTTATGGTATATTACATCTAAAAATATTCAATATATTTCTTCACCATCCCAAGGTTTTAAATTCTTTTATCACTAAGCTAAAAATATAATAGACTATAGTAGATGTAAAACTTTAATTATATTTTATTTTTCTACTCCATCACAAAATTTTAGGTTTTTCCCCACTAAAAAAAAGTTAAAAGACTATAATCCATGACATATTTATTATATAAAATAAGTAATTATTAAAATAAATAATCAAGCTAGCATTTATTGATAATTACCATTTTTACCTTGAATTATGGAAAGTTCGATGTAAATATATTCAATATGTTTCTTCTCCATCATCAAATTTTATGTTTCTTCGTCACTAATCTAAAGAGTTAAAAGATTGAAAATGAATGACAAATAAATTACTTCTACATGGGTAATCACTAAATTTCAATATTTAAGCTCAATGTTATTTGTATTCACTATAATCACATTGTATTGTTGTATAATAGATGTAAACAATTTCTATATTTTTCTTCTTCTCCATCACCAAAATTTTGGTTTCTTTACCTCTAAGAAACTATGTTAACAGACTACAAATGAATGACCCATAATTCATACATATGCATAACAATTAAAATTAAATAATCAAGCTCAATATTATTTATATTCATCGTATTCACATTGACTTATGGTATAATCGTCTAAAAATATTCAATATTTTTCTTCACCATCCCAAAGTTTTAAATTTTTTTATCACTTAGCTAAAAACATAATAGACTATAGTAGATGTAAAACGTTAATTATATTTTATTTTTCTACTCCATCACAAAATTTTAGGTTTTTCCCAACTAAAAAACAAAGTTAAAAGACTATAATCCATGACATATTTTTTATATAAAATAGGTAATTATTAAAATAAATAGTCCAGCTAGAATTTATTTATAATTACCATTTTCACATTGAGTTATGGTAAGTTAGATGTAAATATATTCAATATGTTTCTTCTCCATCACCAAGTTTCAGGTTTCTTCGTCACTACTAATCCACAGAGTTAAATGACTGTAAATTAATGACAAATAAATTAAATCTACATTAGTAATCACTAAAATTAAATATTTTAGCTCAATGTTATTTGTATTCACTATAATCACATTGTATTATGGTATAATAGGTGTAAACAATTTCTATATTTTTTTTCTTCTCCATCAACAAATTTTTGATTTCTTCACCTCTAAGAAACAAAGTTAAGAGACTACAAATGAATGACCCATAACTTATACATATGCATAACAATTAAAATTAAATAATCAAGCTGAATATTATTTATATTCACCGTATTCACTTTGACTTATGGTATATTACATCTAAAAATATTCAATATTTTTCTTCACCATCCCAAAGTTTTAAATTTTTTTATCACTAAGCTAAAAACATAATAGACTATAGTAGATGTAAAAAATTAATATATTTTATTCTTCTACTACATCCCAAAATTTTATGTTTTTTCCCACTAAAAAAAAAGTTAAAAGACTATAATCCATGACATATTTATTATATAAAATAGGTAATTATTAAAATAAATAGTCAAGCTAGAATTTATTGATAATTACCATTTTCACATTGAGTTATGGTAAGTTAGATGTAAATATATTCAATATGTTTCCTCTCCATCACCAAGTTACAGGTTTCTTCGTCACTACTAATCCACAGAGTTAAAAGACTGTAAATGAATGACAAATAAATTACATCTACATGGGTAATCACTAAAATTAAATATTTAAGCTCAATGTTATTTATATTCACTATAATCACATTGTATTATTGTATAGTAGATGTAAACAATTTCTATATTTTTCTTCTTCTCCATCACCAAAATTTTGGTTTCTTCACCTCTAAGAAACTATGTTAACAGACTACAAATGAATAACCCATAATTCATACATATGCATAACAATTAAAATTAAATAATCAAGATCAATATTATTTATATTCATTGTATTCACATTGACTATGATATATTACATCTAAAAATATTCAATATTTTTCTTCACCATCCCAATTTTTAAATTCTTTTATCACTAAGCTAAAAATATAATAGACTATAATAGATGTAAAACGTTAATTATATTTTATTTTTCTACTCCATCACAAAATTTTAGGTTTTCTCCCGCTAAAAAACAAAGTTAAAAAACTATAATCCATGACATATTTATTATATAAAATAAGTATTTATTAAAATAAATAGTTAAGCTAGCATTTATTGATAATTACCATTTTCACATTAAATTATGGAAAGTTCGATGTAAATATATTCAATATGTTTCTTCTCCATCATCAAATTTTATGTTTCTTCGTCACTAATCTAAAGAGTTAAAAGATTGAAAATGAATGACAAATAAATTACATCTACATGGGTAATCACTAAAATTATTTATAATTACCATTTTCACATTGAGTTATGGTAAGTTAGATGTAAATATATTCAATATGTTTCTTCTCCATCACCAAGTTTCAAGTTTCTTCGTCACTACTAATCCACAGAGTTACATGAGTAATCGCTAAAATTAAATATTTTAGCTCAATGTTATTTGTATTCACTATAATCACATTGTATTATGGTATAATAGGTGTAACCAATTTCTACATATTTTTTCTTCCCCATCACCAAAGTTTTGGTTTCTTCACCTCTAAGAAACAAAGTTAAGAGACTACAAATGAATGACCTATAACTTATACATATTCATAACAATTAAAATTAAATAATCAAGCTGAATATTATTTATATTCACCGTATTCACTTTGACTTATGGTATATTACATCTACAAATATTCAATATTTTTCTTCACCATCCCAAAGTTTTAAATTTTTTTATCACTAATCTAAAAACATAATAGACTATAGTAGATATAAAAAATTAATATATTTTATTTTTCTACTACATCACAAAATTTTATGTTTTTTCCCACTAAAGAAAAAGTTAAAAGACTATAATCCATGACATATTTTTTATATAAAATAGGTAATTATTAAAATAAATAGTCAAGCTAGAATTTATTAATAATTACCATTTTCACATTGAATTATGGTAAGTTAGATGTAAATATATTTAATATGTTTCTTCTCCATCACCAAATTTCATGTTTCTTCGTCACTAATCCACAGAGTTAAAAGACTATAAATTAATGACAAAAAAATTACATCTACATGGGTAATTACTAAAATTTAATATTTAACCTCAATGTTATTTGTATTGACTATAATCACATTGTATTATGGTAAGTTAGATGTAAACAATTTCAATATTTTTCTTCTTCTCCATCACCAAAATTTTGTTGTGTTCACCTCTAAGAAACTATTTTAACAGACTACAAATGAATGACACATAATTCATACATATGCATAACAATTAAAATAAAATAATCAAGCACAATATTATTTATATTCATCGTATTCACATTGACTTATGGTATATTACATCTAAAAATATTCAATATATTTCTTCACCATCCCAAGGTTTTAAATTCTTTTATCACTAAGCTAAAAATATAATAGACTATAGTAGATGTAAAACTTTAATTATATTTTATTTTTCTACTCCATCACAAAATTTTAGGTTTTTCCCCACTAAAAAAAAGTTAAAAGACTATAATCCATGACATATTTATTATATAAAATAAGTAATTATTAAAATAAATAATCAAGCTAGCATTTATTGATAATTACCATTTTTACCTTGAATTATGGAAAGGTCGATGTAAATATATTCAATATGTTTCTTCTCCATCATCAAATTTTATGTTTCTTCGTCACTAATCTAAAGAGTTAAAAGATTGAAAATGAATGACAAATAAATTACTTCTACATGGGTAATCACTAAATTTCAATATTTAAGCTCAATGTTATTTGTATTCACTATAATCACATTGTATTGTTGTATAATAGATGTAAACAATTTCTATATTTTTCTTCTTCTCCATCACCAAAATTTTGGTTTCTTTACCTCTAAGAAACTATGTTAACAGACTACAAATGAATGACCCATAATTCATACATATGCATAACAATTAAAATTAAATAATCAAGCTCAATATTATTTATATTCACCGTATTCACATTGACTTATGGTATAATCGTCTAAAAATATTCAATATTTTTCTTCACCATCCCAAAGTTTTAAATTTTTTTATCACTTAGCTAAAAACATAATAGACTATAGTAGATGTAAAACGTTAATTATATTTTATTTTTCTACTCCATCACAAAATTTTAGGTTTTTCCCAACTAAAAAACAAAGTTAAAAGACTATAATCCATGACATATTTTTTATATAAAATAGGTAATTATTAAAATAAATAGTCCAGCTAGAATTTATTTATAATTACCATTTTCACATTGAGTTATGGTAAGTTAGATGTAAATATATTCAATATGTTTCTTCTCCATCACCAAGTTTCAGGTTTCTTCGTCACTACTAATCCACAGAGTTAAATGACTGTAAATTAATGACAAATAAATTAAATCTACATTAGTAATCACTAAAATTAAATATTTTAGCTCAATGTTATTTTTATTCACTATAATCACATTGTATTATGGTATAATAGGTGTAAACAATTTCTATATTTTTTTTCTTCTCCATCAACAAATTTTTGGTTTCTTCACCTCTAAGAAACAAAGTTAAGAGACTACAAATGAATGACCCATAACTTATACATATGCATAACAATTAAAATTAAATAATCAAGCTGAATATTATTTATATTCACCGTATTCACTTTGACTTATGGTATATTACATCTAAAAATATTCAATATTTTTCTTCACCATCCCAAAGTTTTAAATTTTTTTATCACTAAGCTAAAAACATAATAGACTATAGTAGATGTAAAAAATTAATATATTTTATTTTTCTACTACATCCCAAAATTTTATGTTTTTTCCCACTAAAAAAAAAGTTAAAAGACTATAATCCATGACATATTTATTATATAAAATAGGTAATTATTAAAATAAATAGTCAAGCTAGAATTTATTGATAATTACCATTTTCACATTGAGTTATGGTAAGTTAGATGTAAATATATTCAATATGTTTCCTCTCCATCACCAAGTTACAGGTTTCTTCGTCACTACTAATCCACAGAGTTAAAATACTGTAAATGAATGACAAATAAATTACATCTACATGGGTAATCACTAAAATTAAATATTTAAGCTCAATGTTATTTATATTCACTATAATCACATTGTATTATTGTATAGTAGATGTAAACAATTTCTATATTTTTCTTCTTCTCCATCACCAAAAGTTTGGTTTCTTCACCTCTAAGAAACTATGTTAACAGACTACAAATGAATAACCCATAATTCATACATATGCATAACAATTAAAATTAAATAATCAAGATCAATATTATTTATATTCATTGTATTCACATTGACTATGATATATTACATCTAAAAATATTCAATATTTTTCTTCACCATCCCAATTTTTAAATTCTTTTATCACTAAGCTAAAAATATAATAGACTATAATAGATGTAAAACGTTAATTATATTTTATTTTTCTACTCCATCACAAAATTTTAGGTTTTTTCCCACTAAAAACAAAGTTAAAAGACTATAATCCATGACATATTTACTATATAAAATAAGTAATTATTAAAATAAATAGTCAAGCTAGCATTTATTGATAATTACCATTTTCACATTGAATTATGGAAAGTTCGATGTAAATATATTCAATATGATTCTTCTCCATCATCAAATTTTATGTTTCTTCGTCACTAATCTAAAGAGTTAAAAGATTGAAAATGAATGACAAATAAATTACATCTACATTGGTAATCACTAAAATTATTTATAATTACCATTTTCACATTGAGTTATGGTAAGTTAGATGTAAATATATTCAATATGTTTCTTCTCCATCACCAAGTCTCAGGTTTCTTCGTCACTACTAATCCACAGAGTTACATGAGTAATCACTAAAATTAAATATTTTTGCTCAATGTTATTTGTATTCACTATAATCACATTGTATTATGGTATAATAGGTGTAACCAATTTCTATATATTTTTTCTTCCCCATCAACAAAGTTTTGGTTTCTTCACCTCTAAGAAACAAAGTTAAGAGACTACAAATGAATGACCCATAACTTATACATATGCATAACAATTAAAATTAAATAATCAAGCTGAATAGTATTTATATTTACCGTATTCACTTTGACTTATGGTATATTACATCTACAAATATTCAATATTTTTCTTCACAATCCCAAAGTTTTAAATTTTATTATCACTAATCTAAAAACATAATAGACTATAGTAGATATAAAAAATTAATATATTTTATTTTTCTACTACATCACAAAATTTTATGTTTTTTCCCACTAAAAAAAAGTTAAAAGACTATAATCCATGACATATTTATTATATAAAATAGGTAATTATTAAAATAAATAGTCAAGCTAGAATTTATTGATAATTACCATTTTCACATTGAATTATGGTAAGTTAGATGTAAATATATTTAATATGTTTCTTCTCCATCACCAAATTTCATGTTTCTTCGTCACTAATCCACAGAGTTAAAAGACTATAAATTAATGACAAAAAAATTACATCTACATGGGTAATCACTAAAATTAAATATTTAACCTCAATGTTATTTGTATTGACTATAATCACATTGTATTATGGTAAGTTAGATGTAAACAAATTCTATATTTTTCTTCTTCTCCATCACCAAAATTTTATTGTGTTCACCTCTAAGAAACTATTTTAACAGACTACAAATGAATGACATATAATTCATACATATGCATAACAATTAAAATAAAATAATCAAGCACAATATTATTTATATTCATCGTATTCACATTGACTTATGGTATATTACATCTAAAAATATTCAATATATTTCTTCACCATCCCAAGGTTTTAAATTCTTTTATCACTAAGCTAAAAATATAATAGACTATAGTAGATGTAAAACTTTAATTATATTTTATTTTTCTACTCCATCACAAAATTTTAGGTTTTTCCCCACTAAAAAAAAGTTAAAAGACTATAATCCATGACATATTTATTATATAAAATAAGTAATTATTAAAATAAATAATCAAGCTAGCATTTATTGATAATTACCATTTTTACCTTGAATTATGGAAAGTTCGATGTAAATATATTCAATATGTTTCTTCTCCATCATCAAATTTTATGTTTCTTCGTCACTAATCTAAAGAGTTAAAAGATTGAAAATGAATGACAAATAAATTACTTCTACATGGGTAATCACTAAATTTCAATATTTAAGCTCAATGTTATTTGTATTCACTATAATCACATTGTATTGTTGTATAATAGATGTAAACAATTTCTATATTTTTCTTCTTCTCCATCACCAAAATTTTGGTTTCTTTACCTCTAAGAAACTATGTTAACAGACTACAAATGAATGACCCATAATTCATACATATGCATAACAATTAAAATTAAATAATCAAGCTCAATATTATTTATATTCATCGTATTCACATTGACTTATGGTATAATCGTCTAAAAATATTCAATATTTTTCTTCACCATCCCAAAGTTTTAAATTTTTTTATCACTTAGCTAAAAACATAATAGACTATAGTAGATGTAAAACGTTAATTATATTTTATTTTTCTACTCCATCACAAAATTTTAGGTTTTTCCCAACTAAAAAACAAAGTTAAAAGACTATAATCCATGACATATTTTTTATATAAAATAGGTAATTATTAAAATAAATAGTCCAGCTAGAATTTATTTATAATTACCATTTTCACATTGAGTTATGGTAAGTTAGATGTAAATATATTCAATATGTTTCTTCTCCATCACCAAGTTTCAGGTTTCTTCGTCACTACTAATCCACAGAGTTAAATGACTGTAAATTAATGACAAATAAATTAAATCTACATTAGTAATCACTAAAATTAAATATTTTAGCTCAATGTTATTTGTATTCACTATAATCACATTGTATTATGGTATAATAGGTGTAAACAATTTCTATATTTTTTTTCTTCTCCATCAACAAATTTTTGGTTTCTTCACCTCTAAGAAACAAAGTTAAGAGACAACAAATGAATGACCCATAACTTATACATATGCATAACAATTAAAATTAAATAATCAAGCTGAATATTATTTATATTCACCGTATTCACTTTGACTTATGGTATATTACATCTAAAAATATTCAATATTTTTCTTCACCATCCCAAAGTTTTAAATTTTTTTATCACTAAGCTAAAAACATAATAGACTATAGTAGATGTAAAAAATTAATATATTTTATTTTTCTACTACATCCCAAAATTTTATGTTTTTTCCCACTAAAAAAAAAGTTAAAAGACTATAATCCATGACATATTTATTATATAAAATAGGTAATTATTAAAATAAATAGTCAAGCTAGAATTTATTGATAATTACCATTTTCACATTGAGTTATGGTAAGTTAGATGTAAATATATTCAATATGTTTCCTCTCCATCACCAAGTTACAGGTTTCTTCGTCACTACTAATCCACAGAGTTAAAAGACTGTAAATGAATGACAAATAAATTACATCTACATGGGTAATCACTAAAATTAAATATTTAAGCTCAATGTTATTTATATTCACTATAATCACATTGTATTATTGTATAGTAGATGTAAACAATTTCTATATATTTTTCTTCTTCTCCATCACCAAAATTTTGGTTTCTTCACCTCTAAGAAACTATGTTAACAGACTACAAATGAATAACCCATAATTCATACATATGCATAACAATTAAAATTAAATAATCAAGATCAATATTATTTATATTCATTGTATTCACATTGACTATGATATATTTCATCTAAAAATATTCAATATTTTTCTTCACCATCCCAATTTTTAAATTCTTTTATCACTAAGCTAAAAATATAATAGACTATAATAGATGTAAAACGTTGATTATATTATATTTTTCTACTCCATCACAAAATTTTAGGTTTTTCCCCACTAAAAAACAAAGTTAAAAGACTATAATCCATGACATATTTACTATATAAAATAAGTAATTATTAAAATAAATAGTCAAGCTAGCATTTATTGATAATTACCATTTTCACATTGAATTATGGAAAGTTCGATGTTAATATATTCAATATGATTCATCTCCATCATCAAATTTTATGTTTCTTCGTCACTAATCTAAAGAGTTAAAAGATTGAAAATGAATGACAAATAAATTACATCTACATTGGTAATCACTAAAATTATTTATAATTACCATTTTCACATTGAGTTATGGTAAGTTAGATGTAAATATATTCAATATGTTTCTTCTCCATCACCAAGTTTCAGGTTTCTTCGTCACTACTAATCCACAGAGTTACATGAGTAATCACTAAAATTAAATATTTTAGCTCAATGTTATTTGTATTCACTATAATCACATTGTATTATGGTATAATAGGTGTAACCAATTTCTATATATTTTTTCTTCCCCATCAACAAAGTTTTGGTTTCTTCACCTCTAAGAAACAAAGTTAAGAGACTACAAATGAATGACCCATAACTTATACATATGCATAACAATTAAAATTAAATAATCAAGCTGAATAGTATTTATATTTACCGTATTCACTTTGACTTATGGTATATTACATCTACAAATATACAATGTTTTTCTTCACAATCCCAAAGTTTTAAATTTTATTATCACTAATCTAAAAACATAATAGACTATAGTAGATATAAAAAATTAATATATTTTATTTTTCTGCTACATCACAAAATTTTATGTTTTTTCCCACTAAAAAAAAGTTAAAAGACTATAATCCATGACATATTTTTTATATAAAATAGGTAATTATTAAAATAAATAGTCAAGCTTGAATTTATTGATAATTACCATTTTCACATTGAATTATGGTAAGTTAGATGTAAATATATTTAATATGTTTCTTCTCCATCACCAAATTTCATGTTTCTTCGTCACTAATCCACAGAGTTAAATGACTATAAATTAATGACAAAAAAATTACATCTACATGGGTAATCCCTAAAATTAAATATTTAACCTCAATGTTATTTGTATTGACTATAATCACATTGTATTATGGTAAGTTAGATGTAAACAAATTCTATATTTTTCTTCTTCTCCATCACCAAAATTTTATTGTGTTCACCTCTAAGAAACTATTTTAACAGACTACAAATGAATGACATATAATTCATACATATGCATAACAATTAAAATTAAATAATCAAGCACAATATTATTTATATTCATCGTATTCACATTGACTTATGGAATATTACATCTAAAAATACTCAATATTTTTCTTCACTATCCCAAGGTTTTAAATTCTTTTATCACTAAGCTAAAAATATAGTAGACTATAGTAGATGTAAAACTTTAATTATATTTTATTTTTCTACTCCATCACAAAATTTTAGGTTTTTCCCCACTAAAAAAAAGTTAAAAGACTATAATCCATGACATATTTATTATATAAAATAAGTAATTATTAAAATAAATAGTCAAGCTAGAATTTATTGATAATTACCATTTTCACCTTGAATTACGGAAATTCGATGTAAATATATTCAATATGTTTCTTCTCCATCATCAAATTTTATGTTTCTTCGTCACTAATCTAAAGAGTTAAAAGATTGAAAATGAATGACAAATAAATTACTTCTACATGGGTAATCACTAAAATTCAATATTTAAGCTCAATGTTATTTGTATTCACTTTAATCACATTGTATTATGGTATAATATGTATAAACAATTTCTATATTTTTCTTCTTCTCCATCACCAAAATTTGGGTTTCTTTACCTCTAAGAAACTATGTTTACAGACTACAAATGAATGACCCATAATTCATACATATGCATAACAATTAAAATTAAATAATCAAGCTCAATATTATTTATATTCATCGTATTCACATTGACTTATGGTATAATACGTCTAAAAATATTCAATATTTTTCTCCACCATCACAAAGTTTTAAATTTTTTTATCACTTAGCTAAAAACATAATAGACTATAGTAGATGTAAAACGTTAATTATATTTTATTTTTCTACTCCATCACAAAATTTTAGGTTTTTCCCAACTAAAAAACAAAGTTAAAAGACTATAATCCATGACATATTTTTTATATAAAATAGGTAATTATTAAAATAAATAGTCCAGCTAAAATTTATTTATAATTACCATTTTCACATTGAGTTATGGTAAGTTAGATGTAAATATATTCAATATGTTTCTTATCCATCACCAAGTTTCAGGTTTCTTCGTCACTACTAATCCACAAAGTTAAATGACTGTAAATTAATGACAAATAAATTACATCTACATGAGTAATCACTAAAATTAAATATTTTAGCTCAATGTTATTTGTATTCACTATAATCACATTGTATTATGGTATAATAGGTGGAAACAATTTCTATATTTTTTTTCTTCTCCATCAACAAATTTTTGGTTTCTTCACCTCTAAGAAACAAAGTTAAGAGACTACAAATGAATGACCCATAACTTATACATATGCATAACAATTAAAATTAAATAATCAAGCTGAATATTATTTATATTCACCGTATTCACTTTGACTTATGGTATATTACATCTAAAAATATTCAATATTTTTCTTCACCATCCCAAAGTTTTAAGTTTTTTATCACTAAGCTAAAAACATAATAGACTATAGTAGATGTAAAAAATTAATATATTTTATTTTTCTACTACATCACAAAATTTTATGTTTTTTCCCACTAAAAAAAAAGTTAAAAGACTATAATCCATGACATATTTATTATATAAAATAGGTAATTATTAAATAAAATAGTCAAGCTAGAATTTATTGATAATTACCATTTTCACATTGAGTTATGGTAAGTTAGATGTAAATATATTCAATATGTTTTCTCTCCATCACCAAGTTTCAGGTTTCTTCGTCACTACTAATCCACAGAGTTAAATGACTGTAAATGAATGACAAATAAATTACATCTACATGGGTAATCACTAAAATTAAATATTTAAGCTCAATGTTATTTGTATTCACTATAATCACATTGTATTATTGTATAGTAGATGTAAACAATTTCTATACTTTTCTTCTTCTCCATCACCAAAATTTTGGTTTCTTCACCTCTAAGAAACTATGTTAACAGACTACAATTGAATAACCCATAATTCATACATATGCATAACAATTAAAATTAAATAATCAAGATCAATATTAGTTATATTCATTGTATTCACATTGACTATGATATATTACATCTAAAAATATTCAATATTTTTCTTCACCATCCCAATTTTTAAATTCTTTTATCACTAAGCTAAAAATATAATAGACTATAATAGATGTAAAACGTTAATTATATTTTATTTTTCTATTCCATCACAAAATTTTAGGTTTTCCCCCACTAAAAAACAAAGTTAAAAGACTATAATCCATGACATATTTATTATATAAAATAAGTAATTATTAAAATAAATAGTCAAGCTAGCATTTATTGATAATTTCCATTTTCACATTGAATTATGGAAAGTTCGATGTAAATATATTCAATATGTTTCTTCTCCATCATCAAATTTTATGTTTCTTTGTCACTAATCTAAAGAGTTAAATGAATGACAAATAAATTACATCTACATGGGTAATCACTAAAATTATTTATAATTACCATTTTCACATTGAGTTATGGTAAGTTAGATGTAAATATATTCAATATGTTTCTTCTCCATCACCAAGTTTCCGGTTTCTTCGTCACTACTAATCTACAGAGCTCCATGAGTAATCACTAAAATTAAATATTTTAGCTCAATGTTATTTGTATTCACTATAATCACATTGTATTATGGTATAATAGGTGTAACCAATTTCTATATATTTTTTCTTCCCCATCAACAAAGTTTTGGTTTCTTCACCTCTAAGAAACAAAGTTAAGAGACTACAAATGAATGACCCATAACTTATACATATGCATAACAATTAAAATTAAATAATCAAGCTGAATATTATTTATATTCACCGTATTCACTTTGACTTATGGTATATTACATCTAAAAATATTCAATATTTTTCTTCACCATCCCAAAGTTTTAATTTTTTTTATCACTAAGCTAAAAACATAATAGACTATAGTAGATATAAAAAATTAATATATTTTATATTTCTACTACATCACAAAATTTTATGTTTTTTCCCACTAAAAAAAAAGTTAAAAGACTATAATCCATGACATATTTTTTTATATAAAATAGGTAATTATTAAAATCAATAGTCAAGCTAGAATTTATTGATAATTACCATTTTCACATTGAATTATGGTAATTTAGATGTTAATATATTTAATATTTTTCTTCTCCATCACCAAATTTCATCTTTCTTCGTCACTAATCCACAGAGTTAAAAAACTATAAATTAATGACAAAAAAATTACATCTACATGGGTAATCACTAAAATTAAATATTTAACCTCAATGTTATTTGTATTGACTATAATCACATTGTATTATGGTAAGTTAGATGTAAACAACTTCTATATTTTTCTTCTTCTCCATCACCAAAATTTTGTTGTATTCACCTCTAAGAAACTATTTTAATAGACAACAAATGAATGACACATAATTCATACATATGCATAATAATTAAAATTAAATAATCAAGCACAATATTATTTATATTCATCGTATTCACATTGACTTTTGGTATATTACATCTAAAAATATTCAATATTTTTCTTCACCATCCCAAGGTTTTAAATTCTTTTATCACTAAGCTAAAAATATAATAGACAATAGTAGATGTAAAACTTTAATTATATTTTATTTTTCTACTCCATCACAAAATTTTAGATTTTTCCCCACTAAAAAAAAGTTAAAAGACTATAATCCATGACATATTTATTATATAAAATAAGTAATTATTAAAATAAATAGTCAAGCTATTATTTATTGATAATTACCATTTTCACCTTGAATTATCAAAAGTTCGATGTAAATATATTTAATATGTTTCTTCTCCACCATCAAATTTTATGTTTCTTCGTCACTAATCTAAAGAGTTAAAAGATTGAAAATGAATGACAAATAAATTACTTCTACGTGGGTAATCACTAAAATTAAATATTTAAGCTCAATGTTATTTGTATTCACTATAATCACATTGTATTATGGTATAATAGATTTAAACAATTTCTATATTTTTCTTCTTCTCCATCACCAAAATTTTGGTTTCTTTACCTCTAAGAAACTATGTTAACAGACTACAAATGAATGACCCATAATTCATACATATGCATAACAATTAAAATAAAATAATCAAGCACAATATTATTTATATTCATCGTATTCACATTGACTTATGGTATATTACATCTAAAAATATTCAATATATTTCTTCACCATCCCAAGGTTTTAAATTCTTTTATCACTAAGCTAAAAATATAATAGACTATAGTAGATGTAAAACTTTAATTATATTTTATTTTTCTACTCCATCACAAAATTTTAGGTTTTTCCCCACTAAAAAAAAGTTAAAAGACTATAATCCATGACATATTTATTATATAAAATAAGTAATTATTAAAATAAATAATCAAGCTAGCATTTATTGATAATTACCATTTTTACCTTGAATTATGGAAAGGTCGATGTAAATATATTCAATATGTTTCTTCTCCATCATCAAATTTTATGTTTCTTCGTCACTAATCTAAAGAGTTAAAAGATTGAAAATGAATGACAAATAAATTACTTCTACATGGGTAATCACTAAATTTCAATATTTAAGCTCAATGTTATTTGTATTCACTATAATCACATTGTATTGTTGTATAATAGATGTAAACAATTTCTATATTTTTCTTCTTCTCCATCACCAAAATTTTGGTTTCTTTACCTCTAAGAAACTATGTTAACAGACTACAAATGAATGACCCATAATTCATACATATGCATAACAATTAAAATTAAATAATCAAGCTCAATATTATTTATATTCACCGTATTCACATTGACTTATGGTATAATCGTCTAAAAATATTCAATATTTTTCTTCACCATCCCAAAGTTTTAAATTTTTTTATCACTTAGCTAAAAACATAATAGACTATAGTAGATGTAAAACGTTAATTATATTTTATTTTTCTACTCCATCACAAAATTTTAGGTTTTTCCCAACTAAAAAACAAAGTTAAAAGACTATAATCCATGACATATTTTTTATATAAAATAGGTAATTATTAAAATAAATAGTCCAGCTAGAATTTATTTATAATTACCATTTTCACATTGAGTTATGGTAAGTTAGATGTAAATATATTCAATATGTTTCTTCTCCATCACCAAGTTTCAGGTTTCTTCGTCACTACTAATCCACAGAGTTAAATGACTGTAAATTAATGACAAATAAATTAAATCTACATTAGTAATCACTAAAATTAAATATTTTAGCTCAATGTTATTTGTATTCACTATAATCACATTGTATTATGGTATAATAGGTGTAAACAATTTCTATATTTTTTTTCTTCTCCATCAACAAATTTTTGGTTTCTTCACCTCTAAGAAACAAAGTTAAGAGACTACAAATGAATGACCCATAACTTATACATATGCATAACAATTAAAATTAAATAATCAAGCTGAATATTATTTATATTCACCGTATTCACTTTGACTTATGGTATATTACATCTAAAAATATTCAATATTTTTCTTCACCATCCCAAAGTTTTAAATTTTTTTATCACTAAGCTAAAAACATAATAGACTATAGTAGATGTAAAAAATTAATATATTTTATTTTTCTACTACATCCCAAAATTTTATGTTTTTTCCCACTAAAAAAAAAGTTAAAAGACTATAATCCATGACATATTTATTATATAAAATAGGTAATTATTAAAATAAATAGTCAAGCTAGAATTTATTGATAATTACCATTTTCACATTGAGTTATGGTAAGTTAGATGTAAATATATTCAATATGTTTCCTCTCCATCACCAAGTTACAGGTTTCTTCGTCACTACTAATCCACAGAGTTAAAAGACTGTAAATGAATGACAAATAAATTACATCTACATGGGTAATCACTAAAATTAAATATTTAAGCTCAATGTTATTTATATTCACTATAATCACATTGTATTATTGTATAGTAGATGTAAACAATTTCTATATTTTTCTTCTTCTCCATCACCAAAAGTTTGGTTTCTTCACCTCTAAGAAACTATGTTAACAGACTACAAATGAATAACCCATAATTCATACATATGCATAACAATTAAAATTAAATAATCAAGATCAATATTATTTATATTCATTGTATTCACATTGACTATGATATATTACATCTAAAAATATTCAATATTTTTCTTCACCATCCCAATTTTTAAATTCTTTTATCACTAAGCTAAAAATATAATAGACTATAATAGATGTAAAACGTTAATTATATTTTATTTTTCTACTCCATCACAAAATTTTAGGTTTTTTCCCACTAAAAACAAAGTTAAAAGACTATAATCCATGACATATTTACTATATAAAATAAGTAATTATTAAAATAAATAGTCAAGCTAGCATTTATTGATAATTACCATTTTCACATTGAATTATGGAAAGTTCGATGTAAATATATTCAATATGATTCTTCTCCATCATCAAATTTTATGTTTCTTCGTCACTAATCTAAAGAGTTAAAAGATTGAAAATGAATGACAAATAAATTACATCTACATTGGTAATCACTAAAATTATTTATAATTACCATTTTCACATTGAGTTATGGTAAGTTAGATGTAAATATATTCAATATGTTTCTTCTCCATCACCAAGTCTCAGGTTTCTTCGTCACTACTAATCCACAGAGTTACATGAGTAATCACTAAAATTAAATATTTTTGCTCAATGTTATTTGTATTCACTATAATCACATTGTATTATGGTATAATAGGTGTAACCAATTTCTATATATTTTTTCTTCCCCATCAACAAAGTTTTGGTTTCTTCACCTCTAAGAAACAAAGTTAAGAGACTACAAATGAATGACCCATAACTTATACATATGCATAACAATTAAAATTAAATAATCAAGCTGAATAGTATTTATATTTACCGTATTCACTTTGACTTATGGTATATTACATCTACAAATATTCAATATTTTTCTTCACAATCCCAAAGTTTTAAATTTTATTATCACTAATCTAAAAACATAATAGACTATAGTAGATATAAAAAATTAATATATTTTATTTTTCTACTACATCACAAAATTTTATGTTTTTTCCCACTAAAAAAAAGTTAAAAGACTATAATCCATGACATATTTATTATATAAAATAGGTAATTATTAAAATAAATAGTCAAGCTAGAATTTATTGATAATTACCATTTTCACATTGAATTATGGTAAGTTAGATGTAAATATATTTAATATGTTTCTTCTCCATCACCAAATTTCATGTTTCTTCGTCACTAATCCACAGAGTTAAAAGACTATAAATTAATGACAAAAAAATTACATCTACATGGGTAATCACTAAAATTAAATATTTAACCTCAATGTTATTTGTATTGACTATAATCACATTGTATTATGGTAAGTTAGATGTAAACAAATTCTATATTTTTCTTCTTCTCCATCACCAAAATTTTATTGTGTTCACCTCTAAGAAACTATTTTAACAGACTACAAATGAATGACATATAATTCATACATATGCATAACAATTAAAATAAAATAATCAAGCACAATATTATTTATATTCATCGTATTCACATTGACTTATGGTATATTACATCTAAAAATATTCAATATATTTCTTCACCATCCCAAGGTTTTAAATTCTTTTATCACTAAGCTAAAAATATAATAGACTATAGTAGATGTAAAACTTTAATTATATTTTATTTTTCTACTCCATCACAAAATTTTAGGTTTTTCCCCACTAAAAAAAAGTTAAAAGACTATAATCCATGACATATTTATTATATAAAATAAGTAATTATTAAAATAAATAATCAAGCTAGCATTTATTGATAATTACCATTTTTACCTTGAATTATGGAAAGTTCGATGTAAATATATTCAATATGTTTCTTCTCCATCATCAAATTTTATGTTTCTTCGTCACTAATCTAAAGAGTTAAAAGATTGAAAATGAATGACAAATAAATTACTTCTACATGGGTAATCACTAAATTTCAATATTTAAGCTCAATGTTATTTGTATTCACTATAATCACATTGTATTGTTGTATAATAGATGTAAACAATTTCTATATTTTTCTTCTTCTCCATCACCAAAATTTTGGTTTCTTTACCTCTAAGAAACTATGTTAACAGACTACAAATGAATGACCCATAATTCATACATATGCATAACAATTAAAATTAAATAATCAAGCTCAATATTATTTATATTCATCGTATTCACATTGACTTATGGTATAATCGTCTAAAAATATTCAATATTTTTCTTCACCATCCCAAAGTTTTAAATTTTTTTATCACTTAGCTAAAAACATAATAGACTATAGTAGATGTAAAACGTTAATTATATTTTATTTTTCTACTCCATCACAAAATTTTAGGTTTTTCCCAACTAAAAAACAAAGTTAAAAGACTATAATCCATGACATATTTTTTATATAAAATAGGTAATTATTAAAATAAATAGTCCAGCTAGAATTTATTTATAATTACCATTTTCACATTGAGTTATGGTAAGTTAGATGTAAATATATTCAATATGTTTCTTCTCCATCACCAAGTTTCAGGTTTCTTCGTCACTACTAATCCATAGAGTTAAATGACTGTAAATTAATGACAAATAAATTAAATCTACATTAGTAATCACTAAAATTAAATATTTTAGCTCAATGTTATTTGTATTCACTATAATCACATTGTATTATGGTATAATAGGTGTAAACAATTTCTATATTTTTTTTCTTCTCCATCAACAAATTTTTGGTTTCTTCACCTCTAAGAAACAAAGTTAAGAGACAACAAATGAATGACCCATAACTTATACATATGCATAACAATTAAAATTAAATAATCAAGCTGAATATTATTTATATTCACCGTATTCACTTTGACTTATGGTATATTACATCTAAAAATATTCAATATTTTTCTTCACCATCCCAAAGTTTTAAATTTTTTTATCACTAAGCTAAAAACATAATAGACTATAGTAGATGTAAAAAATTAATATATTTTATTTTTCTACTACATCCCAAAATTTTATGTTTTTTCCCACTAAAAAAAAAGTTAAAAGACTATAATCCATGACATATTTATTATATAAAATAGGTAATTATTAAAATAAATAGTAAAGCTAGAATTTATTGATAATTACCATTTTCACATTGAGTTATGGTAAGTTAGATGTAAATATATTCAATATGTTTCCTCTCCATCACCAAGTTACAGGTTTCTTCGTCACTACTAATCCACAGAGTTAAAAGACTGTAAATGAATGACAAATAAATTACATCTACATGGGTAATCACTAAAATTAAATATTTAAGCTCAATGTTATTTATATTCACTATAATCACATTGTATTATTGTATAGTAGATGTAAACAATTTCTATATTTTTCTTCTTCTCCATCACCAAAATTTTGGTTTCTTCACCTCTAAGAAACTATGTTAACAGACTACAAATGAATAACCCATAATTCATACATATGCATAACAATTAAAATTAAATAATCAAGATCAATATTATTTATATTCATTGTATTCACATTGACTATGATATATTTCATCTAAAAATATTCAATATTTTTCTTCACCATCCCAATTTTTAAATTCTTTTATCACTAAGCTAAAAATATAATAGACTATAATAGATGTAAAACGTTGATTATATTATATTTTTCTACTCCATCACAAAATTTTAGGTTTTTCCCCACTAAAAAACAAAGTTAAAAGACTATAATCCATGACATATTTACTATATAAAATAAGTAATTATTAAAATAAATAGTCAAGCTAGCATTTATTGATAATTACCATTTTCACATTGAATTATGGAAAGTTCGATGTTAATATATTCAATATGATTCATCTCCATCATCAAATTTTATGTTTCTTCGTCACTAATCTAAAGAGTTAAAAGATTGAAAATGAATGACAAATAAATTACATCTACATTGGTAATCACTAAAATTATTTATAATTACCATTTTCACATTGAGTTATGGTAAGTTAGATGTAAATATATTCAATATGTTTCTTCTCCATCACCAAGTTTCAGGTTTCTTCGTCACTACTAATCCACAGAGTTACATGAGTAATCACTAAAATTAAATATTTTAGCTCAATGTTATTTGTATTCACTATAATCACATTGTATTATGGTATAATAGGTGTAACCAATTTCTATATATTTTTTCTTCCCCATCAACAAAGTTTTGGTTTCTTCACCTCTAAGAAACAAAGTTAAGAGACTACAAATGAATGACCCATAACTTATACATATGCATAACAATTAAAATTAAATAATCAAGCTGAATAGTATTTATATTTACCGTATTCACTTTGACTTATGGTATATTACATCTACAAATATACAATGTTTTTCTTCACAATCCCAAAGTTTTAAATTTTATTATCACTAATCTAAAAACATAATAGACTATAGTAGATATAAAAAATTAATATATTTTATTTTTCTGCTACATCACAAAATTTTATGTTTTTTCCCACTAAAAAAAAGTTAAAAGACTATAATCCATGACATATTTTTTATATAAAATAGGTAATTATTAAAATAAATAGTCAAGCTTGAATTTATTGATAATTACCATTTTCACATTGAATTATGGTAAGTTAGATGTAAATATATTTAATATGTTTCTTCTCCATCACCAAATTTCATGTTTCTTCGTCACTAATCCACAGAGTTAAATGACTATAAATTAATGACAAAAAAATTACATCTACATGGGTAATCCCTAAAATTAAATATTTAACCTCAATGTTATTTGTATTGACTATAATCACATTGTATTATGGTAAGTTAGATGTAAACAAATTCTATATTTTTCTTCTTCTCCATCACCAAAATTTTATTGTGTTCACCTCTAAGAAACTATTTTAACAGACTACAAATGAATGACATATAATTCATACATATGCATAACAATTAAAATTAAATAATCAAGCACAATATTATTTATATTCATCGTATTCACATTGACTTATGGAATATTACATCTAAAAATACTCAATATTTTTCTTCACTATCCCAAGGTTTTAAATTCTTTTATCACTAAGCTAAAAATATAGTAGACTATAGTAGATGTAAAACTTTAATTATATTTTATTTTTCTACTCCATCACAAAATTTTAGGTTTTTCCCCACTAAAAAAAAGTTAAAAGACTATAATCCATGACATATTTATTATATAAAATAAGTAATTATTAAAATAAATAGTCAAGCTAGAATTTATTGATAATTACCATTTTCACCTTGAATTACGGAAATTCGATGTAAATATATTCAATATGTTTCTTCTCCATCATCAAATTTTATGTTTCTTCGTCACTAATCTAAAGAGTTAAAAGATTGAAAATGAATGACAAATAAATTACTTCTACATGGGTAATCACTAAAATTCAATATTTAAGCTCAATGTTATTTGTATTCACTTTAATCACATTGTATTATGGTATAATATGTATAAACAATTTCTATATTTTTCTTCTTCTCCATCACCAAAATTTGGGTTTCTTTACCTCTAAGAAACTATGTTTACAGACTACAAATGAATGACCCATAATTCATACATATGCATAACAATTAAAATTAAATAATCAAGCTCAATATTATTTATATTCATCGTATTCACATTGACTTATGGTATAATACGTCTAAAAATATTCAATATTTTTCTCCACCATCACAAAGTTTTAAATTTTTTTATCACTTAGCTAAAAACATAATAGACTATAGTAGATGTAAAACGTTAATTATATTTTATTTTTCTACTCCATCACAAAATTTTAGGTTTTTCCCAACTAAAAAACAAAGTTAAAAGACTATAATCCATGACATATTTTTTATATAAAATAGGTAATTATTAAAATAAATAGTCCAGCTAAAATTTATTTATAATTACCATTTTCACATTGAGTTATGGTAAGTTAGATGTAAATATATTCAATATGTTTCTTATCCATCACCAAGTTTCAGGTTTCTTCGTCACTACTAATCCACAAAGTTAAATGACTGTAAATTAATGACAAATAAATTACATCTACATGAGTAATCACTAAAATTAAATATTTTAGCTCAATGTTATTTGTATTCACTATAATCACATTGTATTATGGTATAATAGGTGGAAACAATTTCTATATTTTTTTTCTTCTCCATCAACAAATTTTTGGTTTCTTCACCTCTAAGAAACAAAGTTAAGAGACTACAAATGAATGACCCATAACTTATACATATGCATAACAATTAAAATTAAATAATCAAGCTGAATATTATTTATATTCACCGTATTCACTTTGACTTATGGTATATTACATCTAAAAATATTCAATATTTTTCTTCACCATCCCAAAGTTTTAAGTTTTTTATCACTAAGCTAAAAACATAATAGACTATAGTAGATGTAAAAAATTAATATATTTTATTTTTCTACTACATCACAAAATTTTATGTTTTTTCCCACTAAAAAAAAGTTAAAAGACTATAATCCATGACATATTTATTATATAAAATAGGTAATTATTAAATAAAATAGTCAAGCTAGAATTTATTGATAATTACCATTTTCACATTGAGTTATGGTAAGTTAGATGTAAATATATTCAATATGTTTCCTCTCCATCACCAAGTTTCAGGTTTCTTCGTCACTACTAATCCACAGAGTTAAATGACTGTAAATGAATGACAAATAAATTACATCTACATGGGTAATCACTAAAATTAAATATTTAAGCTCAATGTTATTTGTATTCACTATAATCACATTGTATTATTGTATAGTAGATGTAAACAATTTCTATACTTTTCTTCTTCTCCATCACCAAAATTTTGGTTTCTTCACCTCTAAGAAACTATGTTAACAGACTACAATTGAATAACCCATAATTCATACATATGCATAACAATTAAAATTAAATAATCAAGATCAATATTAGTTATATTCATTGTATTCACATTGACTATGATATATTACATCTAAAAATATTCAATATTTTTCTTCACCATCCCAATTTTTAAATTCTTTTATCACTAAGCTAAAAATATAATAGACTATAATAGATGTAAAACGTTTATTATATTTTATTTTTCTATTCCATCACAAAATTTTAGGTTTTCCCCCACTAAAAAACAAAGTTAAAAGACTATAATCCATGACATATTTATTATATAAAATAAGTAATTATTAAAATAAATAGTCAAGCTAGCATTTATTGATAATTTCCATTTTCACATTGAATTATGGAAAGTTCGATGTAAATATATTCAATATGTTTCTTCTCCATCATCAAATTTTATGTTTCTTTGTCACTAATCTAAAGAGTTAAATGAATGACAAATAAATTACATCTACATGGGTAATCACTAAAATTATTTATAATTACCATTTTCACATTGAGTTATGGTAAGTTAGATGTAAATATATTCAATATGTTTCTTCTCCATCACCAAGTTTCCGGTTTCTTCGTCACTACTAATCTACAGAGCTCCATGAGTAATCACTAAAATTAAATATTTTAGCTCAATGTTATTTGTATTCACTATAATCACATTGTATTATGGTATAATAGGTGTAACCAATTTCTATATATTTTTTCTTCCCCATCAACAAAGTTTTGGTTTCTTCACCTCTAAGAAACAAAGTTAAGAGACTACAAATGAATGACCCATAACTTATACATATGCATAACAATTAAAATTAAATAATCAAGCTGAATATTATTTATATTCACCGTATTCACTTTGACTTATGGTATATTACATCTAAAAATATTCAATATTTTTCTTCACCATCCCAAAGTTTTAATTTTTTTTATCACTAAGCTAAAAACATAATAGACTATAGTAGATATAAAAAATTAATATATTTTATATTTCTACTACATCACAAAATTTTATGTTTTTTCCCACTAAAAAAAAAGTTAAAAGACTATAATCCATGACATATTTTTTTATATAAAATAGGTAATTATTAAAATCAATAGTCAAGCTAGAATTTATTGATAATTACCATTTTCACATTGAATTATGGTAATTTAGATGTTAATATATTTAATATTTTTCTTCTCCATCACCAAATTTCATCTTTCTTCGTCACTAATCCACAGAGTTAAAAAACTATAAATTAATGACAAAAAAATTACATCTACATGGGTAATCACTAAAATTAAATATTTAACCTCAATGTTATTTGTATTGACTATAATCACATTGTATTATGGTAAGTTAGATGTAAACAACTTCTATATTTTTCTTCTTCTCCATCACCAAAATTTTGTTGTATTCACCTCTAAGAAACTATTTTAATAGACAACAAATGAATGACACATAATTCATACATATGCATAATAATTAAAATTAAATAATCAAGCACAATATTATTTATATTCATCGTATTCACATTGACTTTTGGTATATTACATCTAAAAATATTCAATATTTTTCTTCACCATCCCAAGGTTTTAAATTCTTTTATCACTAAGCTAAAAATATAATAGACAATAGTAGATGTAAAACTTTAATTATATTTTATTTTTCTACTCCATCACAAAATTTTAGATTTTTCCCCACTAAAAAAAAGTTAAAAGACTATAATCCATGACATATTTATTATATAAAATAAGTAATTATTAAAATAAATAGTCAAGCTATTATTTATTGATAATTACCATTTTCACCTTGAATTATCAAAAGTTCGATGTAAATATATTTAATATGTTTCTTCTCCACCATCAAATTTTATGTTTCTTCGTCACTAATCTAAAGAGTTAAAAGATTGAAAATGAATGACAAATAAATTACTTCTACGTGGGTAATCACTAAAATTAAATATTTAAGCTCAATGTTATTTGTATTCACTATAATCACATTGTATTATGGTATAATAGATTTAAACAATTTCTATATTTTTCTTCTTCTCCATCACCAAAATTTTGGTTTCTTTACCTCTAAGAAACTATGTTAACAGACTACAAATGAATGACCCATAATTCATACATATGCATAACAATTAAAATTAAATAATCAAGCTCAATATTATTTATATTCATCGTATTCACATTGACTTATGGTATAATACGTCTAAAAATATTCAATATTTTTCTTAACCATCCCAAAGTTTTAAATTTTTTTATCACTAAGCTGAAAATATAATAGACTATAGTAGATGTAAAACGTTAATTATATTTTATTTTTCTACTTCATCACAAAATTTTAGGTTTTTCCCATCTAAAAAACAAAGTTAAAAGACTATAATCCATGACATATTTTTTTATATAAAATAGGTAATTATTAAAATAAATAGTCCAGCTAGAATTTATTTATAATTACCATTTTCACATTGAGTTATGGTAAGTTAGATGTAAATATATTCAATATGTTTCTTCTCCATCACCAAGTTTCAGGTTTCTTCGTCACTACTAATCCACAGAGTTAAATGACTGTAAATTAATGACAAATAAGTTACATCTACATGAGTAATCACTAAAATTAAATATTTTAGCTCAATGTTATTTGTATTCACTATAATCACATTGTATTATGGTATAATAGGTGTAAACAATTTCTATATTTTTTTTATTCTCCATCAACAAATTTTTGGTTTCTTCACCTCTAAGAAACAAAGTTAAGAGACTACAACTGAATGACCCATAACTTATACATATGCATAACAATTAAAATTAAATAATCAATCTGAATATTATTTCTATTCACCGTATTCACTTTGACTTATGGTATATTACATCTAAAAATATTCAATATTTTTCTTCACCATCCCAAAGTTTTAAATTTTTTTATCACTAAGCTAAAAACATAATAGACTATAGTAGATGTAAAAAATTAATATATTTTATTTTTCTACTACATCACAAAATTTTATGTTTTTTCCCACTAAAAAAAAACTTAAAAGACTATAATCCATGACATATTTATTATATAAAATAGGTAATTATTAAAATAAATAGTCAAGCTAGAATTTATTGATAATTACCATTTTCACATTGAGTTTTGGTAAGTTAGATGTAAATATATTCAATATGTTTCCTCTCCATCACCAAGTTTCAGGTTTCTTCGTCACTACTAATCCACATAGTTAAAAGACTGTAAATGAATGACAAATAAATTACATCTACATGGGTAATCACTAAAATTAAATATTTAAGCTCAATGTTATTTGTATTCACTATAATCACATTGTATTATGGTATACTAGATGTAAACAATTTCTATATTTTTCTTCTTCTCCATCACCAAAATTTTGGTTTCTTCACCTCTAAGAAACTATGTTAACAGACTACAAATGAATAACCCATAATTCATACATATGCATAACAATTAAAATTAAATAATCAAGATCAATATTATTTATATTCATTGTATTCACATTGACTATGATATATTACATCTAAAAATATTCAATATTTTTCTTCACCTTCCCAATTTTTAAATTCTTTTATCACTAAGCTAAAAATATAATAGACTATAATAGATGTAAAACATTAATTATATTTTATTTTTCTACTCCATCACAAAATTTTAGGTTTTTTCCCACTAAAAAACAAAGTTAAAAGACTATAATCCATGACATATTTATTATATAAAATAAGTAATTATTAAAATAAATAGTCAAGCTAGCATTTATTGATAATTTCCATTTTCACATTGAATTATGGAAAGTTCGATGTAAATATATTCAATATGTTTCTTCTCCATCATCAAATTTTATGTTTCTTCGTCACTACTAATCTAAAGAGTTAAAAGATTGAAAATGAATGACAAATAAATTACATCTACATGGGTAATCACTAAAATTAAATATTTTAGCTCAATGTTATTTGTATTTGCTATAATCACATTGTATTATGGTATAATAGGTGTAAACAATTTCTAGATTTTTTTTCTTCTCCATCAACAAATTTTTGGTTTCTTCACCTCTAAGAAACAAAGTTAAGAGACTACAAATGAATGACCCATAACTTATACATATGCATAATAATTAAAATTAAATAATCAAGCTGAATATTATTTATATTCACCGTATTCACTTTGACTTATGGTATATTACATCTAAAAATATTGAATATTTTTCTTCACCATCCCAAAGTTTTAAATTTTTTTATCACTAAGCTAAAAACATAATAGACTATAGTAGATTTAAAAAATTAATATATTTTATTTTTCTACTACATCACAAAATTTTATGTTTTTTCCCACTAAAAAAAAAGTTAAAAGACATATAATCCATGACATATTTGTAATATAAAATAGGTAATTAATAAAATAAATAGTCAAGCTAGAATTTCTTGATAATTAACAATTTTATATTGAGTTATGGTAAGTTAGATGTAAATATATTCAATATGTTTCTTCTCCATCACCAAGTTTCAGGTTTCTTCGTCACTACTAATCCACAGAGTTAAATGACTGTAAATTAATGACAAATAAATTACATCTACATGAGTAATCACTAAAATTAAATATTTTAGCTCAATGTTATTTGTATTCACTATAATCACATTGTATTATGGTATAATAGGTGTAAACAATTTCTATATTTTTTTTCTTCTCCATCAACAAATTTTTGGTTTCTTCACCTCTAAGAAACAAAGTTAAGAGAATACAAATGAATGACCCATAACTTATACATATGCATAACAATTAAAATTAAATAATCAAGCTGAATATTATTTATATTCACCGTATTCACTTTGACTTATGGTATATTACATCTAAAAATATTCAATATATTTCTTCACCATCCCAAAGTTTTAAATTTTTTTATCACTAAGCCAAAAATATAATAGACTATAGTAGATGTAAAAAATTAATATATTTTATTTTTCTACTACATCACAAAATTTTATGTTTTTTCCCACTAAAAAAAAAGTTAAAAGACTATAATCCATGACATATTTATTATATAAAATAGGTAATTATTAAAATAAATAGTCAAGCTAGAATTTATTGATAATTACCATTTTCAAATTTAGTTATGGTAAGTTAGATGTAAATATATTCAATATGTTTCCTGTTCATCACCAAGTTACAGGTTTCTTCGTCACTACTAATCCACAGAGTTAAAAGACTGTAAATGAATGACAAATAAATTACATCTACATGGGTAATCACTAAAATTAAATATTTAAGCTCAATGTTATTTGTATTCACTATAATCACATTGTATTATGGTATAGTAGATGTAAACAATTTCTTTATTTTTTTTCTTCTCCATCACCAAAATTTTGGTTTCTTCACCTCTAAGAAACTATGTTAACAGACTACAAATGAATAACGCACAATTCATACATATGCATAACAATTAAAATTAAATAATCAAGATCAATATTATTTATATTCATTGTATTAACATTGACTATGATATATTACATCTAAAAATTTTCAATTTTTTTCTTCACCATCCCAATTTTTAAATTCTTTTATCACTAAGCTAAAAATATAATAGACTATAATAGATGTAAAACGTTAATTATATTTTATTTTTCTACTCCATCACAAAATTTTAGGTTTTTCCCCACTAAAAAACAAAGTTAAAAGACTATAATCCATGACATATTTATTATATAAAATAAGTAATTATTAAAATAAATAGTCAAGCTAGCATTTATTGATAATTACCATTTTCACATTGAATTATGGAAAGTTCGATGTAAATATATTCAATATGTTTCTTCTCCATCATCAAATTTTATGTTTCTTCGTCACTAATCTAAAGAGTTAAAAGATTGAAAATGAATGACAAATAAATTACATCTACATGGGTAATCACTAAAATTATTTATAATTACCATTTTCACATTGAGTTATGGTAAGTTAGATGTAAATATATTCAATATGTTTCTTCTCCATCACCAAGTTTCAGGTTTCTTTGTCACTACTAATCCACAGAGTTACATGAGTAATCACTAAAATTAAATATTTTAGCTCAATGTTATTTGTATTCCCTATAATCACATTGTATTATGGTATAATAGGTGTAACCAATTTCTATATATTTTTTCTTCCCCATCAACAAAGTTTTGGTTTCTTCACCTCTAAGAAACAAAGTTAAGAGACTACAAATGAATGATCCATAACTTATACATATGCATAACAATTAAAATTAAATAATCAAGCTGAATATTATTTATATTCACCATATTCACTTTGATTTATGGTATATTACATCTAAAAATATTCAATATTTTTCTTCACCATCCCAAAAGTTTTTAATTTTTTTATCACTAAGCTAAAAACATAATAGACTATAGTAGATGTAAAAAATTAATAAATTTTATTTTTCTACTACATCACAAAATTTTATGTTTTTTCCCACTAAAAAAAAAGTTAAAAGACTATAATCCATGACATATTTATTATATAAAATAGGTAATTATTAAAATAAATAGTCAAGCTAGAATTTATTGATAATTACCATTTTCACATTGAGTTATGGTAAGTTATATGTAAATATATTCAATATGTTTCCTCTCCATCACCAAGTTTCAGGTTTCTTCGTCACTACTAATCCATAGAGTTAAAAGACTATTAATTAATGACAAAAAAATTACATCTACATGGGTAATCACTAAAATTAAATATTTTAGCTCAATGTTATTTGTATTTGCTATAATCACATTGTATTATGGTATAATAGGTGTAAACAATTTCTAGATTTTTTTTCTTCTCCATCAACAAATTTTTGGTTTCTTCACCTCTAAGAAACAAAGTTAAGAGACTACAAATGAATGACCCATAACTTATACATATGCATAATAATTAAAATTAAATAATCAAGCTGAATATTATTTATATTCACCGTATTCACTTTGACTTATGGTATATTACATCTAAAAATATTGAATATTTTTCTTCACCATCCCAAAGTTTTAAATTTTTTTATCACTAAGCTAAAAACATAATAGACTATAGTAGATTTAAAAAATTAATATATTTTATTTTTCTACTACATCACAAAATTTTATGTTTTTTCCCACTAAAAAAAAAGTTAAAAGACATATAATCCATGACATATTTGTAATATAAAATAGGTAATTAATAAAATAAATAGTCAAGCTAGAATTTCTTGATAATTAACAATTTTATATTGAGTTATGGTAAGTTAGATGTAAATATATTCAATATGTTTCTTCTCCATCACCAAGTTTCAGGTTTCTTCGTCACTACTAATCCACAGAGTTAAATGACTGTAAATTAATGACAAATAAATTACATCTACATGAGTAATCACTAAAATTAAATATTTTAGCTCAATGTTATTTGTATTCACTATAATCACATTGTATTATGGTATAATAGGTGTAAACAATTTCTATATTTTTTTTCTTCTCCATCAACAAATTTTTGGTTTCTTCACCTCTAAGAAACAAAGTTAAGAGAATACAAATGAATGACCCATAACTTATACATATGCATAACAATTAAAATTAAATAATCAAGCTGAATATTATTTATATTCACCGTATTCACTTTGACTTATGGTATATTACATCTAAAAATATTCAATATATTTCTTCACCATCCCAAAGTTTTAAATTTTTTTATCACTAAGCCAAAAATATAATAGACTATAGTAGATGTAAAAAATTAATATATTTTATTTTTCTACTACATCACAAAATTTTATGTTTTTTCCCACTAAAAAAAAGTTAAAAGACTATAATCCATGACATATTTATTATATAAAATAGGTAATTATTAAAATAAATAGTCAAGCTAGAATTTATTGATAATTACCATTTTCAAATTTAGTTATGGTAAGTTAGATGTAAATATATTCAATATGTTTCCTGTTCATCACCAAGTTACAGGTTTCTTCGTCACTACTAATCCACAGAGTTAAAAGACTGTAAATGAATGACAAATAAATTACATCTACATGGGTAATCACTAAAATTAAATATTTAAGCTCAATGTTATTTGTATTCACTATAATCACATTGTATTATGGTATAGTAGATGTAAACAATTTCTTTATTTTTTTTCTTCTCCATCACCAAAATTTTGGTTTCTTCACCTCTAAGAAACTATGTTAACAGACTACAAATGAATAACGCACAATTCATACATATGCATAACAATTAAAATTAAATAATCAAGATCAATATTATTTATATTCATTGTATTAACATTGACTATGATATATTACATCTAAAAATTTTCAATTTTTTTCTTCACCATCCCAATTTTTAAGTTCTTTTATCACTAAGCTAAAAATATAATAGACTATAATAGATGTAAAACGTTAATTATATTTTATTTTTCTACTCCATCACAAAATTTTAGGTTTTTCCCCACTAAAAAACAAAGTTAAAAGA